>CAHIKZ030005505.1:757500-917500 GCA_903632075.3 Acanthosepion pharaonis | reverse complement strand
GACAGAGTTACATCCGACTATGTATATACTTGCATTTGTTACGTTGTATTCTCCGGCTTTCTTCAGGTGGTTGTAATGTCGAACTGTACCCTTTATTTCGCTCTCTGGAGTAGATTGTTCTAGTTCCTCGTGTCACGTCTAATGAATATCAGTTATCAGTTAACTCCTGCTTAATTCCCTCTCCAAGTTCTCCACCGCCTTAACCAGGTATTGAACTCACACTCCACTCCACTCCTCAAGGACACATGGCACAGTTGATAAAGGCGTTAGTTAGATCCAGTGACAGGACCCAAATCGTGTGAGTTCAATACATGTTTAAGGCGGTGGAGAACTTGGAGAGGGAATTAAGCAGGAGATAACTGATAACTGCATATATATATCACGTGTGAATGTATCCAGCTATAGCTATCTGACATCCATTAGACATGGCACATGGAACTAGAACAGTTTACCCCAGTGAGCGAAATAAAGGGTTCAATTCGACATTCCAACCACCTGAAGAAGGCCGGAGCGTACAACGGCCGAAACGTTGTAATAAATATTGCGACAAAGATGGGGACAATAGTCCGAATAATGTATATATATATATATATATATATATATATATATCATAAAGAAACAATTTATACAAAGAATTAAATAACAATGTTAATGTGATTAATCGAGACATCACTTCGCTAACAGAACTTAATGAGGCATTAACTTACTATCAATTCCTTCAATAATAAGAGCCTTTTATTCGCTATATTGTCATTTTATATTCAATAGTTGTATCTCAAGTTATATATATCACGTGTGAATGTATCCAGCTATAGCTATCTCCGAGAACTGATTGCTTGGTGGCTTTGATATAACTTGGACACCGATTAAATGGGAACCTTAATGCACATGTGTAAACAAACACTCTTCCATGTGTTGTGCAGTCGGTAGTGAGACTACTCTACTTAATGAACTTGTGTACTTTGTGATCTCTCTTCTACAATGACTGAGTGAATAAATTTTTCAGGTCTGGTCTAGAAGGGTTTTAACAGAACATGACAACACCCAGGTTTCCTCTACCATGCATGTTTAATTCCCTGTATCCTGTGACATTTTTAATTAAAAATTGCAGCAGAAATGCAATGGACGAGATTAAGGAGTATGCGACGAGGCAGCTAATGGCGATTCCAAAAGAGAAATGTATATGTTCTTTTGAAAAATGAAAGGGATAATTTCATAGGGATTACTTTGAAGAGGATTAAAGTGCCATTTCCCTATTTTTCTATACTTTTACAGTTCTATAACTTTTTTTTTGTAGTCTTCTGATTTATGCAACTTTTTATTCTCTTTCAGTTTTATGGTGACGATCCGATCATCATTGGATGCCTTTGCACCAAAATAAGCTAACCACCCTTTCGGCTGGGGCTTCAGAATATGCCTAATGCATCTCTGCAGAGGAGTAAAACCCCCGACTACCAAATGAGGCGTCCTAGGTAAGACGATAATCTACACCCGACAGCAAGGCCCCTGATCAGGGGGTTCTGAGGAGCGTGGAACCACCTCTTAATTGTTGGTGTTCCTAGGTCCACCATGACCCGGGATGGTAGCACCTGTTAGGTTCCCAGCTATGGGCAAATAGTTAACCCCCAAACTGGTGTCAAAATGCCATGAAAGTGTAAAAATAGGTTTTAATACCAGTAATACATCTTTGTAAAAAATATTACCAGCAATGAATTTTTGAAGAAAAAATTAATATCAGCAAAACATTTTTTAAATATATATATATATATATATATATATATTACCAGCAAAACATTTTTGAAAAAAATATTATCAGCAATAAAATCTTGTCGGCATTAAATAACCTATTGAGGTTGTTATGCCGCAAACCAAACCAAACCAAACCAAACTAAGCTAAGCTAAGCTTCTTCTTTTCTATTATTCCTTATTCACGCTTCTTTTCTTCTGTTTCTTTTATTCGTTCAACCGTTGCTTCTTCTCTGTGCTAAGCTGATATTCAACTTTTCATTTGCTATCCTTGGACTATATCTCCATTATTGATATTTACAATATGTAAAGAACTCTTGGACAGTATAGTAATAGAAAGCAAGAAGAGATTACAATTTTTTAAGACTATTGTTCCCCCAAAAGTAACACAAGGTAGAGCAATTATTGAATGAGGCTGTTGTAAGCGCGTAAAAGGAGGAAGTAAGAAATGCATATTATGAGGATATGTAGAATAAATAACGGTTGACTTTAGACTTGAATAGCCTAATATGGTAGTGTCCAGGAAAGAATCTTTTCGGGACTCTGTTTCGCAAAGTAACACATCCGGGGAAGAAGCTGTCTGAATGGAACTTACTCTTTACTAAAGGAGTACATGAGGATGAGTTGACCCTGTGTACGTGTAAGTAAAGAATCTATCTCCTCTGAAGATCTAACATGAAAAATGCGATAGAATGGCGAGAGGCTAACAACGTTTCGTCTATGGGAAAAATGTTGTAATATGGAAATAATTCATCACCAACAAGGCCGCGTAATCATTTTTGAACTCAGTTATGGTTAGAAAGTGGAAATTGGGCAGCGCTAGCCCAGATATGGCAGCAATATTCCATTTTTAGTCTAACTCTTGTAAAGATAGAGCATGGCAGGTAAATAATTTTTCTACCATCTTTTCCGGTATATTGTACATACGAGTTCCACTTGAGATCACAATTAACATTCAATGCAAGAAGCATCATTGAAGCGTTCACCATGTCTGGAGAAAATTCGGGGTCTGCTCGATTATGATGAAATGATACTATTTTATTTTTGAATTTTATTGATTTTTACGAGTCATTTTGTCTCCCATTGATCTGTGAGAGTTAGGTCAGAGGATAAATGCGGCCCAGAGGAAAAATGTTTGGAAACCACTGAATGAGTAATAGACGACGGAAAATGTGACGTCGAGGTACGAAGACTCATAGGTAGAGCGAAAGATGCATCCCAGAAACTTAGTAATATATTAGAGATATTAAAATAGAAACACCAAACATACTGAAATGTTTGTTTTTTTTTTGTTTTGTTTTTTAATATCTAATTTCCTCCCATAGAGTAGTGAACACTGGACAATTTCCACACGGATGAAGAAGAGATTTAAAGTGACCGAGATGTAGCTCAAGGGACGAACACTAAGAATAGCATGGACAGAACAATTAAATAATAAGAAAGTCTTAATAAAATAAGACTAGAAAGGAAATTTATACTGACAATCATATAGTGACAGTTGAAATTTCTAAGACATATAATGAAGACAGAGAGCGTACTTAATGGAAGAGAAGCAAGAGGAAACAGGACTTAATTTAATTAATAAAAAAATGTGACTGGGTGTGACACAAAGAGGGATGGCAAGAAGTGGAGATCTATGATCGCCGATGTCCTGAAATGACTCATCACATAAAATAAGAAGTCTTGCACAAAGTCAGAAGGGAGAAATTTCATGAGGATCAAGCATTCAGAAAGGTGTGCGAGATCAGCTTCCTAACCAATTTAATGATAATTGTTCTCAGCGTAGACTCATCCTAACATGCTACAAGGTTTCAACTGTAAATCACACAATGAATCCAGTACTAATAGTCTGAAGAACAAGTATGTTCACCCCTGTTCCACGGCGACGCACCTAATCATCTTTTCTTTCAATTCTACAATTATTTTTCTTTCACCTAATAAAATTTGTACATTTTTGCGAGTTTTTCTTATATTTTCAGTTTTTATATTAGGAAATGTGCGATCTATATATTTCTCTCTTGCTATCATCTGTCATCTTTCTTTTATATATTTTGGGGGCGGGATGTTTCTATTTAAAATTCTGTTAGCCTCGTGCAATCAGTCTCAAGCAATATAGTTCTTTTCTTTTTAAAATTATCCCGTTTTTAATTTACTTTCTTTAGTTGTCTTTTTTTTCCTCACCCTCGTCTTTTCTGTATACCTCTCTCATGACATCACATCTCTCGCTTTTAATATTTCTCTGACGTTTTTTAGGAAATAGAAAGAAAAGAATAAGAAAACGTCAACATGAGGCTCCCAGATGCTAAATACACCCCAACTGTAGGAAATAAAGCAAAGAAAAACACGAAGACAAAAAGTAGGGAAACATAAAGAGGAACACAGAAGACATTTCCCCACCACTGCTACCTTTAATATTACAGCAACTATTATTAATACTAACAGCGTTATTGAGGGCTATTTTAGTTTGGTCGGAATATAGGGACAGCGGGGGAAAAAATGAAGTATGCAGTCTTTAAAAAAAAGTAAAGAAAACAAATCGTAAAAATACGTAGGCTGGAGAGGAAATGGTTGTAGTTGTTGCTGGTGGTGGTAGTGAATAGCTCTGTTGGAGGTAAGGGATGGGGATACTATTTTTTGCTGTGTCAGTGATATTCTAGCCGAGGCAAGCCGGCCGTGCCGACGTCTAAGTGTAACGAAATCACCGACACTCCCTTCAGTTTTGTCTCCTTCGCAACTATTGCTTCACCGTTTCCTCTATATTTTCTTCAACACAGTTTCTTAACACATCACCCACGTTTCCCCTATTCCTTACCCTAAAATGCTACTTAACTTCACTCCCTCTTCCTGATGGTCCGAATCACTATTTGCTAATGTTAGGAGTTTTTCTTTAGGACTAATGCCACCCATTTTGTGCATATATATATATATATATATATATATATATATATATATATATATATATATATATATATATATATATATATATAGCCGTTCAGATTTCCTTGTTTCTTGCCCTTGTGTTTATCTATCTTATAAAACCTAATAAAGCTTCTTCCTGAATTGAGCTTACTGGACACGTGACCTGAAGTCCATAGCCTCTTGCGCAGGAGCAGATGTCCTTACGTTCAGCACGTGACATAACTTTTCTATCTGTCTGTCTGTCTCTCGCTCTTTTCCTCGGTGTTGATCTTGTTTCTCCTCTTATTTTTTCTCCTACGCCTTCTACAACGCTGTCTGCTTTCTCTTCTTTCTTCTGCTCACTTGAGTTTTTTCCTCTTCTTTTTCTTTTCTATGCTTAAGTCCTCTTCTATTGCTTCTTTCTACACTTCACACATATTTTCTATTCTCACTTTCCTTCCCTCTCCTCATTCTTACTACACTTCTTTCTTTAATTTTTAATTTTTCTTTCACGCTCTTTGATTTACATTCTCTTTTCTCTATTCGCTCTTTCTTGTCTTCTCTCTCCTTCTCTCTCCTTCTCTCTCTCTCTCTCTCTCTCTCTCTCTCTCTCTCTCTCATTTCTCTCACTGCTTCTCATTGGCATGACTTTCACTCTTTTCTCACTTGTCAATCTTTCTCTCTTTTCTCCCTTTGTTTTTTCTCTCATTTTTCTTTGACTCCTTTCTACTTCTTCACCGAATTCCTACTTCTTTCTTTGCTTTCACTTTCACGTGACCTCAACACAAGGAATTACTTCCAGTCTTTCTGTTTATCTAACTTTCTTCATGTTTTTTCTACCTTTTTATCTCTAATTTTTTTTCCGGATGTTTAAATTGTTCTTCTTGAAACCTACCACATTCCATATTCGGTGTTTGCTTTACCTCTTCAGCGTGTCATCCATCTTAACCTCATTTATTTCTTATCACATTTTTTAACATTTTCGCCCTAATCGTTTGATTCGAATTCGCAAGATGGCACAACAATTATCGGCATGTAAAGCTGAAATCTGTGAGTTGAGTTTGAATTCCAGCTGAGGTAACATAACATTATTCTTAATGGTAAGTACATAACTCCATATTTACCAAAGGCCTTGTCATTGGTATACCACATTGAGAGACGGAAACAAATACAACCAGGACTTAGATTCTTTTCTGCTAATGGTACTATGTAATTGGAGAGGAAGAAACTCTCTTCGACTGGCATTAGCGAAAGTTGTAACTCGATTATTCTGTATAAATGGGACTAACCTAGAGAGGAACCTTGAAGTGACTGTTTATGGATTTTACTTTTCTGCTTATGGAAAAGACTTAACTGACAAGCCTAATTAATTAGTATAGTTTTTTTTTCTTTTTAGTTATTTTGCTCCAAAAATGCACATTGGCTTTTTTTATTATTTTAATTTCTCCTCATTTCCAATGTTTTTTGTTTTTCTTTTTTGTTTTTTTTTTTTACTTTCTCTCTCTTCTTCCACCTCGTCTTGAGAAGTTTCCAAAAGCCTCAAAAACTGACTTTACAAAGACAACTGATCCGAATAAAACCCCTGTTGTACTTAAGAACATTAGCTGTGTTTTATTTCCAATCTTTGTAAAGTTGTTTAATCGTTGCCTGAAACAGATGTTTCCCAAGTATGGAAGTTTTCAAGAATACCGGTGTGCCATCATCACCGTCATAATATCGCCTCATGAGAAATAAGTTTGAGTCATGAAGCGGGTAGTTGATTAACTCAATAATGCCAACCTCCTGCGCGACAAACAATATGGGTTTCATTCCTCAATGTCCACTGCTAGTATTTTAACTGTCATCGCCCACCAGTAAGTGAAACAGTCGATGGTAGTTTCATTACCAGAGCGATTGCCTTAGATGTCTCGAAGTTATTTTGACAACAGAGAGAAAAATATTCGGTGCATAGACTCGACCGCTCTAGTCTCTCTGGAAAAGGTGTACGCAGTCATCAAGTCCTTTCTCTCAGGTAGGTCTATGAAAACAGTTGTAAGTGGCCAGAGTTTCTGAATCTCAAGTGTTCAATGCAGGCGTCCCTCAAGACTCTCTTCTTTGTTCTACCGTCTTTCTGCTTTTTATAAACAATCTGCTTAGAAATATTGCCAGACCAATATTAAATATTTATACAATTTCTGGGTGCACTTCCAAAAACCAAGTTAATCGGCCTCTTGCGGCTGAACTTGCTTCTGACCTAGTTCTAACAGGAAAAACTGGCTTGCAATTTTCAGTATCTCAAAAAAGCAATCTATTATCGTTTTACTTTAGCTTTTTCACTCAAAACGAGGTTTCATGCTTTCGACGTCTATTGGATCTCAAGTTCAATCCAGACCTCAAGCGAAACTCGTATGTACCTTCTATTTACTAAAGATGCTGGAAAATGGTCAGCTCATTTTATCGCTCGACAAAGTATCTGACGCCTTCTGCCATGCTTGAACTGCTCAATCCTCACTTTTCAGCCTTGAGAGCGCTCCAAATCATTTACGCGGTTTTGTGGGGGGGGGATATTCTCCAGTCTGCAATCTTTTCCCACTATTGGAACGTTACGAGTTTATCGCTGCTCTGTCGCTATTTCCATGGCAAATGTTCTCTATTCTTTAGATCCACCAGTTCACATCTTTACAACTAGTACACGTCATGCTATTTTAACTCGATCATCGTTTCTACCGTATTTCAAATGTAATGAGAAAGTTCAACTCAGGCAGGTCTTCTCAAGAACTGCCACTTTGTGATCCACTCTCATGTGGATGCTTCCATGAATATTACAATTTTAAACTCTTCATGCCAAGGGCCAATTCGCATCTATCCTCATTTTCACTTTCATCCACCTAACAGCAAATGGAGTATAATTCCACTTTCTGTAACATTTAATTTAAAAAAGGGCTAAATACAGAGTAGATCTTAATATCATTAATTATAATCTACTATATATATATATATATATATATATATATATTTCGGACGGAGATCGCGCAGGAGGTGCTTACATTCTATTTCGGTAAATATTATTTCGAATCGTCGAGGAATTTTAAAATATCAATCATTCCACCCACCCAAAATGAAAATAGATATTTTATTAAAATTCTTGTAGAAAGAGGGCGACTTTTTGATGATTATTGATCGAAAAATTCGAAATAAATGCGAAGTTACGGTGAAATGAATAATGAAAATTGTTTGAATCAGTGAATGCGACGGGCTAAGTTAATGTCATAATAGTGACGACCAGCATTACCTTCCATCTTTGGCCTTGTGTTATATATAAGTAAATAAACACCCGGTCCCTGAATTCTCCGCTTTTATGCAAGAAATTGTACCCGAGATATCCGTCCCTTTGATAGCATTTTTGCACTAAACTGAAAGGGAAAATGTCAGTGTATGTTGATTTTTGTAAGGTTTATCTAAATGTTCTTATGTAATGACAAACTTAATACCCAAAAAATGAAGGACCCGGCTATCAAGAAAAAGTGAATAAACTGCAACTTTTGGAAGTAGTTATTATTCGAAGCAGAACAATATGAAGACAAGGCGCGATTTTTTAAAAATGGATGTTAAACAATTAACGTTGTTTAGCGCTTAATGCGTTAAACGTTAACGTATTTCAATTTACTATACTGATGCCTTTTTCTTGCATTAAGATCAACGTCTTTTATTTAATTTGCAATACGTAGGAATACTGAAAGAATTAGATGAATTCAGACAATCAATAATAGTTTAGCGAAACCTTTCAAACCTCTATTTATGCTAATATACAAGTGTAATAATGGGATACTTGATGAGTATCGAACTCAATACCGTGGTGTATTATACCGCAATATTAACTAATTAACCTTCGGTCTACGGTAGATACCTATAATGTTCTTATATCTTATCAATAACAAATAATCGAAATAACTACTGTATTGTCTTACGGGGTGGGGGGAATTAAATATTGAATATACATTTTATTTAATGTAGATAATAGTAAAGATATATATATTTTTATCAAAAATACTTTCAATCTTACGCCTTGAAAAGACAAAACCTCTTCGGAAAAAAAAAGGTTCTATTTCAAAAATGTCCTTCCCCTCAATGGGAAGAGTTCATCATGTCTAAATATAATTGCAGTACAAGTGAAAGGGGTATATGAATTGAATCGACATAATGATTCGTCTCCTCTTAATAACTTCTGCAATCGAAAACGACTGGCATAAAATATTCCAAGAAGCCTTCCCAAGAGCAATTTATTTTTTCTGGATTATCAAAGATGTCAGCTTGCACAAAACCCGAACTGAGCCAAGTGAAAGTAGGTAGAAATATTTGTTTATCAACTTTTAATCTAATTTGCAGGTTGCATAAATGTTTCTTAATTCGTTTATTATATATCATTTCGTCCTACTGTTAATGAGTCAGTGTTTCGTGCAATCAGTGTTTAACATAAAACTGCCTTAAAGAGTTTCCTAAATTTTGCATCACCTGTAAAACCAATATATATATAAGTGATTTACGAAGAATAGCTTAGATGTAACACAAGGTCTAAAATTAGGGAGCACTTAGTGAGGATCTAACTCATTACTCGTATATATAACAAGGAAGCCCCTCCCTTCATTGCTTAATTGTTCAGCTTTGTATCTGCGAAGGAAAAAATTTCAGAAAAAATTATGAGACTTGTAGAATAATCGAACCCAATTGATTTCTTGGAAGAATAAAAGAAAAAGGCTGGATGCAAACTCTTTACATTGCAAGACTAAGTAAATGTATGTATGTTTTTTTGTTTTGTTCTTTTTCGGTGTGTAAACTTGTTTTTTTTTTTCCATATATTTGATCGGTCATGTATTTGCAATGTTCGTGGTTTTGTATACGATACCAAAATGAAATTACTTATTCTGAAATCTTTGCCTGCAGTCTTTATTATGTACCTCCCTCCAAATTAATCTTACGTTTTTAGTATTCATTCATACAAATGAAAATGGCTATTTTTTTTTTTTTACTTATAAATTTAACCCAACCCTAGTTTTTAACCTCGTTAATTTTTTTTTTTTTTTTTAAAGCTTTTCAAAAATTTTGACTTTAAACCGAATGATGTTATCGCATCATTTTGCTTCAGTTGATTTATAACTGATAAGTTTCTTCAAACAATACCACTATAAATATTAGAAACTTCCTATGAAATTTAAACTGAGGCGTTGTATGCAAAAAACAAAGTTAATCTGAAGTGAAGTAAAAATCCAAAAATATTCCAAGCTATATATTTTCGGAGACTGATATTAGTCTCTTGTGTGGTATGGTGCCAAACAGTATCTGGTTTGCGTTTCACTAGATATTGTTTCAGCTGTATAACTACCAAAATATTACTTCAGGGATAGTTAAGTTAATGCAATTTTTTGTCAAAAAAGGAAAAATAGCTGACAAAGAAAATTGGACATTTTAGAAATTCCAAAAAATGCATTAGAACTTTTTGAAAGTGTGTGTGTGTGTGTGTGTGAACTCTAGTAAACCACCTTCCCATCCACGATTTCAAATATTAAAAATTCGGTTAAAATCGACGTACAATTCCCGAGCGACTTTTATATTTGATCCATGGTTTTGGTTTTTCCTGAACTGAACAGTGAGTAGGGATTTACGCTTCGTAGCCTCTCGCCTCGCTTCATGGCTCCACCTCCCATTACAATCTTCTACTCGAATAGCCTCTTCGTCTCGTGGTGGCGAAAGGTTTTTTTTTTTGTTTTTTTTTGCTGATTCAGCAGCATTCTACTTTCTAAGAAAGAAATGGAAAAAGAAAATGTGCTGTAACACAAAACCGTCAAAAATAGCAATGTAACGATAAAACAGTGCATTTGAAAAAGAAAGAAATTCCAATGTCTGTGTGTGTCTCACTTTCTCTCTCTCGCACACATTCATTCAGGACGGGGCTGGCTTCTTGAAATGACGTCAGTAAATATACACAGCTTGTTTTTGTAAGTATTTACTAAACTTACCTTGTCTGGTACAAGGATAGAAACCTCGAGTGGGATTCAAAACTCTCTTCAGTAATAAAGGTCCGCGAGAAAACCTTTGCAGGCCATTACACAGTGATGCTCCCTTTTATTATTTATTAAGCTTAGGTTAGTTTGGGAATAGGTCCAGCGATATTAACATCCAGTGATGATCGAACTGATAATTTCACATTTCCTTTTTATCTTCATGAAAGGAATTCCTTCATTAATTTTATTCTTTTCATTGACTTCAATGCACCATTTTCTGTTTCAATATATCCCTTAAAATTACGCTTACTAAGAGCGATGGTTAACAAATTTGTTTTACAGGCTACTGTAAGTGACTACGAACAACACAAATCCATCCTCTGTATTTGTTACATATACAGATAATATAATCTGACCTAGGATTAACATTAAATCTTGGCTCATCATACATTATCTTTCTCTTAGTTTCTCATAATTATTTCATTTAAAATATTTTCATTCTTTCCATTCACTACGATGTCCATTTTTTTTTTTTTTTTTTTTTTTTTTTTTTCTCTATGAATATGTCTCCTTAAATTATTGTATGTGTTTCAGTGGGGTCTGTCCTTGTGTGCATTTGTTTTGATAGAAAACCGGTATTTGCATGATATCTTTAAGGTCAAACGAATGCTTTAGATTTCTACTTTTTAATGTCATCAATTTTAAGAAAGATATCCCTTAGTATGTAATATTTCAGTTTTAGATGCAACGCCAAAGTCCGTACGCGCATTGTACTCGCTAAATGTTTTCCAAAAGAAATATATATATTGTTATAACAAAAAAAAACTGCTGGATTGCGATATGATATCAATCCACTTGTATAGCAGTGAATGCTGGACAGCCTACAGATGAAATTGGGAGCAACAGAAATGTGGTTCTCCCGAAATATACTGAGAATTCTATGGACGGAATGAGTAAACAACGAAAAAATCTTAAAGGAAATGTTACCAACATACTAAGAATCAGTAAGTGCTTGGAAAACTTACTTCTCATGGTATATCATATCGAGAGGCAGGGGAAGGCCGCGTGCCACCTACCTGACGAAATTGAATGGGTTGTGGAACGAGAAGTGGGAGGCTTGGCAGAGTAAATGTGGTGAGAAAACAGTACAACTAATTGTTTTTGATTGTCGTCACTGTAGTGCGCATGTGTAGCGTGTTATATAATGTTTACCCTTTAAAAAACATAAGCCATCTTAAGTGCTATGAAAGAATATAATAAGGATGTGTTCATCTAAAAGCATCTCTCTCTCTCTCTCTCTCTCTCTATATATATATATATATATATATATATATATATATATATATTTTCCAACGTATTTATTTTATTTATCTATTTTTCTTTGTTCTCTCCCCACACCACTCTGTGCGACTAATTTAACATTGATACTTGGTCTAACCATTCTAACCCAACTTATAACACTATATGTTTGTGTAGTTGGAACCCCCCACTTCGAAAGAAGGGGAAAAATGTCTCTTCACTAGGCGTTAGTATGTCTTCAGTATTCTTATGGTTCAGTGGCCTTGTCTTTTGCTAGATAAAATTGATCTAACGTGAAATTTTTTAAGCCGTTCGTTTCTCCTCGTAGTTTAAAATTTTATTAAAGCAAATTTCCCCAAGCCCGCTGCTGGTGGCGGGTAGGAATGGTCGCTGACCCCCCCCCCAACACTGCGTTATCTGTAACCTGATGCTTGGGCACTGAGATAGGGTTGGCTGTACACTCACTGGCGTCCATCAGAATGCAAGCGGACAATCACTTTCTGCCATGTGTGAGTATAATTTCGTTCTACCAGAGACGCATCCAAAAGCACTACAGCCCATTTTTAAAACCTCTTACATCCTGTAATTATTAGTGTATTACAACCAACTATAACTTTGGACTTTGCAATTCTGGAAAAGTACATAATATGTACGGACATTTTTGAAGTTATAGCAGCTAAATTTAACTGGCTAGAGCTTTCAGTTGTATATACATTAATGTGGGAAGCCTGAGAAAGCATCTCTGAAACCACCGTAACAACATCGAAGATGACGGACACCTACTACAATGAATTGAGGCAACTTCCATATGTACACATACACATGGATTTCACAAAGATTTTAAACCTGAGCACATTATTCATCACTCCAAAACAGTTGACGCTACAGGATTTTGAAGTTAAAAAAAAAAATGAAACCCGGTTTTAATTAACTTTTCTAAACTAAAAGTTTAACTACACCACTCTGAGGCTGGCTTCGAATTTTTCCGATGTACGTGTTATGAATTATAAACTTCGTTACTGTCCCTCGAGACACTCCCTTTCCAAGACTCTCGTCAAAAATCTTTAAACACATCATTCGCTGTCGATGTTGTAAGTTACGATAAAGATGTAGAATATTGGTGTCATTCTCTGCAAGATTTCGACGATCAGTTTGAGGTTTTTTTCTCTTTCATATACTGTCCCTCTCAGTCACTTTATAACTCTCTCACCATTAAACGTAACCTCTCTTGCGTCAGAATGTGTGAATGTAGAAACGGAAATAGGTAATAAAGACTAGCAAACTCCCATATGTTTAAGGATAATATCCCAAAATTGATCCTCGTGAGAGCTTCCTTTACTTCTTTTATACTATTTTCTCCACTTAATATTCTTTTTATTCAGTTTTAAAGCAAATGATTTAAATTTTATTTGTATCCCCTTTTGTGACTTTTTCTAACCTCATTCATTTTAACACTTGTAATGAAAATTACTTGTCTTTATAAGAAATCAGCCTTTTTATTTCATCCCACTTTCCCTTTTTTTATTCAAGTTTAAATTCCTTTCGAGATACTTCATTTCCGTTTTTATATTCTTACACCATTTGGGCTCACGAACAGCAACAGGATTTGGTTGTCTCAAATGATAGATACAATAGGAAATAAAGATATCAATGAAAAAAATATATGTACTTCTTTAACATTGTAAAGAATGGTTTGAGCTTTTAGTATGCACTTTGAAAATCTGCTGTGAATTTTCGTTTTGTTTCTGCTCTCCTACAAGGTGCATGTCAAGATATACCGTTGCTTCTGTTAAGTCAACACTCTTTTAATGTTAAGACGTTCAGGTTGTAGACTGACCTTTTTTTTCTTAACTATTAATCTTCTAGTAAGTTGGTTATGGTTAAAATAGCAGAGCTGACTTGCCAACCAAATTCTGAATTTAAAATCGTGGAGAAAACAAGTGGAAACCACTCCACTATCAAGAATAATCATGGAATTGCATAGTTCAGACATTACAGAAAAGAGGCATAATCGCCTTCGTGACACTAAAGGCGGATATTTCTATTATTTTAATTTTGTATTAATTATCTTTTTTGGGTTGGTCAATCTATTGGATCTCTCAGACAACTTCATGTTCACTGAAGAACCTTTCATCCGTTGAACTTTCATATCTACCACACCAGAAATATGAAATAATCCAAGTGAAACCATAAGTGCGACACCGAACCCCAAGGGAAACTGAAAAAGTAATCCAGAAACGAACAGATTTGAAAGATCAAAAACGCAAACCCAACTAGAGGTAACAGATATCTCAATCGAACTACTCAAATTGCTCTCAAAGAAACATGTCTTGGAACATACAAGACAAAATCGATATTATCATGAATGCATCTGTAAACAAGCAAGCAGCGACTGCATGGAAAACCGTCAATAAAATCCGTGGCCAAAAAATCTCTAGCAAAGCCAAGCTAAAGGATATTGATCAAAGTGAGAGGATTAACAAATGGAAAATGCACTTTGAAGATTTGCTTGGTAACATTCCAACAATTACAGAGAAACCCACGCAAAGCATAATCGAACAAGAACGCGATATCAAGAAAGGAATTTTCAACTTGGACGAACTGACAGCTGCAAAGAAGCAAATAAAGCGTGAAAAGGCTTGTGGATTTTATATCTTCCCTGCCGCGGTCTGGTTGACAGATGACCTTGACAATGAGTTGCTCACATTTTGCATTCAAGTTTATTACTCAGACCCCATTGAGCGCGGGACAGAAGGTTGTATACTCTCCTTTCCAAAGAAAGGAGACCTTGGCCAAATCACAAACTATCGAGGGATAACACTCACCACAATAGCCTCCAAAATCTACAACCGGCTCTTATTAAATATCATCTGCCCTGAACTGCACAAAATCCTCCGCAAAAACCAAAACTGTTTCAGACAAAAATAGATCAACAGTTGGCCAAATTCTAACTGTCCGCTGTATAATTGAGGGTGTAAAATCCAAGAACCTCAAAGCTGTGCTTGTATTTGTTGATTCCTCCAAAGCATTCGACTCCATCCATCGTGGCAAACTCGAAGAGATCATGTTAGCATATGGGATCGCGCAAGATCGCCATTACAATACTTTATAAGAACCATCGTTCAATGGGCCAATCTCCCGATCGAGACACTGAGTTTTTCAACGTTGTCGCGGAAGTCTTACAGGGACATCCGCTTGCCCCTTTCCTTCCCTTTTCATTGTGTGTCTAGATTACGCCCTGCGAACATCTGATTTAAACACAGATCTGGGGTTCGTCCTTGAAAAAGCAAGAAATTCACGTCATCCAGCAAAAACGATAACGGACGTATATTACGCAAATTAACTTGCCTTGCTGTCAGACATGATTGATAAGTCTACCAAACTTCTCAATCTCATCGAAGAAGCGGCCAGTGAGATTGGTCTCTACATTAATTCTGGCAAAACAGAATTTATCGGATACAACCAACAAAGAGAAATTAAGTTGGAAAACAGCAACATCAAATCCGTCCAGGAATTTGTTTACCTCGGCAGCAACACCCAATCAACGGCTTGCCTTTGCGGATTTTGATGTCTGTCTAGGCAAGGCTTGGGGTGTCCTTGATGGTCTGAGCACAATCTGAAAGTCCTCCCTCTCTGACAATTAAGAGGGACATTTTTAAGGCCACGGTAGAATCTGTCTTCCTCTACGGCTTAACAACATGAAGACTGACGAAACACCAAGAAGCATCATTCGACGTAACATGCACAAAGATGTTACGAGTTGCATTGGACATTAGCTGGAAGAAACACCCAACAAAGAGAGAGAATCCTTCGGCTAGCTGGTCAGTCCTGAAGAAATGTCAGAACTTGTGAGTGACACCATCCTATGGAACCCATTGCGCGGCAAGAGACCTGTTGGAATACATGGTCTCCTACATTGACCAACTTGTAGATGACCCTGGATGCCATCTAGAGAACCTGCCGGCAGCGATGTCTGACAGATGGTTGGACGGAATGTGTCGGGTGTATCCGATATGATACATAAGAAATATAAGATATCGCTGACAGCATTACCGTCTATCTTGGTTATTATAACGCAACAATTATTTTTTTAGTTTCTTCATTTGAAGCTGCTTCAGTCAGTCGCTTGTGAGCTGAATGAATTTAGTGGTGTTTTAAACTTCTTTGCTACCTAGTAAATAGCATTTCATGGGAAATGATATTTAATATAGACATTGAACTTTCTGAACCGGTAAGCTCAAGATCATCGGGTTATTTAAACCTGAATAGAAAACAGGGAATTTAACGCGCACATTTATTAAAAGAAAAGCTCAAATTTCGTTATTCCAAAACTGTTTTTAAATTAAAAAAATTCAAACTACGTCACAAAGTAGTGAGTGTTATGAATTGCTAACGACAGCGATTTTATTTCCATCAAAATATAACGCTCAATTTAATTTTTTCGCTCACAAAATGACACTCTTCAAACTGAGAAATATTTATTTCGTTGTAAAGTTTAAAAGGAAAAAGATTAAGTTTTAACTAATATCCTGTTAGTCCCTATATTTTAAGATTAATTTGTTTCTCTCGATATATTCGTAGATCTCTTAAAATTTATCTGACAATATTTTCATATATTGTTTTTCGGACTATTATCTTTGTGCTATTTTCACTCGATATATCCTTCACCTATCGAGTGTATCTGACCTTTTTAAAATCGTTTAGAATTTTTCTTCTGTTCATCTAGAACACCAGAATATCGTAGGACTGGGTGTTACTGTGAAAATAGATGAGATTGGACAAGCGTTATCATTTTTCCTCTCTTCTTGAGAGTATTAACGATTTATTCGTGCCACTAACAAAATTCACGTAGCTTTTTGCATTAACCTCTGATATGGGAACTATTAATTGTTCAAATTTTTTTCCCAAGAACAAAGCCCAGAATAATGTCGCCAGCTACAGTTTAATTCTCATCGAGAAGATGGTCAGTCGAAGAAGAGAAGACAGAAGATTACGAGGTTTCAAACGGAATTAAATTTCGCAGTGTAAATACCTAAAAAATAAACTAAACAGGAAATATATTAGACCTGCCCGTGCAAGACAAAAAATCACCAAACTTATGGACTGCCAGCCATTGAAAATTTTTTTTTTATATTTTCTTGGCGGTGATAGCGTTTATGTACGAATCGGTTAATTGAACCGAAACATTTTCAACATCGGAAACATAGCTGTTGATATTAAAATATTTAAAATATCCTAGTTACATTTATTTTCACTTTTCAGTGTAGGATAATACGATATTTCATATATGTTTGTTTTTGGTGTTTTTTAATGCCCCTTCTATCGTTATTGTCCTTCTTCATTTTTTCTATATTGATTTTGAAACTTAATTTCAGCCCCTCCCATCCCCCGACTGTTAAACTCTTATTTTACTTTGATTGTGTGTGTATTTAAGCCTATCCACATTCCTTACGTTACACCTATCCGACTACAGCTCCATTTGAACCTATTCATACACACACACACACACACACACACTTACCAGACTCCATCCGAAACATACTAGTAGAAAATACTAACATAATAACCTCATCCACATGTAAAAAATATAAGAAATAATGGAAGCCTTAATAATAAAAAGAAAAAGACAACATTCAGTATTAACTACGAACAAGACCACAATGTGCTGACTGTGTTCGGAAAATAAAACATCCCTATAAATCTAGAAACATACACACAATCCATACATCCAATTAAAAAGTAAAAATAAAACCATCCTTGATAATGGCTAAAAGAATAACCGAAAGCGCTCGGAATTACAGAGCATTTGAACAGTTTCTACACACTGTTCGAACACAAGAATAATTAAATAAAAAGTTCAATCGCAGTACATTGTCTGTCGTCTTTAATCACACACGCGCGTGCACATTTTAATCATTTCACCCCAAGCATGGCGGGAATGCCACTAGTACTCGGGAGTGAAAGTGAGAGAAAAGACGAGCTATAGGGAGATTGTGGAATGGATAAAAGATGAATGGGATTCATGACAACAGAAGATAGCGATTGACATTGCATTTAAATTTTTTAAGATTGTAGTTTTCAGGGAAGCAAGTAAACGAAAGGGAGTTCTATAGCGGAACGTGCGAGAAAAGAAACTGTCAATCTAGTAGAACGCTTAAATTCTCGTAGTTGGGCACCGGGGGGAACTTGCCAGAAGTTGCCATGACAATATTTGTAGAAAAGATATGTCACGTCAGTGAGAAAGTGACTGAAGTCGAGATGCCAAGTCAGGATCAATTAGATTCAGTTCCTTCTTTGGATTTTGTCAAGAACCTCGAGATGAATAGCAGGAGCACCGGACTAGATAAAGCAACAGTATTCAATGCACGGACGAATGGTAAATTTTAAATGTGAAACTCTGAGGCAAATACGACATAGTGACCCAACTTTCCTTGCAGTAGATGCAGCTACTGATTCGATGTAGTCGTTCCACTTCAAGTCAGTTGAAAACGTGAGGCCAAGAAGTGCAGTGTGTTGCTCTCCAGGAGTCTACCAGCGGCCAGGTTAACTTTGTCAGCTCTGACGGATTTGCTATTGAGACGGGAGTAAATGGCAGTATCATCTACCTAAATGCCTACTTGGAAACTGATACCATTAGGACGGTCACTGATGAAGATCAGAAACGGTGTAGGACTCTGGATACAGCCTTGAGGGACACCAGCGTTCGTGTGAAAAGAATCTGGAAGCGAGCCCGTTCAAAACAACCTTCATTTCACTATTTGATAGGAACGACTGGATTAAATTTTAAAAAAAACTGTCCTGTAATAGTGCAGCCTTGGAGCTTACGTAGAAGAACTGCGTTACAAACCCTGTCAAACGCCTTCGAGATATTTAGAGTCACAGCTCGAGTTTCGTCCTTATTATCAAGAGTTTGATATACCTATTCAGTAATGGCCGTTAGCACATCAGCGGTAGACCTGCCAAAACGGAAGCCATATTGTTTGTCAGAGTAGGTCGTGAGAGGTAAGATGCTTAACCACTTCAGCATTAATTAAAGCCTCGAATACTTTGCCGAACATAGTACTATTATTACAGGGGTCAAAAGGTTCTCCACATGAACTAGAGGAGGATTTCTAGCAAAATGGAAAGCAGGAAGCAGCGAGGCAACAGTTGTAGATTTTGGAAAGAACTGGAGCCAGCTCGGAAGCACATTTCTTTAGGACGATGGCTGGAATCCCGTCACCACCGCTTGCCTCATGGGAGTCCAATTTAGAAATGATGTCAGAGACCAATGACGGGGTTATGCACATATCACTCAGTAGAGCCTCTGTTCTAGTGGGGAAATCAGGTGTGGGTAATCCAAATGAGTCGTGTTGAGTTGGAAGAGAATTTCCGAGCAAAGCATTTAACCTTATCTGCTGTAGATGTCGGAACTTCAAATTGATTAAACAGGAGGGATTGATGTTGTTCAGCATACTCTTGCAGAGCCGCCAAGAATCTCCAGAACCGAATTTGCGAGATGCGATACGTTGTTTCATCCTATCACCAAACAGTAACTTCGCTTCTTTGAGGACACGCACTCATTATGAGCAGAGACAAAGACGCCTGTTGCAATCAGACGTGTCGCTCTGGTACAGGCGGAAGAAGTGATTTCTGTGGGCTATAGCGCCGCACACCAGGTGAGAACCAAGGAAATGAATGGGATTTAACTTGGTATTTCCTTGCTGGAATGAAAACATCGATGCCGGGATTTCACCCAGGAGGAAACCTCAGGCGCGCATTTTTGAACTGGATGATTAAAAACTTCATTCCAAGGGACATCACGAAGGAAATCACGGAACGAATCCCAATCTGCTCATTGATAACAGAATGACATTCTGTTGGTAGGAGGCTCTTGGTTGGAGGGAGAGCAGAAAGAGATGTTTAGACACTACTGCATAATCAGTTGCCAAGTGGGCAGAGCTGCATATTACAATATGAGTCAGGGATAGATGTAAAAAGATATAGAAGAGAAACGTGTCCATTAGGGTTACTGATCTCTAGCAATACCAAGCAGCAGTCCTCTCGACTTGATTTATTTTATTACCTTTTCTCCTCGCTCTTACCGAGCTTCGCAACACGGCCCTCTTTATAACTCAGATCCTTCTGTAGTATCTACTGATATTTCGTTCCAATCATTAAACAGGAACCTCCTATTCATAAGATCTCTTTCTGTTACCAGCATGCTGGTTGGGTCACACGCCATGATTTTCTTCGTGACGCCTCTTAGACTGACATCTTTAACATTCCAATTGAGAATTGCGCCACTGAGGTTTCTTCTTAGGTCAAAGCTGGAATGGATGCTTTCATTCCTTCTTGGAAATACCAGCATGCTCGGCCGCTGTACCCACAGCAACCACTGTTTTTGGCTATACCAGCGTAACAGATTCCGTCGCAACATGCGCCTGTTAGTTGCTGCTCGTAATAAATGTAAACAGCTCCACGAAAGAGTTGTCTGTTTGTCGAGAGAATGAGGCACTGCATTGCATCTAACAACTTTGGCTATCGTGATTACTGGCAGCTCCGTAATAGTGTACTAAATAAGTGTAAGGTCTCTATTACTCCTCTCAATTAATTTGAGGTGTTAACATCCGCTGCTGATAAAGCTGAATGCTTCCCCTTTAAATTCTCCTTAAACTCTACTCTTGACTCATCTGGAATATCCCTGTTTATCTTCTCACCTAGAACTGAGTCTCTGTTGAGTGATATGCATATAACCTCCTTCTATAGCTTTTGCTATCATCTGTAACCTAGATTCCCACATAACATGTGGACCAGGTGGTATCCCTGTAAGAAGTATGTTCCTGAACTGGTTCCTGTTATCGCTAAACTGTATATAAATATAATAATGCATAACTCCTGCTTTCCTACCTACTGGAAGTTATCATCTGTTGTTCTAGTTTTTAAGAACACTGGTGAACCGTCTGATCCTTCCAGCTATCGGCCTATTAGCCTTCTACCTCTTTGCGGGGTGGGGGGACTCCTAGATGCTGAATTGTTTAAGCGTCTCTCGTCGCAGGGCCCTTTTCTTTTTCTTCTTTTTCAGACAAGCAATAAAACTTTCGTTTCTCCAAGTCAATTGGTGTACTGACGGTAATTGTGGTAATAGGCTATTATGCTCTAAATCAAAACGGTTAAATCCAGGCTGTAATTTTGGACATCTCTAAAGCTTTTGACAGGG
This sequence comes from Acanthosepion pharaonis, assembly GCA_903632075.3. Classification (NCBI taxonomy): domain Eukaryota; kingdom Metazoa; phylum Mollusca; class Cephalopoda; order Sepiida; family Sepiidae; genus Acanthosepion; species Acanthosepion pharaonis. Next base: position 896,380 of record CAHIKZ030005505.1, on the reverse strand, counting down.
TTTAACATCAGGTTTTTTCCACAAGCTGAAAAGTTACGGGGAATTTACCCAGTCTTTCCTATCGAATCGTGAAATGAACGTTATCCTGAACGGCCACTCATCTAGATCCTTTTGTACTAATGCGGGTGTCCCCCAGGTCTTCATCCGTGGTCCTACTTTGTTTTTAATTGTTATTAACGGCCTTCCTGATGGCATCAGCTCTCAACCTGGTATCTATTCTGATGATACAACCATTTATCCCTGTCTCGATAGTAAGTTTGATCAGTTCAATAAGGTCAAAATGTCAGTCGATGTCCAAAACGAAAAACGGTCTATTAACTAGGACAAAATATGGCTCGTTCATTTTAAAGCCACCAAAACTTCTCTCCATTAATCATCTGAAAAACCCCTGTCTTTCATCAGTATGGCTTATGTTAACCTCCAGAAAACTGACTCGTTGCGCCTTGTCGGACTAACGTTCTCAGTTTGACATAAAGTGGAAAGACTATACTGAATCCATTACTGGATCAGCTGCTAAGAAAGTCTGGTCACTCTGTCATACGAGATTATTTTTTTTCTCCAGAATCTATCATGCATATCTATAACACAACCATTTATCCATGCTTAAAATTTTGCTAGCACATATGATCCGGTGCTTCTATTTACCTTGAGCTCCTTGATAAAATCCAAAGAACCGGCAATATTATGGGTCCTGATCTGGCGGTTCAGCTTCAGTCACTTTCCCATCGACGTACGGTCGCTTCCCTGTTCCTTTTCCACAAATACTTTCATGGTAATTGTTCAGATGCGCTCTTCGCTATGGGGCATAGACTTTATGAATTTACGCGCAGTCCTAGACTGACGTCGAAATTTCATCAATTTACAGTTGAACTGGCTAGATGTAACCGTAAATTCTATGCTAACACTTTCTTTTGTCGTATTTCTCGTTTTTGGAACTCTCTTCCGACTCCATGCTTTCCAGTCAATTTTAATCTGCAAAACTTTAAATGTAATATCAATCTCTATCTACTGTCCTCCTGATTACCCTTTTCTCTTCCTGCTTATTAGTAATTTAGTGGCTTTATTACTTTGCTTTGGGATGAAATAGATCTTAAAAAATTGGAATAGGATAATTTACTATATTTACATAAAATCCTGATATGACATAGGGTGTCTATAACAAAAATTCTGTTCGGTTTATTAAATAAAAACAAATGTCCATTTCCTTTTTTTCATTTTATTTATTTACTTTCGGCATCAACAATATTAAGCCATCGTCACCGCTGTATTCCATTATTTTCTGGCAATTTCGTAATACCATACACCTGGAACATCTAAATTTTCTCGGCAAATAACAGCCATATGCCATTTTTTTTTTTTTTTTAATTCAAATTTTCAAAACCAATTCTTTACTGGTTAGAATAAATGCGTATATATTAAAATGCAATATCCGATGGATCAAGCTGTAACAACTTCTGCCAGACCACTAAGTAAAACAAATGGTTTGGAATTGCTAGAATTTTACATCCTTTCTATCAACTACTTCTGGACAATTGATTCTTATAAAAGGGATCATGGTAAGGGATTACTTTCCATTTCCGCTCTATACGCAGTATTACCCTCTTTGACTGAAAGACATACGTATTATAGAAAAATAATGAAAATGCTTTTGGCAAACTCCCTATCGAACATGCCTATATTAGCCATTCTTTCCTCTTAAAGAAAAACAAAAAAGACATACACAATGTATCAAAAACATTGCACGACGAAATAAGTGCGTCGATTTTTTAAATTCAATCCGTCCAAATCATTGAAACAAATAGCCTATTCAAGAACACCAACCCGAGCAATATCATAGAATATTTGAAACGGCTACTGATGATTACTTTTGTTTGCCTTACAACCTATTGCATTTTATGCTACGATAAAGTGTCTATTGTTCAATTTGTTTATAAATATTGAACTATATCGTTGTTTAAGTAACGACTATCCTAACAAAGTAGAGGCAAATTAGTTTTAACGTTTTATATCTAGTTATTGATTTCATTGGTATCAAACTTAACCGATCTGACCGTGGAATATATTTTAGCAAAAAATCTTTAGCATGATTTTTTTTTCCAACCACTTAACACGTTCTTAAACTGTTTTCGGTTGAGTCGACTTTTTACCTTTTGAACAAGACAAATCGTAATATGCCGATAATGTTGTTAAAATCAAAATAGTAAACAAAATCGCCAATTCGACAATGTTTTTTAAAATATTTGCCGAAACGACAGCTGTTAGAATACAGAAGTGATTTTTTTTGTAATTGTTAAAGAAATATACTCTTCTTTTTATCTAGGAATAAATACAGAACGGACTTTTTAGCCAATTAAATTTTTATCAAGTGACATTTTATAAACTGATGTGAAATTAATTTGTTTACTATGTCATTCATGACACCAAACTCTTTTAGAAATATCTAAACTGTCGGTTGTATACAACCGCTTTCTCGGATCTGTTGTTAAAAAATACCTTCGAACGAATGAAACCTGGTCCTAACGAGAACCATACATCTTCGAATTTCGTGGACTGGCGCTACAGAATCACAGAACTGGACCAAATAACAGAAACTGTCACTTGAAGACGTTCAACGACGGCAACACCTAAAATGGATAGCACATCTAACTCGAAGAGGAATAATGTGTATGATGTCAACATTTTCATTATTTCAAAGAGTTGAGAAAGAATCACCAATACTGGAAAGAACAATAACAGTTACAGGACTTGAGGAGACTATTATCCTGAAAAAGATTGTTTCAATAGATTTTTATAGATTTCAACTGAAAGTAGAACTGGCTGCTCTGGTCAATGAATGCTAAATGTTTCCTTTATAAGGAAATGGTTAATATTACCATTTGTTAAAAAAATTATCAGTGACTATCCCGTACAGAAATGTTTTGTTTCTTTATTGAAGACAAAATTTTGTCACTCTAACCCTCTCTTGCAAACTGTGGAAGCTCGTGTCAGCCATCTGAAATTATATAGGGTGACAAGATATTCGGACCACCCTGTATTCCAGTTGAACGATTGAACAAGCAATAAAAAACTGAGTAACTTCAAAAACACTTTTAGGAGTTCTCTAAAGTGGTGCTTTGAACTTTTTGAAACAACCTCATAAATTGTCTTCATGTTTTGCTACGATGGGAAAAGTTACTTTTGGTTCGCATTTATTAGATGCGAAAGTCATATTTCTTCTTTCTGGTCAATATTTTGGTCTCTTCATATTTCTCTTGTTTTCTGGCCACTTGAAACTTTCTATGTAACATTGTGTATTAGTGTAATTTGTATTTAGCATTCTTTTCTCCGTAATTTAATTAAGATTTAACGATTATAAAGAAATTTATATTTCTTAGACGCCTGCATTTTGTTAAAAAAAACATCTACAGATGTTGAATTAAGTATTAATATTTCATTTTCATCTGAATCTACCTTATTTATGGTTTATACAAAAAATAATGTATACGCCTGACTTATTTTCACTTTTCTTTTTAAGTACTGACTTTTTTTTTTTAGCTTTAAACGACCAAGTATATTTAACAGCATTAAGAGAAAAATTCATATTTGCGGATGCTGTTTTAAGAAGTCCTTTTTACCGTCAAATATTTAGTTGTATTTCTTTCTCTAAAGAAGTTTTAAATTTTAAGTTACAAAGATTTGTTCGAGCATTTGATGTCTATATTTGGCTATTGAACAGTGTTTTGCACACACATATTTCATTCACGTCTATCCTCGCCAATATTACCTCCTTTTTGGTCTGTCAGTATCTTAACTCTTCAATATCCGAAATTCTTTTCTATCTAAAAATACCGCCTTGATTCATTACTTCATTTTTAGTTTTCGGTGCCTGTCCTAAGTTTTTCATATAGTAGAAAGACCTAACATAGAGTTAGGTTAGCAAGCTCGTTTTACAGGCCATTGTGACTTTCGCACTTTATCTTTGATCAGACGAAGCTCATTTGATATTCAATTCTTCTCATTCTAACACAACAAAATGTAATCTCCCACATTCCTTCTTATTCATATTATAGTTATTTTCTCACTCTTACACAGATATCGATTTTAAAAGACAAATATAGGATTTAAATGATACACGTACTAGTCTCGGTTACGCTTAGTTAATATTTTAGAAGATACCTCGTAATGTTTAACGAAAAAAATAGCAGACCATGACTAGTGTATGCTGAGGTTAATTCTCACTGCATGACATAAACTATTGGCCGTGGTCCAGGCTAAGCAAATATGGTTCGAGTGCATAACGATCGTCCAAAGTTGAATAAAATTATTCTTTATCCATTTATTTCTGTTTTCTTACTATTGCTTAAATTGCAATTGTTTAAAAACAGATGACGACAGAGGCTTTTTTTTTTTTTAAACTTCCATGTTCACATATTTGATGACCTTGTCGCCTAGTTGAAACAATTGAGTTAGTTACCAGACTCGGTGGCCAAGAAGGCAGCTAGCTATTGAATCGAAATTCGGTAGGTTAACTAGTAGAAAAAAGTAGATTATTTTTAGATATTTTTTAAATTCATTACACAAGATTCAAGAAAGTATCTCCAAAGGCTTGTAACAAATTGACCGGAGATTGCTTATTCAGACACTTAAGAAAATTTTTTTTTTATTTTATTTTATTTTTTTTTTTATCGTGTTAGCACGGCCATTTCTTGTGGAAAAAAAAAAGAAAATGCCGTGTTGTACAAAACTTCAGAGGAAATTTCTATAATAACGGCGTAACTTAATATACAATTGAAGCTAATGTCACTTTTCGCCTAAGGAAAAGTATATTTTTATTCTATTCTTTTGCATCTGTATTTTACCATTCGGAAAATATTTTTTTTTTTTTAACTCTAGAAGTATTATCTTTTTATTGCTTCTAAGCGAGCAAGCTTTCTATATTGTGAGTCTGTTACTCCAATGATGCTCTCCGAGTCTCTCCTTGTATCAAACTTTACTGTTTACGACAAATGTTTGCTACTAGCGAATCAAGTTACATGACCGTAGTTTAGTTTAAATTCTTGGTTTAGGTAAAAAGTTATATCAGAATCTTTCAGCGTAAGAGACAAATGATAATATTAAAGTTCGCTAGGCAAAAAATAACACTGCATACTCATGTACAAGGTGAGAATAGCGTTGTCCTGAGAACAGTATTGGTAGACGCTGGAGAACGTTGTCCTGAAAAGGACAGTTTATGCTTATTGTTGCTGCTGGCTAGGATGGCAGGAGCTGCTTGGCTACTAGAGATGGCTGGAACGACGGCCGATGGGCAACTGGAGATGATGATGATGGCTGTCTAGACGGCTGTCGGTTGCTGCTGCTGGAAGGAATACTACACTTTGATCCTCATTTAGACCGCCGAGGAACGCTTGTTTCTTTGGGGTTTTTTGTTTTGTTTGTTTTGGGTTTTTTGGATTTTTTTTTAATTTGTTTTTGAGGGCTCTTTATATCCTGACTCAGTTTTCAAACAATAATGCTGGTTAATTTTTTCTTCCACTTGTTTTTAAAAAATGCAGTAGTGCCGACAGGATACGACAATTTACCAAGACCGACTAAACTCGATAGAATTAACTGATCTAATATAGACAGCCAAACGAGAAATGCCTAACCCTGTGGATCCAAAGCTTTCGGTTTGAAATTTCTTGAAAGTTACCAAATAGAATAGAATCCTGAAGAGAGCAGGAAGCTACAGCAGCCGAAATGTAGTGACTATAACAATCCAAATGAAGATACTAGTTTAAGTGTGTATGATGTCTACTCTATTATTATTACATGCACTTTTCACATTCATACCCTTATGTCGGTTACTTTTATCATTTGATCACTGATGTGTCCCCCCCCCTCAGGTTTTCTTTAGGTGTAGCATCGGGTAATCTTTGTCAAATAGATTTTATTTTTCAACAACAATACAATTAGAACATTTCGACGTAGATTCTTGAAATATAGGAAGATTCTATAACTTAATTTGATAAGCTGTTATAATTTGCGAAATTCTGAAAGTTTTAATATTGAAAAGATAAATTCTGCCCATGGATTAACTAGCGTAATATAAAATACCGATTATATCTGGTACTTTATGAAATTTGGTCCGGAATTTAAATTGAATTTTATATGGTTGAAGTCCAGGTGGCCAAGGAGGATTGCACCTAGCTCTCATACTTTGTGTCACATTACGCTCGAGAGGCGTGTTGTTAAATGCCTACCTTACAAAATTACGTGACACCCGAACGGGAGCTTCGTGGAAGAAACCGTTCCTTTTTAATCCAAAGAAATGCTTTTTTCTTTTTACTTACAGGTACCATATATAACTAGAGTAAAGTGCGAGGTTTTATGATCAGTATTCTTTACTAAATGAAATAGGTGGGTCGCACTATAGGCAGGTTAAAAATCGTGTATTTTTTCGGTGACCAGTTGCACTATACTCAGGTAAAGTTCTTTTGTCTTTTTTTTCTGGGAGGGGTTAAAATTCATGAAAAGAAATCAGTGGTTGTACTCTACATGGTCGGCCGATAGACTAGTAAATACGGCAGATTGTTATCACGGGGAAGAATTTCGTCGCTGAAGAATTTCATATCTTATCTTCTTCAACTTCTGTTGACTATTTCTATGAGGGGCTCAACCTATAGACAAGCCATCAAATCTGTAGAAGATTGAGAGTGAAAATCTAGCTTTCTGTGTGTGTGTGTTTTTTTTTTTTTTTTTTTTTTTTTTTTTCGTACGACAGGAAGACGAAACAACTATTTATTTCTGTTTTAATGGAGGGTCTGATAGGTTCGATAAGGTCAAATTGGCAGTTGATCTTCAATCTACTGTTAACTTGGGTAAGAAATAGCTTGTTACTTTTAATGCCTCTAAAACGAAACTGTTCTCTTTTAATCATCTTAGAACCTTTCTTGCCTTCCATCAGCATGGCTACTGCTAACCTCCAAGAGAATAGTTCATTGCGCTTTCTCGGTCTACAGTTTTCCACTGACATGAAGTGGAACGCTTATATCGAATCAATTGCTATGTCTGCTGCTACCAACGTTGCTTCATTGTCTCGTGTATGTGAAAGTGGTCTAATGGATAGTAGCTCGGAGTGAGAAATCGAAAGACTGAGTTCGAATTCCAGTCTGGTTCGTTATATTCACTTATACGCAAATACCCTTCAGAAAGGTATGAATCCCCCCTCTCCAGCTATGGGGTTAAATAGTAGGACTTTGTTATTCTCAAATTATTAATGCATTATTTTTACCGACATAAAATTTCTTAAAGTTCAAAATGTTTCGGCATTAAATAACCCACAAAGGGTTGATAGCTGTAAAAAAAAAAAAAAAAAAACATACAAAACACAATATAATCACTGTGTTGTGCTAGAAAATTTATCTCAACAGAATCTATCTTACACCTTTTGAATCTAATATTTGTCCATGCATTGTCTATTGCTGTCACATCTGGTATGGTGCTTCTGATATACATATCTTTTGACAAAGAATCTGCAATGTTATTAGTCCTGACACATCTCGGCTTCAGTCACTTTCCCAGCGCCGTAACGTATCTTCCTGTGCCTTTTCTATAAATACTTTCATGATAATTGTTCTGGTGAGCTTTTCTCTTTGCTACCTCGATTTCACGAATTTAAGTACAATTCTAGATGTGAGTTGTGATCTAACGGATATCGACTCTGAATAAGAAATCGGAAAGCCGATTTCGAATTTCAGTCGGGTTCGCTACATTCACTTGTGCGCAAATACCCTTGGGAAGAGTATGAATCAATCCCCCACCGTTATGATTTTCTAAGTGTAGCTTAGATGTGGCACAAGGCCGAAAGTATGGCGCACCCAGTGAGGATCGAACTCGATACACAGGCATAATTGTTCTAGCGTGACAAGCTTGCTAAATGTTACACCACGTCAAGGTGCCCCCACTTCTGTTATGCGTTGAATGACAGTACAGACTGGGTTCTGTAACTTTGGTTGTAGTCTACCGCAGAAAGAAAGGGCAACTTACTGCGGGGAAAATCTTCTGCCTAGTCGTTCATGAATAGGAGACATGATCACCCAAGCACTTAACTGAATGACTAGATTGGCAGCTCGGTTTTATCATTTTACTGTTAAAATTACTAAATGTAACTCTAACCTCTAAGTTCTCTGCTAACGGTTTCTTCTCTCGCACTTCTCGCTTGTGTCTCCTGTGATCTTCAAAACTTAAATGCAGTGTCAATCGTCATGTCTTTTTGAATCTTGTTTTTTGTTGGGTTTTTTATGGACCTCTTTCCACAATAAGATTTTCTTTATTTCTTCCACTCTCAGTAATACGTTGCGTCTTCGTAGTTTTATCGCCTTGCGTAAAATGATTCTTACAAATAAAACAAAAGGGCGCATGCGCGCACGAATATTTCGACACGAAATTTACACCCGGCTGCTACCCGACTATCACGCGGACTCAATTGTACTAACTGACGACCTATGTTGCCTTTTTATTTATCAGACGCGTGAACGTCAAACTAGACATAAATCTGCACGAATATTTAACAAATGTTCGGATGTATTTTAAACTTCAAAAGTATAACATTTCTAATAACTTAACAATACATGCATAAACTTTGCAGATTAATAATTTTATAAATGCTTTAAATGCTGTGTAATTTTATCTTTCTCCTTAAGTTAATTAAATTTTAAGTTGGTACCCACTCAGTAGGAATATCATATCTTAATTTTCATTAGAAAAAAAGTTTTTATTTTCTCAAACTGGTTTAACGCATTCTATTAACCGATAATTTGAATATTTTATTTTTACAAAATCGTAATTTACAGATTTTACGTTTTTCTTTACAAAGACTATATTCAATATAACTCTACATCTTTTCATGTGCTGCTTCGCCCAATTTACATGTTTCTATTTCTAATGTTTACTTTCATATCCTTAGCCAATGTTCTTAAAATTCTGCTTATTTTCTGTGTTTGCATTCTTAACGCCTCTTTCTCTAAATATTCTGATCAATCCATTTTTTAATTTTTAATTGTTCTGTGATTGCTATTCAAATTTTTCACAATTTCCAACATTGTGTTCCTCTTACTCAATAATTTTCTAAAATTTTGTTTCTCTTTTGAGGTTATGCCTTACGACCCATAACTATATTGTTATATATCTTTCGATATAATAATCAACCCTCACAGAAGTTCACATGGCATATTTATATAAATATAGCATGAAAATGGATCTTTCATAGAATTCATGGGAGTCTTTGTATATCTAAAATAAAAAAAAATTAATTAAATGTGAGCGTGGCCGAGTGCTATATTTACCAACATAAACCTTCGCTTTTCGATCATGAGACCTTGGTTCAAATCTCATCATGTACGATTCGTCAGAGATGACGTCTTGATGTTATCGTCCTCATGAGACGAATCCATTGGGAAGTGATTGAAAACCATACCATACCTTGTGAGTGAAATTTGGTAGGCAGAACTATTCAGAAACCATCGATCGTTTTACTAGCGTGAAGTCACAAGAAACCGTAATTGAGAGTTTGTTTAAACTTTATACGCTCCCTCCGAGAAACTGTAACTAAGGTCCGTACAACATAGTTGCAGTATAAACCACATGTGAACTGTGAGTGTTGATTGCAACAGGGAGTGGTTGATTTGATTGGCTGGCTTGTAGTGTAATGTGTGTATGTGGAAGATCATTGATCCACCACTCCAATTCAACTTATGGTGAATGTGGCAAAATGTGTCTCAAATACAATTGTTGCAAGATTTATATTGGCAGACCTTTAACAAACTACGATCAATACTACGCTGCTCATAACTTAGCTTAATAGTATCAGAAAACCTGCAGGAATCGTTCTGGCTTTTTCTGTCTCATGAGCATTGATTTTCTTTTTATAGTTTCAGTCCTTTTATAAGTTTTTTCTCTTTTTTTTTTTTTCTTTTAGGTGAATATTGCATTAACATTTTATTTGTATTTTTAAGAAAAACTATGATGGGTTACATAATATCAATCCTCCTATATGGCAGTAAATACTGGAAAATCTCCTCACAGATGAAGATTTGAAGCAACAAATATGTGGTTCTACAGAAGAATACTGAGAATACTATGAACCGAACGTGTGAGCAATGCGTAACCTACCTAGCGATATCGAGTAGGTGGATGGCAGAACAGATTTAGAAAACAAAGACAAAATTTATTAAGGGGTACAAAGTGAAGAGCCATAATCGCCAAAATCCTGAAGTGTATCAGCACATAGAAGTTACGTGAAAAGGTAGTCGGCAAGAAAATCTGATGAAAGGAAAATCAAAATACTCGTTTTTTTTTTGTTTTTTTTTTGTTTTTTTTTTTTTTTTGGGGGGTGTTTTGTTTTTTTTCTATAGCAAGTAGGTCCTCTCCATTTTGAAAATTGATACATCAATCTTTATACGCAGTAATTCCTTCCTATGCAAAGTTAAGCTTAATATACATCGATACTCTAAACAGTTACCTATCGGTCTCTAAAATTAGAATCCTGGCAACGTTGGACAGGTGAAAAAATTTAGTTATCGATTTATGTCTTGGTTGTTATCTTTTAGAAGGGACTTGAAAATAATTGCTTTAATCTAGCTCAAATGAGGTAAATAGGTTGGTAGGAAGATTGTTTTAAGTTTTACAAATGAAATGGGCCAGTTCACATACTTGAAGTCTATATTGTTTGGCAATGCTCGAATACCGACTATTAACATCAATGGAGAAATACGCTTAGGCTGGAAAGTGGTCGAATTTTAATGGCGCAATGCAATTCTAATTTCCGTGTATTTTGAAAATCAATGTTTGAAATGGATTTTATCTGATTTTGAAAACCAACCACTAGTACTGTTAAATATAACTGCCATTACTTCAACCCGCAAACGATATAGTTAAACTCTGTGTATAATCAAGACTAAAGAAAGAGAAAAGTGTTTACATTGCGGAAAGAGAGCGTAAAACGAAACTGGATTCTTACATTAAAGTATCAAGGGAGATAACAATAGAAAATAAATAGATGACATTGTTTAGAGAGGAAGACAGAATAGATTTAACAGGAACATTGGGGGGGGAAAAAGGTGACTATGGTTTTAAGAATGAGAAAAAGAGGATGGGAATGAGTGGAGAAAGCAGTATATAAGAAAATAATGAGAGGAGTGAAACTGATAAAGAATTGGTGACTGTTTAAGCAAAAAAAAAAAAAAATAGAACAGTTATTACTAATAAATGCTCAATAGTTAAAGAAGAAAGTGAAGGACAATTACTGAGAACAAATAACGTTGATTAGACGAATAGAAGGGATACTAAGTATTTTTTTTCTCTCAACGAAACTCTTTAATCATAATTGTGTTTTTTTGCCATTATGCAACCAACACGTAAAAGCACACTGGTGGTTCTTTATCACTGAAAATCCAGATCAAATTACATAAACGTTCAATTCTTTGTTTTCTCTTTCAATTACATTTTTGTTGATGTCATGTTATTTGAAGCATTCTGTCTGTCATTCTACTTTTTTTTTTTTCTTTTTTTTTTTATTTCTAACTTTCTCTCGTTTCCGTCTAGACTGTTCGTCTTTCTGGTCATTTCTTTCTCATAATCATTATTGTCTTTCTTTGCATTTTATTTTCTCACATATATGTATGTGTGTGTGTATATATATATATATATGTGTGTGTGTGTGTATTTGTAGGATGTATAATAGTATCCGAAATGAATACGAGACAATGTGGAAAATTTTTTAACGACGCATTTCGCACAGTGCGTCTGCTCTCTGTCTTCCTCAGGTTAGAATGAAAGACATGTATATGAGGAAAAATGCTTTGAGATCTCTGGGAATAAGTGAGGACTATAAATTACATTACCTACAGTATAAAATCCACTAACAACAAACTGGTCTGATATAGATAAAACAAACAGGTGGATACACTCTTGTGTCTGAACATTGTAGCAGGTAATGTAATATAATTTGATTTGGTTTATGGCCTCCACTTATCCCTAGAGGTCCCAATGGATTTTCCTTTCATACAGGTTTCTTTCATTTTAACTTTAAGAAGCCAAAGAGAGTAAACGCTCTCTGAAAAACATGTCGTTACTAAATTTTCCATCTTCACAGACACACACACAACACTTTCTCTAAGGAAGCCATGCATCAGTCAATTTTACGTTTAATTTGAGACCATGGGGATTACTTTTCCGAGAAAAACTTTAAACTCATCACAATCTGATTCAACATCTGTGCCGAAACTTAGTTAAAACATTTCGCTATTTCAACTTGAAAAACAGAAATAGAATGTAGTACGGATTTTACAGCTATCCTATATGAGCAATGTCCTACCACCTGGTTCGATCGTCTCCTTCGAAAGAGATGACGGTATCTGACTGTTCAAAAAGGTTCTTGTCATCGCACGACTAGCATTATAAGCTGATTTTATATCCCTGAATCAAAAAGATCATTTCACAAATCTAATTCCTGCCCTAAACAAACACATACTTTAAAATCTACATTTTAAGGGATGGTGTCTCCCTGATAAGAAAATAAACGATATCATACACAAAACTTGACTTCTCCGATGCCGGTTAAATCGAGACGTTAAGTAAATGCTATGCACAAAACCTGAAAGGAAGCTAAAAATTTAATCTTGTACCGTTTCTCTGTTCCTAATCGTCAACATGTACACACTAATATATATACATTATATTCTATTATATTAATAATAATATAATTTCCAAACTTATTAAAGATGATCTTCGCCCTCTCTAGCCTTCTTTCTGTCCTGGAGTAACAAATTACTTCACAGGTTTCACGTTTGATTCCATTTTTTTTTTTCATTTTTTTTTTTTTTTTTTTTTTTTTTTTTCACTTTTTGGACTTTCATAGGTGAAATTCTTCTTTCACGTGCCAAACGTCTCATGGATTGAGTTGGATCTTTTCTAATTAATCTCTTTAGCTCTAAGTTGAAATGATGATCCATCTTCCTGTTGTGACCTCCTGATCCAGTTTTCGTCTCTACTGTTCCCTCTTAAACTTATTCAACGTTCTCTTAATGGTTTTTGAATGGACTTTTTTTTTTTTTTTAATATATATATTAAACATTTTGTGCGATGGACAATTATGCTGTTACACGATTTGGACAATTTTGCTGTTACACCCGGTATATAATATATATGTAGTGCAAAGGCCATCGGCAACTGTTCAAATTCTGGCCGAGGCTGTTTATGGTTCACTTCGTACTATTGCCTTTCTCACTATTCTGTTCTAATACAGGTTATATGCCATGCTACAGTGGTTTACGGAAAAAATTAGGTGACCGATTATTTTGATATGGTGCCTACCAAGAATAGAAAAAAAATATATCATCATTGGCAGGAACTAATTATGTGCAATGGGACCTACTTGTCCACGCAACATAAATCTTGCTGCAAAAAATTCCGTTACTCGCAATCAAACTCTAAAACCGGCTTTAAATTTTATTTAATAATGATCTCAAAAGTAATGATTGCAGAAATTTAGATATGCGTCCTTTTAAATGAAAAGGCTAAATTTCTCCACTTAACAAGAACCTCAGCATATGATATTTTTCTTTTTAAGTTCTACACATAGAACGAATCTTCTCTTTGTGACATAAATTTTACTCCAGTGTATTGCTATAATTGTTCGATTTTATTATTAGTTGTTGTTATCAATCCTTTAATGTGGGTAATTTGTGAATTAAAGTTTGTTATGTGTATATTGGAAAAATCATTTTGTATATAATGATGTTATGACATGAATGAGTGTCGTTGAATAAGAAAATGCATTAGTAGATAATTACAATAATCAAAGGTTCTTTTGTATTTTATTTTTTCTTGCAAAGAACGAAACAAAATTGTCAGCAATTTCCGGTAATCCTGAGGTTTTTTTTTTTTTTTTTTTTTTTCAGAATCGTAAAGCTGCAAAAACAGTTTAACAATTCTGCTTTGTACCACTTCTCACGACACAGTTGATACATTTTATTTTAATCTTTAAAAAGTGTTTGCATATTTGGCTTTTTCTTTGACATTACCCAAAACAAAACATGCTCCATCTGTAAGAGACAGCCAGAGGTTTTCTTTGTTCGTTTTTTTTTTTTCCTTTTTTTTAACCCAACACGTAATATAGACTTTATTCCTTGCACATGTACGTATGTACCCCAAACAGAAAAACACCCTTTTTACGTATTTGATTTGGAACTGTAATTTATCTACTATTAACTCAGTAAAATCCATGTTGAATAAACAACAATAAACAGACCATATCTTTTTGCTTTTTAATAATTTGAAAAATGAAACCACATTACTCTTTCAACCACTGTATACAAGTTGTTTTTGTTGTTTTATTGGTTGTTTTTTGTTTTGTTGTATTTTGTTTTTTCTTTTTAACACGATACATTCTTTCAATTTTTATTGGTTTTATTCGCCCGAATGTAAACCTAATATATTTGTGCATCAAATTCCATGAAAAAGTTTACACCATGCATTACTCTTCCCCCCAATAGAAAACCTCTTTAGGAGAGACAGAATTTTTTACCTTTATCCCAATGTACGCGTGAGGGACTGCACATTAAACTAGGCACCACCACAGTAAACGCGATACCTTAGGTTTAAAATTATTTTTTTAAAAATCTTTCATGAAGCTTTCATTTTAGTTTTAATTTCAAGTTAATAGATGTAATTTAATATTTCTAATAAACAAAATACTTTGTATTTCAAAACTAATTTGAATTGACTGAAACGATTTTTTTTCTAAAATAGATGATTATTGCCCTTTCTTTTTTTTACCTCGTGTTTATCGCAATGTAATTCTTTATTAAAAAATCTTCAAAAAATATACTTTTCTGAAGCGTTATTTGAGGAATATTAGCTGATTTAAAGTATAATTTTCTTTGAAATAAATATTATTTATTTTAAATTTTAAATATCAACAGAACCACACTAAACACGATTCAAGTTAATTTTTTCGGGGTTTTTTTGTCTTTTTTTACTAATTACTTTATCTATTAGTTTTCATATTTTGTTCTTTATTATAATTTCAGCCTGTTCATTATCCATTGCATCAAACCAATATAGCTATTTTAGCAAACAAGAAAAATAAGCTCAAAACCTACTGAAAAAAATTACAGCGCTTCATCTAAAGATTCGGACAAATTAAGTCTATTATATTTACTACAATAGCTACAAATAAAACAGACTGGAAGTAGAAATAGGATAAAGAAAAATTTGGATAACTAAATTTCGGATCCTTACCCCGGTTATATAAGATAATATTGATAAAGTATGCAAGGTCAATGCTTGTCAGATTTTTCACGATCTATGCTGCTAAGTTAATTGTAAGATGAGAATTTCAACTCATCACTTTGAGATGCAAACAAGTCATTCGGACAAATTAAGATACAAATGTAGACAGCGTGCATGCTAACAGTGACATTATTCCTATAACCTGATAACGTCTTCTGCTTTCGCTTGACCACGTGTAACATTGATGCGTACCACCATAACGTTCTCCGGTTAAGGCACGCTTTTGAATATAATATGTCGTATTCTTGGGCACCTCGAGGTGGTGTAATGGTTAACAAGATTGTCTCGCTAGAACAATTACGACTGTATAGTGAGTTCGATCCTTACTGCGTGCCCCATACTTTCGGCCTTGTGCCACATCTAAGCTACGCTTGGGAAATCACTATATTACGTCGTATTCTCTTATTCTAATAAAAATGTCGTAATTCAGGTTATGCGTGTTGCTGCTGATGCAATATACTATATTCATCCGTTTTTTTTTCTCGGTATTTAATGACAGAAACCTCCCTACATTCACGTTCATCCTTAACAAAAGGTACTCGTAGAAAATCTGCTGTTGCTACAGTCATGTCTCATTTCAAAGGGACCAAAATGTTAACTGCCCCTACAACTGTCATCTGTACCTACCTTTTTTTTTTCTGAAACGTCATCGGCACTATATAATGACACTCCTTTCCCTTTAAGGATACTCTTTAAAAAAAACTAAACTGGACTAGGTCATGCGACAAGATGCCCTATAGCATCCACACGATTCGTTCATTCATTCATCAAGGTCTACCATGGTCTTTAGTTTTTGTGTAGTCGAGCAGTATGTCTACAAATGCGAGTCTCTGTTCTTCTTTCGCTTGGATTCTAGAGTATCAATTTACTGGCAACTTTCTCATACCTGATATGTCCTGCTAGAACTTATCCTCCTTTGTTTGAACCCTTGCTCTTACTCTTGGTAGCTCATGATATAGTTCAGCATTTGATGCGTGACTTCTTCAAGAGGCATTGTGCCATTCTGAGTATTCTTGTGTAACACCCATCTAGCCGATTCTTCAGAGATTTGATCATAGTCCACGTTTCTGTGCCATCAAGCAAGATAGATTCCAATGTTGTAACAATCTGAAAAAAAAAGAGAAAAATCTGCCTTTGTTGAGCCCAAATTACTATGCATTCAAATTATTTTTCTCTTTATAGCCTTAAGATAACAAAATTATTTTTACATCCATCCCCTAATAGCCTGACCACTCGCAGGGATGTATCAGTTTGAAAAATGCTCAGTGTTTGAAATTCTTTACAAAACTAATAACTGTTAGTCCGCCTCACCACCTCGTCTCTGTATGATTTAATGTTTTAAATAATTAATTTTCTATTTAATTTTTTTAGTTTTAACTTTGGTATTAGATTTATTACTTTTCATATTTATGGTATTTCTTTACAAAATATGTCATGTGAGTTCATTTTTCTGTGGGCGTGGAAAAAAACCTGGCTCAGAAGCTCATTGTGTTCGTCCTTAGTTAAAATTTCACGTTTTCAATTGCGGCCAACTTCAATCAAAAAGATATCATTCTATTTTATTTTGACAACTGTCAAATTGGCATGAATTTCTTTTAAATTCTCAAACTTGGTATATTTCTGTTTGATTCTAACATTAAAGATGGAAAATTATTACAACTTATGAGAATGAATGAATATTTCAAATTTCTTACTGAGCGATGCTCCATGGTCAGATACACCACTTGAGGTTGATAGTGATCCAATAAACATACTTCGTGAGATATCCAACATGCTCAAAATATCGAAACCAAGTTTTGAAAATCACCTAAGGTTAGGAGGAAAAGATTATTTCACTCAACAGTTCTTAACTCGTATTAATCGAGCTGTTTGATTCAACTAACACTGAAATAGAACGTCGGGAAAAGACAAAATTTGTTTAATGTGCAATACAACATACGCAAATACGAGTTATTATTGGAAGTGACTAAAATCTAAGTTGTCCACGTTGCCACCTATGTTATCATACACTAGGAGTAATAAACAGAAATGCTGGCAAAGGGATGAAAAGGCTTCTTACTCCAATGTCAAGATGTTTCAGCAACGATAGAGCCAGTATCACTCAAGTCGGAAAAATAAGAAAAGGGATATCTACCGAGTTGCTTGCCGGTCGGGACCTCAGTCTTGACGGCTTTATTTTTCCGATCGTGCAAGGCTGTCAAGTGACACTTCATATATATAAAGGCAGATAATTATTTTTGTCTCTCTACAATCATTTGTACCACGACTAGCTGACATCAAATGCTTAATACCGTAAATATGAAAAAGTAATAAATCTAATACCAAAGTTAAAACTAAAAAAATTAAACAGAAAATTAATTATTTAAACATTAAAGCATTCAGAGACACGGTGGCGCGGTGGACCAACGCGGAAAATGGAACTGGTGAGCTGAGATCAAATTTCGGTTGATTCATTTTGTGTTCGCCTCACACTAATTCCTTCGGGAAAGCATGAATCCATTTCCCAGTCGACAACAATTCCACGTATAGGTTACGTAGCAGGCCACATTGGATTTTATAGCCTTAGTTGACAACAAGAAAGGCTCTCAATTCAAAACCGTGTTAAAGACAACGGGGAAACTACTCCACTATCTTTCCTAGGAAGAATCATGACGATGCATAGTTTACAAATATTAAAAAAAGGAAACTGAGAAAATTGATACCTTACGTCCTGAAGGGAGATGACGTTTAGAAGAAACTTAAATTCCCTTTAAATACGTGTGTAATTACCGTAGTTCCTCGTTTTGAATCGTTGCTCTTTTTAGTTTGCTGGTATTTTAACTTGGGTGTTGACAATGAGAAGTATTTTATTCCATTAGGATTGCCTCAAACTATTACAAGTGATGCTGAAAAGTTCCCAGCCTTGCCAAGAAGGGATAAAAAAAGTTTTTTTTTTTTTTTGTTTGAATTTTTTTTAAATTCACCCCCAAGCAAGACGATAATGTCACCAAGATGCATAAGGCTACTGGGAGTGAAAAAGAATGAGAACATTTTAGAAGAACCGGGAATTCAATCCTAAACGGGAAACAAGGGATAGACCTCTATTCCTGTTCAAAAGACTGGGGAGGTGTATGAACCGGATAATATGCGAACCTATCTATTGAGCAAAAAATAAATCGTAAATAAAATTTCAGTTTAGGTAAACATGTTAGATGTATAATTGAAGTAGATTTCAGAAGGAACCAGAAGTCTAACATTTGTTTAAATTTCAGGAAGTAGGTCAGGCGCAGAAACTTTTAGCATCCCTATTATGTAACAAGTGTTACTATGATTTGAGTTTTCGTCAATTTTTTTTTTTCTGCACAAAGTAAATAATTCTGGATGGAGTGGGAATTGAGGATAAAATTATGTGGAAAAAAAAAACTAAGACGATATGTATGATGTGTGCATTAAAAAAAATCTGTAACGAAGTCTCTGAAAGCCTTACTTATATAGAAATTATTAGCCATTTATTTAACTTAATTCATTTTAATCGAGACACTATAGATATCCTGCTTTCTTTATTATTCACTTGCAAGCATACACCGGGATGCTTGCCTTTATTCACCCACTGGAACAAATCACCTTACGTTTTGTTTCAATTCTCGTTCGCATGAACAAAAATTGGGGAAAGGGTCGGTGTGCATTCCGAAGTAAACGAAAGGTGATATAACACCAAAGCGAGAAATGAAAACCCGAATCTCCTTTCCAATATATTTATTAATTTATTCAGATTCACACGGTACAGTCTGGAGGTAGGTAAATGACACTTGAGTCATCTTCGCTGTTATTTTCTGTCTTGTCTTACGACAGACTAACTGAGCAGCCTTTCCCTTCTGCTATCTCTCTGTCCATCTCTAAATCATGACACACAGCTCACAACTTTCTAACGGACGACTCGGAACTACTTGGTCCATCCTCATTGTGATTCTATTTTTGTAATCGGAACTTCCTAACTTCCGGTCAAGTGTCACTTTATTTAGAAAGTTTTAATTTATTTCTCTATTTCATTGCGGTCAGTGGGTTGCCACTTTGAGTTTACTGCTGATACAGTCATGAAAACCCAATAAAATCATTTAGGGGTCATTTACCTTCGTTTGTGTTCTATTATGGCCATGTCGAATTGTCACACACTCGTTCATAATAGGAGTAATTGTTTCTGACTTCAAATTGGTAATTGGTGACTGACTTCAAATCACCTCTGTATTCTAATAATTTTCAGTTGTTTCGTCGTCTAAATGGTCTGTTTCTTCTGACATTCATTTCCTTCAGGCTATTTCACTAGACTCCAGCATTCCAACAACGATTGGCACTACTCCTACCTTCATGCTACATTTTTTCCTGTTCTTTGGAAGAAACTGAAACACTAGATAAATTATCTTGCCAATTTTACTGATTACACTGTTCCAGTAAACCAGAATCTGACAATTTCATTTAAAGTTTTTCATTGAAATAAAGTCTCTTGGTCCATTTGAATCTCCGTTTTTTTTTTGTTTTTTTCTTAATTCTTAAAACCAAATTCTATTGGTGTAATGAGTGAAATGACAGTCATTTGCATAGTTTCTAATGGACCACACTTCCTACACAGTCACACCTAGTTTGTACTTAATCTATTTCCAAATAATGAAATGCTACAATTTAGTTATCTAATTTTTATCTGCATTTACTATTCTTCAGTGTCTTTATCTATTTTAACCTTTATATAATCGATTCTTATAGCATTGTTTTGGACTGCCAATTATGACCAGTTCGGTTTTTCTCTTTAGGTTTTCCCATCACAATTATCTTTAGTTTCCTCAGTATTTCCTTCCATGTGTCTTTTGAAATAGCCTGTACGTTGATGCATTCTTGCGGTTAACTGGGTAGATTCCTTTTCCTTCCGATTTATAAACTTGAACACGATCAAATTGATCGACCAAAATGTCGATGTAGCAATATCAATAACACAAGAGTTCAATTGTCTGAAAAAGTTAAGAATGAGTGTTTGATAACAGAAATAGTGTTGAATTGTGTAGGCGGTAAAAATGTGTTTACATGTAAAAGTTAAATTAATTTGTCAAGAATGTAGCTAACTTAGATGGAAAAAAAAAACAACTGCAAAAATTATTCCTTGATGAAAGAACCCCGAATATCTGTCAATATATATACTAAAATTCCGACACTGTAAGGTCTTTCTGAGCAGTCCGCGGAATATAGGTTTCTTATTTTACGGGCTATTAGAATAAGGTAAAATAGTCATATAATGTACTTGCTTGTATAAACACACGTACTTTTTAATCCAACAATACGGTTACGTTTGCAGACCAATAATTATTTATTTGAATTAATTGGGAAGAGAGCGAATGTAAGCTGCCTGAAATTTTGAGTTCCTTGGCCAAAGCGCACAATACAACGATACATGCATGCATAATAGAATTGATTGCTAATGGTTTCAAGTCAACCCCTCTGTTAGAGTAACTAGCTCGTCCCCCGTCTCACACATTTTCTGTTTCTTCAACAGCCATATGTGATTTATACTGAGCATACCAATAAGTTAGTTTCTTGGAGAGAGCGCTTAACATGTCCAGTACGTTAAAACAATCTGTTCAGAATCCGTCGATGGTTGTGCCGTAGTGACAGTCATCCACTCGATTTCACATACAAAGCTGTGGTGGTATGATTTTCATGCACTTCGCCACTGTCACATGCTGGGATCGCTTCCCTCGGCTGATTTTATTAAAAAGTCATCTCTCCTTGAGAAATGTACTACTCTGCTTACACAGCAGATTGCTTCATGTTAGACACACACACATTATATATATATATATATATATATATATATTGTGTGAAGGCTATTACTCTACTCTTTCATTTTTGTATTACACCTGTAGTCTGCGCCAAATACGACTATCTTTTGCTGATTCTTTATCTTTTCTTGTAATCCGAGTATTTCTCCCATCCATTCAGTTTCCATCTGTCTTTTTACTCTTTCCTTATATATTCTTTCTTTCTTTCTCTCTTTGGAGCCTTTTTATATCAATGATATGACAATCGCAGCTTATCGAATAAGAAAAAAATTATGCTGAATATGAAATTTTAAAATAATCAGATTATTCCATTCAGCAACCACTTACATCCACCTCACAAAAAGGAGTGGGAAGAAGCAATTAAGATACAAGCAAAACTCGCAAGTTTATTTTCGTGTATTAAGAATTATATATTAAAAAAATAATTGCGTCTGCCTTCGTCCATTTTTTTTTTCCTGAGCCAGCGGCCCTGACCCGAACTTTGAACAATAGGCACAAGTTGTTTTGAATATAAGAACAAGTCATTAAAATTAGTTGAAAATACTTTCTTTTTTTTTTTTTTTTTCTTCGTATATTAAATTGTGTGTGTACGCGCTCGTTTTGTGACTAGAATTAATGAGATTCTGCAATAGTTGAAAGACCTCTGTACAAGCAAAATGAAGAGGGATTTGGCAAGGGAGGTAAATAACGTAGAACTCGGAAAATCGCAGACGTCAACGTTCGTGAATCTCAAACGTTATTTTATTACTAGCATCTGATTTTCTTTTTTTTTTTTATCTTTCTACTTTCTTCACTTATTTTTTTTCTTGCGAGTTTATACTTTACGGTTTTAGTTCTTTTATCATCTTTCTCTTCCTCTGTGGTTCCCTTTTTTCTTTTTTACGGTTAAACTTTCTACTTCAATCACACTCTCAAGTGCAAAATTAAACACCTTATTATGACACACACAAACACGGTTGGTGGAAATTTCTCGACAAGACTAAGATTAAAAATATATCTATATATCTAAAATTCCCGGCGAAATATTAAAAGCAATGTCAGTTTATATGGCATTGAGCTCTCTTTCTTCGGCTTGACTCTGTAACAGATTTAGGAGTTGCTTATTTTATTTAAATATAATATTCATTACCCTAATTCAAGATTTGACTGAACATTAATTACTCACCTGAGCCACTCTCTTTAACCGTTGCTCTCGCACTCTTTCCTTTTTGCATTTAATTCTAGACCTTTTCGCCGTTATCTAAACCAGATTTTTAAAACGATTATTTATTATCTAAACCAGATTTTTAAAACGATTATTTACTTACCTGTTAGTTCTTTGAGTTTCCCCTTCTTTAATATTTTATTTAATGTAATGCAAAACTTAATTCTAACACTGTAACCAGCAGTCAAGTCGTCATTAATGTTTTCAACCGAGCGTGACGTCACGTACTCTGGTTGAGTCAGGGTTTTATTGCCAACTGCTGAGTGGTGTACCACGCCCTATAGAGGCGTCTGTTAAAACTATGCCAACGCTTTAATATTCACATTTCATAAAAAAATATATAAAACAAACCTTAAATATAATTCTGAAGGGTAGTACATTTAAATTTATTTTTGATTCTGTCTGGTATTTTGACGAAAGAAAAGAAAATGGCGTTTTTTAGTTTTTGTTTTTTGTGTTTTTGTTTTGTTTTTTTTTTTTTGTTTTTTTTTTTTTTTTTTTTTTTTTTTTTTTTTTTTTTTTGTTTCGCTCAGATTAGTGTTAACATCCAGTTCCTTGTTTTCCTTTTACAATGGAAACCACTAAAATTCCAGGCTAAATATCTTTGATCATACAGTTGGTAAAATGTTAATTACTCAAATTTCTTCTTGACATATGAGGAAGGAAAAAAAAAAACGTTACGGGAAGTTTGATAAGTGAAAATAAAATGCATGAGAAGGATGATTTGTAAAACGAAAAATGACTGTAAAGTTCGGAGAGAGAGTTAAATGATAAAAGAAGTCTAGAAAGCAGTAAGAAAAATGAAACAGAGGAAAGGGTATTATAAAATATATACGAAAGGAAAATAACACTAAAAAAGGAACCAATTAAAACATTGTTAAAATAAAGATATAGAAAGCAAACTTACACTTGCAATGCAAAAGATGCATATGAATGAAGAATAAAAGTAGTACCAAAAGGTAAGTATGTTTGGAATCGTATGCAACATTCAATAAATGTGAATGGCCTCGTAAAAATTCCTGCTTATCGAGGATAAATCTTTTTTAGATATAAACGGTGTGGACATAGAAAACAACACTGTGTAGTTCCTGACGGTTTCACGTCTTAAGCGGTCATATGATCTGATGATTACTGAAAGTGTGAAACTACCAGTCAACAGGCAGTGTTGATTTAATGACGCCTTGCCATGGTCATAATTTGCCCAGATTCTTCTGACAGCCATTGTGGCATGGCGACTTTGAGAGATTCTTGCCAAGTTATCTGGTGGCGGAAGAAATCGTAGTCCTTACCAGTGACGTGAGTAAACATTATCAGTCTTACGAGATTATATAGCGAAAATGTGTACATAGGAAAAGGGACGTGGGGTAAGAGGAAATTGGCCTTTCCATATTTACGTTTTGGGCTATTTACAATCACTTAAAACATCATTTAACAGCAAACCGTATTACCGCTAACGTGAAAAATATCTACCAAGATTAGAACTTTAGCATGCCTTTGTCTGGCTCAAGGCAAATAAATGTAAATATAAACTGTAATTGGGAAAATTGTTTTATTGAGATTGTACATGGAGCACTACCACCGGCATTAAAGACGGAGATTGTTCAACAACTCTAAACTATTCTAATATCTCACTCGAACATGAGTAACATTTTATGATGAATTTAAAGGAGACTTCATTCTGTCTGCCCGCCACCCATTAACACATGTTTGAAGCCCAAAAAGCAAAACAGTATAATTCTGGGACACCAAATGTATTTTATGGAACATTTAACGAGCAGAAAACTTTGTCAATCGGAAGTGCAGCCTCAGGTTACACAACAAAAACAACTTAACAGCAACATCGACTTGCATTCTATTAAACAAATTCACTTCCTTTCGTAATTCGGCCAGACCTAATTCAAATTTTAATGTGTGGAAAGTTGAACATTTACTTAATTCAGTGTCCTGAGAATCTGGTGCAGTGGGTGTACATCGTATTCAAATTTCAGAAAAATGTTTGCAAGTATTAATGACTAGCATTCGCATACTCTTCTTGGCCTTACAGCTGATGGCATGAAACTTTAGTAGCAAAAGTCGGATGACTAAGCTTTTGCACATGAATTCTGGATGTATTCATAAATCATACTAGCATAAAAATGTTGTTTATTTGAGTATTGTTCTTCAATTCTACACACGCATTAAGATATATTTGGAGGTGGCGTGTAACTGAATGATAAAATGGAAAATCTTCGTTATGTGTTTCGACATTGGAAAGGACTTCTTCAGACTGGGTTTTTTTTTTTTTTATCGATAGTCTTTATATATGTATATATATAAGGAAATACAACAAACATCAATATTTCTCGATGTAAAATTGTAATTGTTAATCGTCCCTGTACCTTTTTAATTAAACATTTTAGGCGTACAGTGTATGCAATCTAATTTCATATCCTAATCAATTTCATTCAGCTTTCTAACACTTTAGTTTTTTTTTTTGTTTTTTTTATCATTATTTTTTTAAAATTACACTTATATTGCTCTAGT
Organism: Acanthosepion pharaonis; assembly: GCA_903632075.3. Classification (NCBI taxonomy): domain Eukaryota; kingdom Metazoa; phylum Mollusca; class Cephalopoda; order Sepiida; family Sepiidae; genus Acanthosepion; species Acanthosepion pharaonis. The sequence goes on along the minus strand of CAHIKZ030005505.1, from coordinate 871,540 downwards.
AGTTTTGTTATGAAAGTTATGTTGTATAATCGTAAGCGTAAATTAACTGCACATGATTCTGAAATTACTGCACTTTCGATATATCCTTTTTTTGGGGGTCAGTGTTTGTGGCTAGCTAAGTTTAATGTTAAGACAAATGAAGACCGTCCTTTTCCCCCTTTTGGCCTTGTGCCACATTTTGTATTTTTTACAAATCTCTTTTCGCTAGGGTATCTAGACTTTATGAATTTAAACGCATTAATAGACTGGCGTCGAGGTCTCATCAATTTACGATTGAGATGACTAGATGTAGCCGCAAATTTTATTCTAACAGTTTCTTTTCTCGTTTGTGGAACACCCTTTCATCTCCTTGCTTTCCAGCCAACTTTAATCTTCAAAAATTTAAATACAATTTCATTCGCTATCTACTATCCTCCTGATTACTCTTTCCCCTTCCTGCTCATTATTAATGTTTCTGTTCATGATTCTTCCACACCCAGTAACACCTTGTGTCTTAGTGGCTTTACTAACTTGCATGGGTGATACCGATTTTAAAAAATCCAAATATTTCAACCCATTACTTTTTTAAACTACACAAAACATGACTAAGAGTAAGACTCTCGACTTCGTACCTTTTCATTTAGTTTAGATACCTAAGGTTTAAAATGAAATCTTCAAGTATGCTTTTTCATTTTAAAAATTCATTTTTTCATTGAAATACACCAGAGTATTTAATTTAATCATTTAGCTTTCAAAGAGAAATTATATTTACTGGAATCTCCTTTTTGGTCTCTTTCAGAAAATCATTTAAATTTTAAAATTGGCCATTTTTTTTACGCATTTGTAAACAAACGTTAATTCTCGGGTTTTAAAATGTTCCAAAAATAAAATATTCCTCAAATAAAGTTTCAGAAAAGTATATTAGCGGATTTAAAGTTATAATTAATCAGATTTGAAAAAAATATTTACTTTAAGTTTAAAATAACAAATTTATTTTTAAAACACAGTAACGGTGATTACGCGTTTATCACCGTCGCTTGTCACTCGTAGATCATTTAACAAGTAATGATAAAATCTGTCAACACTCTTTACTATTGTTCTACGAAGACTTTATCTTTTAAACATAATTTTAAAAAATTATATAAAGTCGCTCACCAGAAATGTTCTTAAGTACTCAGTAATCTTAAAAATGTTGGAAAATATTTTCCAAAATATAATTTTAGGAATGTTGAATTTACATTTCCTATAGTCATTGCTCTTATTTTCTGATTATGTCGTGAATGTTCGACCATATTTTCAAACAGGGTCACGTTACATACTATTTTATATACATAAAAAATTAAAATTTAAAATAAAATCTCAATAAAAAATTTAAAATAAAATCTCAATAAAAATAGTTCTAACCCAATATTATTAATTTTTGATTAGTTGATATAACATACAACCGGATTGAAATACAGAATTTTAAACGATTTATAATATGAATTATTCTAATTAAAAATTTAAAAACATGAAAACAATTCTTAGAAAAACAAATTTCGATGAATAATGAATTTTTACAAGACAATGGTGTCCTTAATAAATCTTATTTATAAAAGCAATTAAAAGCTTTCCTAATTAAAAAATGTCGTTTTATTGTATTTTTCATTTTACAATTCAGAACAGATCCTCGGTAAGTAGGAGTCCAGTTTTTTTTTTTTTGTTTGTAAAACGATGATATAAATTCTCGTAGGAGTCCTGCTTTTAATTAATAAAACATTTTGAGATTGCAATTTAATTTAAAAAATAATTTCATTTTGTAATAAGTCTTGAATGTCCGACAATTATTTTTATTTTTTATTTTTTTTTTTTTTCAAATCGATCTGTTTTTCACCTGGAAAAAGGCGTTAGAACACTAATCGTAAAATTTACGTCGACTGTTGACTCAAAAAAAAAGATTTTTAACCCAAATTTTGAACGTGTTAGAAAGGATTAAAAAATTTTAATAAAAAAAAACCCAACTTTGATCTTTCCTCTTAATAAAAACAAAGTTTTATCGTCAAAATGTTTGTCATTAAGTTTGGGGCCTTTTTCATCATGCTATATTTCTTCAGCGAGCAAGTGGAGGTACCTACTCTAGACCCTCATATGGATGTAATGCATTCATAATTCGTTCAGAAATGCTTAAATTATCATCTATATACAACCGTTCTCTCAGACAAATGGCCTCAAGCGAATGAATCATTTAAGTCTTACGGAAAACATTCCTTCATCAAAACCTATAAAGTGGCCCTACTAAATCGCAAAAACATCCCTTGAACACTTTCAATAGCACCAAAAAATAGGTAGATATTGACTTTCCACACACTACCAAAAGGTTAAAAAGGGAACCCCCATCACTAAAAGAAAGAGCAATAACAGATTTCAGAAGTGTAATTTCCTAAAACTGTTTTTAGAGACAGATTTTATAAATTTCAACTGAAAGTAAGCTGTTTGGCGAATGTTTACTGTATGGAAACGGCTACTTTTACCATTTAATAATGATTTACCTAACAATCGCCTTAATTTAACTTATTTTTTATTTTATCTTTTTTTTTCATTTTGAAGTAGTTTTAGAAATGTCAGGAAAACCCTTTTGTGTGCACATATATATGTATTCCATGAGAATGTAATATTGTTTTTAGTTTTAGTTTATCGATGAAGATATTAGCCATTTCACTTGAGAATAATCAGGAAATAATTCTGTTCATATTGCTAAATCAGCCGAAACAGCTACTGCAGACATTTGTCCCCGAGTCTGAAGAACTAGAATCTCAATTTTGCAATGGACGCAAAATTCTTGACATTTCGCAGATGTTGTCTACTCGTTTATAATTGTTGGCTGGAAAAAGTTCTTGGCAAACATTTCAAGAATCCTTGCATGACTGCGTATCGAGGCCTCCTTCCACTTAGACACCAGATTGCGCTGACTTTCACCAACCAAGAAGTACACATTTACTAGGATTTGGGGGGATTTTTTGTTTTGTCTTTATTTATTAAAAAAGAAATTATGCTTCGTAGACAAATTTTTTTATACTCGTTTGCTCTCTCTCTCTCTAATTAGAAAATGTTCGCTGACATTTATAATATTTCGTTGTTTTTTTTCTGAAATCAAACTTTGTTTCCTTCCTTCTCTCTCTCCCTCTCCCTTCTTCTCCTCCCCTCTCCCACCAATAATAATCTCTTCTAAAGCTTGCAAATTATTATTCTATAGCAGGCGCCCTATGTTAATCGATACTGAAAATGCTTCGGTTAATTTGACACAATGTCACACTTTGATTAATTTATCAGATTAACTACGCATAAAAAAGTGCTTGCATATAAACAAGAACATATGGAAATTTTGTTACATTATAGTTTCTGTTTTATAAAATGATCCGTGATGCAATGGTTAATGGGCTGATGGCTAAAGCACTAGTAAGTTCAATTCTCATGTTTGCGCCACGAATGCGACGTTCTGGCCTTGTTCGTCGTCTATTTACATTTGCACTGAATTTGGTACAACTCGCATCGAAAAATTATTTGTCGAAAGAAAATGGCGAGATATTATTTCACTAATTATTACCCAATATAGGAAAAATAAGTCACACGAAAATTTTTCTTTAAGTACTTTAGTTTCGTTTAATCTAAAAATATAGAATTTTTAAAAATCTCTTTCGTATATCTGCGTGTTCTTTGTTTTGTAAAGAGTTGTTATAAACGTAATTAAGTACTCATCTGCCTACGTAAAAAAATTTGATTTATGTATGTCAAATTTATATCTGTAATATTTACTTATACGGATATGAATCTGAGTAAGCAATCTGTCTCATCTACCCATAAGCATGCAAAGATAGCGAAATATAAACCGCCTAAGACGCCTCAACAAAGAATTCTTTTCTTGTCTGAATCCACTTCGTCATTATTGAAGACGCAGTTAAAATTGCAGAAATACCTAAGCAAGACTGTTAATCTGTTTAGAAATTCAAATTGCATCAATGGCAACTTTGACATTTAGTCTAGCAGTTGTTTCTTGGATATTTTTCTATATATAAAGCCTTATTCTGACTGTCAGTAACAGATGAAGTAATTCCTGACCACTTTCCTGGTATTCAACTGAACACGCCGACATATTGTTTTTATTTTTACACAAAATAATTAAAAATTAAGTAATTAAATTCTAAATTTCTTCAGTTCCCGATCGAAATATTTAGTTTATTAGTACAGAAAGTGTTTATTATTAGTTTATTGGCACAGAAAGTGGCTAAAACTAAACGGGAGATGTTCCAAAATCAATAGGAAACGATAAAAAAAAAAAATGATGTAACCTTGTGGGTGATCGAACATGTCAAAAAGGGTTTGTAAAGCTTAATGTTAGACTTCTCGCTGAATGATCCTCGAGAGTCTGGTAGATTAGTTGATGCTGATGCCGATAAAAAGAAAACATTACTTAATTATAATCCATATACGATGCGTCGACGGTCAACATATTGCTTAAGATATCCAAATCAAGTTTTGAAAACCACTTGCGCCAAGTTGCTTATGTTTGCTGTGAATCCTCTTTCATTGTGAGATTTGGCCTATAAACAATGAAAATGAACCGATTTTAAATCAAATTTTGACTAGCGATGAAGTGGATATTTCTAAAAAATAAGAATGCAAAAGATTGTGAAATAAGCAAAATGCATCATTACCCAAAGGATCCATGACCGGTCTTCATCCAAAGAAAGCTAGCTAGCCTTGAATATAGTGATTTTTTTTTCCAAGCGTAGCTTAGATGTGGCACAAGGCCAAAAGTAGGGGGTACCCAGTGAGGATCGAACTCACTACTCAATCGTAAGTGCTCCAGCAAGACAAGCTTGCTAGCCATTACACCACCTCGAGGTGCCCTAGCTAGCCTTGAATATATGGTGAAATTGAAAGTAGAAAAATGAAAAGATTAATTCAAACAGGAACTATTATCAGCATGCGTGTGAAATTAGTTAAATTAAAATTGGTGCAATATTGCATCAGTTTAATGCAAGACACCACGTTTCTTTGGTAATCTGGCATATCTTGTTATCGTTTGACTGAGAAGTTCTCGTACATCTGTCGGATTCATTAGTTATTTCATCTTTGGATGACCATTTATTCCAGTCTATTCAGTAAAATGCTGCTTGACCGTAATAAAATTTACGCGTTTTAAACTCTATGGGTCCAAAGTATGCTTTAAAGTAGAACGTTTAAAAATTTCAAATAAATTACTGTCCCGGTATTATTACAATCATTACATTTCCACTAAATTTAACAACTATTATAGAACCTACTGTCTTTAGTATTTAAATTCGGTGTATTTGGGCAGACATTTTTCATTCATGCATGTTTGGCTGAAGATCAGCGAAAGTTAAGATTTTTAAAAATTTATTTACGGTCTGAACCATTTTCCTGATTTTTCACTTAAATTGTTCAATGTCTTCTGAATGCTTTCGGTTTTCGTAAAGCGTTAGCAAAAAATATTTTATGTTGATAGTTGTCTATAGATATACATTGTTTCTTTAGTTGTCTTGTCGCGTCTTCACGCAGATATTATGCTGTTTTTTTTTTTTTGTTTTTTTTTTTTTGTTTTTTTTATTTTTTCCTAAAAGTGATTTTTTACTGCTTTTTTTATAATTAAGGCTCCTAAACCTATTTGTTTTACCTAAAGTATTGTAATTTTTGTTTGGTTGGTTAATTGAGCTATTTTCATAATGTCTAATGGAGCTAATGGAGCTGAACATTATCTTTGTTTAGATGCATTTAAACTGATCAAATTTTATGTCAGAGAACAATAAAATTAAATTTTGTTTGATTAAAACCCTGCTAACATGGAAGTACCCAAGAATCATTTGAGGTACATAATGCTTTGAGTTCAAGAAAGGAAACTCAGCCGAAACGGCTAGAAACATTCACTCAGTTTATGGAGAGGAATGTGTGAATGAATGAAATTGGCAAACCATCTTCTGCAAGTTCTGAGGTGGAGATTTCACCCTTGAAGATGAAGATCGAACCGGACGTCCAGTTGAGTTTGATGAAAAGCTTCTTGAAACAGCCCTTGAAGAAAATCCTGCTTTATCAGTTGAGGAATCGGCAGTGGTTCTCGGTTCAAACCATACAACTGTTCATCGTCATCTTCAACAAGTTGGAAAAGTTCCTAAACTTGGAAAATGGGTGCCTCGTGAATTGTCTGAAAACCAACCTCAAATTCCGAATTGACATCTGCTCTTCTCTTCATTCTCGCCAACTTGTTTCACCTTTTTTGGATAGACTTGAGACTGGCGACGAAAAATGGATCTTTTATCGAAATGTTAAGTGTCGTAGACAGCAGCTTGGTAAAGAGGAAGGACCCCAGCCCCAGCCGAGAAGGTAACTTCATGGGGAAAAGTTTCTTCTTTAAATCTGGTGGGATCGCCAAGGAATAATCCACTTTGAATTCTTACCACCTAATGCAACAATTAATGCTCAAATATACTGTCAGCAATTAGAGCGTTTGAACCAAGCTTTGAGGAAAAAAGACCTGCTCTAGTGAATCGAAAAGGGGTGATGTTTCATCAGGACAATGCGCGACCCCACGCAGCAAGAATCACGTCACAAAAGATCGAAGAACTTGGTTGGGAGAAAATTCCTCATCCACCTTATTCTCCCGATCTTGCTCCTTCAGACTACCATTTGTTTCATAGCTTACAGAATCATTTGGGAGAAACAGCTTTTGTAACACAGGAAGAGGTTAAAACTGACATTTGTGAGTTCTTCGAATCGAAGCCGAAAGAATTTTACACTAATGGAATTAGTAAGCTTGTTAATAGATAGAAGGAAGTCATAGATAATCAGGGGAAAATACATCTAATTACAGATTCAATCAACAATGTAACATTTGGTCACTTGTTTTTTCGGACAGAACTTATGATAGGATACATAGACAGTTAACCGGCGGGATAATGATTGCATAACCAATGTATATGTTTTTATGAATTTTTAAGACTTGATCCTAAAAATTCTCCCAATAAACACAATGGTGAGTTATATCAGCGTATGCATTAACAAAACACTGTTTTATAATGGGTTATGAAGACTGAAAGTGCTTAGAAGACATGGAATGTATGTCCTGAATATATGCACACCATACCACGTTTGTTTTACCGATACATCCATAGTTATTGGAATGTAAATGTCTATTTGCTGAATGATGACACTGTTAGGTTGAAATCCAGAGAATTCTGTGCAGTTGTAATATAAAATGGCCGACATTTATCGGAGATAAACAGTTTAATAACTTCAGAGCCTGCAAAAGGTAAATTGAAAACAATAAAAAAAAATGTTCGGCATGTGAAGTTAAAGATTTTTAAGTCAACTCCGATGTAGGTTTGATAAATGCAAGTTGAGGATTTTATCTCACCGATCTGTATGAACAGAAGACTTATTTAACAATCCGTCTTTGTCAAGTGATGTAATTTGTAAGCTTCGTGGTAGCAAGAAAATGTAGAAAAGCACAAGATGTCTGGTCCTAAATTAATTGGTAAAACGTGAGACCGTTCAAGAAGCACTTTAAGAGATATCCATAAGGAAAACAAAATCCATGAAATTGATCTTTTAATAGTTCTTTTACACAAAGAATGTTAGTCCTCTGGATATAGCAGACAAATAGAGCAAAATTTGGGTGGTTACTGACGGAAACCGCCTTCGCAGTTTGTGATGTCAATAAGGTGGAGGTGGTATGCTTAGGGGTAATAATATAGCTGAAGTGGTGGGTTTAAGTTCCAGATGGTGTGAAGATGATGTTTATTTTTAAAGTAGACCTGGAGCAATGTTTCAAGAAGGCAAACTTTCAGAGAGATTTTTAATAACAGTTTAGCAATCCATAGAGCATTATCGTTATGTAATATCGGTCTTCGTATATGGCAGAGAATACAGGATAATCTTCCCAGAGATTGAACAGATTTGAGACAACAGAAATGTCCTTCTACAGAAGGATACTGAGAATATTATGGACTGGACATGAATAATGAAGTGTTAAGGTAGGTACCTCCACGAAATCGCTAAAAAAAGAGCATAGCTTGATGAAAAAGACGCCAACGTTGCCGAAAACTAAATTTTATTGTCTAAATGCTTATGTTATTATTAAGAGGAAAGACCAAAGTTTGTTTTTTTTTTTTAATTATTTTTAAAAAATTTTCCTTCTTTTTAGAACATTCTAAATTTTGATTAAAAAACCTTTTTCTATTTGTATCAGCGGAACTAGTAAATAACATAGACAATTTTTAGCACGTTTTTTTGGTATGACACATTAATTTGAAAAATCGTGCAAAAATAGAAATAATTATCGGATGTTAATGAAACTTTCAGGAACTATTCACAGATGATCGAAATTATTATAAATGTTTTTTTTTTTTTTTTATGAAAGTCATGGTAGAAATATTTTTTAAAAAATATTTATTACCCCCCCCCTTACTAATTTTATGAAAACGCTAGAAATTCGATCGCATCGGTTTTAGTGATTACAATAATTAAAAGCACAGGGCTTTGAGGAATGCAAATCATGTTTTTTTTTTTTTTAATTGGATACACAGTACCTGAAAATCAGCTCTGAATTGTAACATACAAAACTCAATAAAACAAAGATATTATTTAATTTCAAATGCTTTTATTTGCTTTTAGTTGTTTTTATGAATATGGACAATATTTTCTGAAAGCAAAAAATTTTTTTGATGAAAAATGAATTTTTAATACAATTATTTGTTATTTCATTAATTATAATAGATTTTACATTTAAGTTGTTAAAATATTATAAAATTAGTTAAAAGCCGCATCGGCTTTCATAAGTGTCCTTATCAGATAGATCTTTTTTAGCGCGTTGTAAATTGTATCCTTTTGACTAATCAGAAGATCCCCAGTAATTAAGAAATGTAATTTTGTGCTTATAATCGAGCTGTAATTATAAAATACGGAAGACCAACCAGAATATAATTAAGTTGCGTTATTTGAGTTAAGCATTGTTCTCCACTGTTAAGGCCTTTACTTTTGCGAAACACGTGTGAAGTTAATTTGATTTTTCAATTTCAACTGAGAAGGGTACCTACAAGTATCAGTATCATTATGAAATTTATATGATCTTATTTTTTATATTAATCTCAGTTACGACATTTTTCCATAAATGAAATATCAAAATTAATAATAAAATGAATGCAAATACAAATAACAGTAGAATGTAATAAATGTACATAAAAATTATAGTATTTTTGTGTACAATTCTGATAACATTTCATAAGAAAGGTACCTATAAATTAATTAGATACCTTTCTTAAGAAATATGAAATTTAATGTCACTCTTAACAGTTTTATTTTAATTTCTTTACAATATATTTCCCATAAAGCATCATAAACGTAAAGGTGAAAGCTAAGTACAAAAAAAAAAAAAAATAGACCACTGAAAATTTTCGTTAAAAATAACAGGGTAAATAATTTGTTCACGTAAATGTAAATTATTTCACTTTTCTCCTTCCGTAGAACAAATTAGCCTCATGGAATTCGTAAATATATCATTCATCACATGTCAAGAGACGCGAAAGTTTATGACCTGCTTTGTTTTATTTTCAAATTACATCTTTTTGGCACAAAAGCTAAGCTAAGTTAAGTTTGGTTCAAAATATTTTAAATAAACATTATAATTTCTGATTTTCTTAAAATAAGTTTTGAAAAAATGATAATTGATATTTAAAAAATTTCAAAGTCAGATTTCAGTTTTTAAAATGGAAAAAAAATGGTCAATTTTGCTGACTCAAAAAAAACTAGATTTTTAACGAAAATTTCGGACGTGCTAGGAACGATTAAAAAATGGAAAAAAATACCCCAAAATACTTTGACCTTTCCTCTTAATAATGACAAACATTTAGACGATAAAATTGTTTTCGTCAAGTTTGGCGTCTTTTTCATGCTATGCTCTTTTTTTAGCGATCTCGTGGATCTATGTTAAGGATACTTGTACTTAGAATGAGAATTTAAATTTCTAATGCACATAATGAGGAAAGAGGAACTTGAAGAATTTGTCTTTCTTACCTTCAATATGTCCTGTAAGTGTCAGAGGAAAGCAGCGAATAACATACCTAGCGAGCGTGTGTAAATGGTTAACAGAAGTGGTATTGGGAGGGATAGCAAAAAGATACTAGCAGCTAAAAAGGAGAGAAAGTTGTGGAGAGCCGCGATTACCCACGTCCTGAACTCATGCGGAAAATAGAATGTTTCATCCCATTTGATGAATAAATGAAAAAATGGGTTACAAAGATACTCTACTGATTACGCTGCCGGCTTGTTCGCCCGACCTTCAATTCAATGACTACAGAATCTTACATATTTATAAGGCTACCATTTGTCCTTGCTTTGAATATGGTTTCCACATCAGCTCTAGTGTTCCTGCTATGTTTAGATAGTCTTGATAAAATCCAAAGAATCTGCAATGTTATTGGTAATGACCTGGCTTCAGTCATTTTCTCACAGCCGTAAAATAGCTTCCTTGTGCCTTTTTTATACTTTCATGATAATTGTTCCGATGAACTTTCCTCTATGGTACCTGGACTTTATGAATTTAACCGCAGTACTAGATTGGTGGCAAGGTCTCATCATTTTACAGTTGAAATGGCCGCTAGATGTAACCGTAAATGCCATGTTAACACATGGCACAGTGGATAAAGGCGTTAGTTAGATCCAGTGACAGGACCCAAAGAGTGTGAGTTCAATACCTGGTTAAGGCAGTGCAGAATTTTCAGAGGGAAATTAACAGGAGATCCATTAGACGTGGCACGTGGAACTAGAACAATCTACCCCAGTGAGCGAAATGAAGGGTTCAGTTCGACATTCCAACCACCTGAAGAAGGCCGGAGCGTACAACGTCCGAAACGTTGTGATAAACATGGCGACAAAGATGAGAACAATAGTCCGAATAATGTAAATAGTGCAACAGTTTCTTCTACCTCACTTCTCGCTTATGGAACTCTTCCGTCTTCTTGCTTCCCAGTTAACTTTGACATTGAGCTTCAAAAATTTAAATGCAATCGTTATCTTCCGTCCGCTTAATTTCTTTTATTGTTCCCTCTCCTTAGCGTTTTTTTTTTTTTTTCTGTAACACTCGGTAACCTCTTGCGTCGTAGTAATTGTATTGCCTTGCTTTGGGAGAAATGATTAAAACTTTTATATAAATAAATCCAATCGCTCAAATCTGCACGACTAGTAAATCTTGATCAAAACATAGAGGAGACTTCAAATTCACGTTTTTTTGTTTTTTTTTTTAACTTTGTCATTATTACATTGATATTTTTTTCACTTTTTCTGTCTGTATTCCTGGGATAAGGAATTATTATTTAGTTTTTACATTCGGACTGTTGTTATCACAACTTTTCGGCTGTTGTGTTCACTGGCCTTTTACAGGCTCTTGTCGACCCGGGCAACTTTCAGGGAATTTCGAACAACGTTTTATTTAATCTAGACTATACTCATTCTGGTGTCCATGGATAGGGACATCTCATCTTGTTCTAATTTAGTATTGCTCAGTTATTGTTCGCCTTGTTTCCACTGAGTCTGCACTACAAGGCCTAGCGATTGAACTCACAATTACTGCCCCCAAATTCAACAACGGCAGCCTCACTGACAGCAGCAACTAGATGAGGTTTAAGGCTCCATGTCCTAAACTCAGATTACACGTTTTGTAATCGTATTTTTTTTTTTTTTTTTTTTTTTTACACTTCCAAAATGTTTCCTGTGGTTTCACTATTTTGCTTAATAATGAGAAACTTCATTACAGCGGGCTTTTGTAAGAATTCGGTCACGTCACAGACATGATATGCTCGTGAGCAGCAGTCTTATTTTATATGCCTTGTAGTCTAAAGGCCATACAGGTTAATTTCACTTGTAGACGATAATTGATAATAGAAAAGACTTCTGTCTTTTACTTTTGTATGCAAAATATTCTGAAGGTAGTATTTTTTTATAAGCAGATGCTAAAAATGTTTGTGTTCATTGGTATTTTTGCAGGTATGAAGGCTACTGTTTTATTTTTCCTGGAAATGGAACAGCTCTCCGGATTAGTTTAATTCATTCTCCGAAAACAGTACAAGTGAATTTTAAGTAATTATTATAAAGTTAACTGAAAATAATAATGGTGCTTATGTCTGATTTCTTTTAATTCATAATTTCATACAATACTTGGGGACTAGAAAAAGTCATTAATGTTTGCGTCAGAATCTGAAAATTTCAGCGACGTTTAAATAAATTTAGTTTATTTGTGGTTGCTTTAACGTATTTCGTTGTGGTTAGTCTTTTTATTACATATGGCTCTAATTTGCGGTTTCGTGAGTGCAAGGGACTACCGTAGAGGTTTGTATACAAACTAATTTTATTGCTATTATTGTAATTTACAAATTTGCAGTCTTGTAATGGGTATGACTTTCAAATATAGGTTTTCATTTTTCCGTCTCCCACGCTCGTTCCATTGTCACGTGACTAAAAATAAAATCCGGAAACGTTGGATGTCTCTTCCTTATGAAAAAAAAAGTGATATTTTAAATGAAGAAGAATTATTATATCTGCCGTGGCACACTAGTATGCTTCAATTAATAAAAGTTCTTTGCGACTTTGTTCTCTTATTGGAGTGTCTCTCTTCTTGACAACCATACATTCTCTCTTCTGATGATTAGTCCTCGCTTTCTTTTACTATCTTGTTCTTTTCTGAGTCTGTAGTCAACACAGTCCCATCTCAGTATGATTGCAGGATTAACAAACCAAAAAGTATTAAACTACTTAACGCCTGATCAGAATAAAACTTTATATGAGCAACAAGCCATTAGTTACTCACGGCTGAACTTATACTACACACAGTAGTGAAATAGGAAACTTCATCAAACGTTCGATGACAGCGTTAAGTCTCGGGGTTCAATGTGTAAACATACACCGATTGTAGTAATACAGAAATGTACAGTTTTGTGTAATTGAAAGCCACAAGTTTTCCTCGCTTTCTCCATTTGAAAAACCGGTTAAATTTTAGAAGTTCATATCCGTTCCCTCCGGCCATTATCTAATAAATAGCGCTTCGCAATCACAGTTTAACTTTCTTTATACCCACACCTCCTCTTTTATTCTGTACTTGAAAATATGCTGTAATAGAGATTAAATTTTATCTCCATGAAAACGGACGCCTAGTGAGTTCGTTCTACCTTACCACTGCGTAACGAAAATTAAATTTTAATCAATACTTATCTAATACGGAGTCCATTTCCACCTTTACGCGAAACAGAAGATTAAAAACTTCACTACGTTTCCGGAAACGTGTACAATGAACAAAATTGAATCTCATTCAACAGATAAAGCTAAAAAAGAATCTAAGATTTAGAATTATATACGGTTATTTGAAGGATTTATTTTTGGAAAACCTGATATGAAATAAATTGTTCATGTGCATATATTTATTAAATGAGAACACAATACACATTCACATCCCAATGCCTCGAATTAGTGGAATATGAGAATTGTCAGTTACAAGTGAGAGTATTTCGTCAGGTGGTTGATCAAAAGATGGAATGAGTTAGCGTTGTATAGCATTAAAATTGGGAATTTCACTTTCATTTGTGAACTACGTAATTGTACAATTTATTAACGAAGAAAAGAAAACCACTGCGTAACTTTAACATCAACTATATATATATATATATATATATATATATATATATATATATATTTTTTTATTTGTATTGGAACAGAAAATTGGAAAATGAATCGCAGCTATGTAAAAATGTGCCCAAGAGCAGAATTCAATAATTTCATATCTAATGGGTTATGATAGAAATACCGGAAGAAAGTAATTTCCTAAAACACTCAACATTTAAGAGAATGCGGCGGATAAGTGACTTGGGGACATAACTTTTTGGATTTTTTCCAGATGAATCCTTGTTTGCTCAAGTTTCAAATGCCGGACATATATAGAATTTGCAAAGTCAAGAATTTGGAACTCTGGTGGGGTGTTCTAAATTGTAGTTTGGAGTGATTGGTGTTTTATATCCTGAACCTATATAAAAGAAAATACCCAGAAAACTTTTTAAAACGGGTTTTATTTTTTTCTATACAATCGAGATAATATATCAGCAAAATCAAGGTCTGAAATAGAAAAATCTTAAATCAGCAATTTTTTTAATCCCCCCCCCCAAGCAAGGCGGGAATGCAACTAGTACGCAGGGGGTTATAGAGTGAAGGGGAGTGAAGAGTCTGGATACAGAGGGGACTGAGGAAAAGATAAAATTGGACGGGGTTGACAAGATGACGTTGCATTTAAATTGTTGAATTATCAGGAAGCAAGGAAACGGAAGGGTGTTCCACAGGCTGGAAGTACGAGAAAAGAAATTGTTAGAGCACAAATGGCGGTTACATTTACCTAATTCAACAGTAAAAGGGTGCGGCCTAGATGCCAATTTAGTAGCACGCTTAAACTCCCATAGTCCGAGCATCAGAAGGTAGAGCCATGAAAATACTTATAGAAAAGACAGAGGGAAGCCACGTCACTTCGGTGACTGAAGTCGAGATGCGAAGTCGGGATCGATTACATTGCAGATCCTTCTTTGGATTTTGACAAGAATCTCAAGATGGGTAGCAGGAGCACCTGATCAGATATGGCAACAGTATTCAATGCTCGAACGAATGGTAGATTTGTAAATGTGCAAAATGGATTCTGATGAGAATAACCTTCTGACACGACACAGTGACCCAAATTTTATTGCAGTAGATACGGTTATTGATTCGATATAGACGTTACACTTCAAGTCAGTTGAGAACGTGAGTCCAAGAAGGCGCAGTGTGTTGCTCTCCATGAGTCTAGTATCAACTATACTGATAGGGGGCGCAGGGAAGTTTCTCTATGCTGGTTAAATGGGAGCAGATTTGTTTTGGAGGATTTAACTAGAGCAGGAAATGGTTCGTAAATTTTAACCACTGATTGGAGGTCTCTTTTTCTAGAGCAGCGGCCAGGTTGACTTTGTCAAGTCTGACGAATTTACTATTGAGATAGGAGTAAATGGTAGTGTCATCAGTTCTTGGGAACTGATATTTTTAATTTGCATAATTAAAATATTCTTGTTTTTTTTTGTTTTTTTTGGAGGGGGGTCAATAGTATAGCTTTAGGTATGTACCCCTTTTTTATATATTTAAAACCTCAAATCTATAATCCCTTTATGCGAGTAAACCAAGAAATTCAATTATACATTCACCATTATTTGCACTGACGTGTTGTCACTTATCGGACAACTCCTTCGATACCCTTTGAGTATAATTCCGCAGATTTTGACGTGAAAAGGTTTTCGACTAACGATTTAATCTGGTTTACATTAAGAAAGTTTTTTCCGTTCAACCGTTTTTTGCAGCGATCGAAAAGGGTAATAATCAGTTGGTGCAAGGTTAGGTGAATATAACACGTCGGGAAGAACGGATCAATCTAGTCCCAAAACCTTTTTCCGCTGTTATTCTTGCTGTAAGTGACCGTGCGTTATCATGAAAGAAAAAAACATTTCCTTTAATCCACCGTGTATACTACACTAAAATCCAAATTTATTCATATCTGCCACGTATGGTTTATAGTTAGGATAATATATTCATCATTAAAACTGATTCCCAAAATATGAAAATTACTCGTACCTCAACCTAATATTTAGTTCATGTGAAAGTTTCAAAGATTTGATTTTTTTTTTTTTTTTTTTTTTTAAACAATCTTCTATTCACATAATTCATTGATTTATTCAGCCCGGAGTGATTAAGTTTTCTATGACCCTACACTACATTTCAGCTAAATTATGTATTTGTAAAAGAACGCTTCTGATTTTGGTTGAATTCATTCTTGGATAAATTTTTCAATATCATGAATTTATTGGAACCGCTAACCAAACGAGGAATGAGTCTGAAAATGGCAGCTGTTTTCAACGTCCCAATTCCAAGATTGCTTATTGCAATGCATTTTACATGAGCATGAGCGTTGCCACACAGCAAAATAAACGGCCGAATTCCTTTCACCACATAAAGGTCTTTTCTTTTCTAATGTTTCATTCAAATGTTATGCCTCTTTCAATTGTTTTTTTACAATTTTTCGTGTTTGCGCAAAATCTTCCTTCAAGTGTTCCTTCAATTGATCACTTTTCAAGTTCAAAGTTCTTTCAAAGAGTTCTTTGTCCTCGAACTTAAAATGTTCTCTTTGTTCAACTTCAAAAAATAACGATAATTAAACTTCAGTGATTCTCTGCCGAGCGTAGACTACTTTTCAAGTTTAATCTAGGAAATTGCAAACTGCAAAATCTGCAAATAATATTTAGCCATGATTTTCAGTATCATACAGATAAAACAATCCCGTTTCTGAAAACATTTGTGGGGGTAAAAAATTAAGTTATTACAGTAAAAACACATTAAAAGAGTAAGATTAAAAATATATAATTACTGTAAAGAGGTAAGTTGAAAAGGGGAGGGAAAAAGTCGTTAGGTCATCGATCCTCACTCTTCAGGGTTCTATAGCTATGAACCACGAATAAAATAGAGGCGGTGGCAAAGATAGGTTGTTATATATATTCAAAAGCAAATAACACTCTAATGTAAAAGCCACTCGTTCTGTTTACAGATGGGAGGCTGTTTGGGCTATATATATATATATATATCGTTTCCAGGAGTTAAGTTAAAATTTGAATACGTCCTATACAGAATTGAGGATATATATTTGTTATCGCGTCAGCGCGCAACAACAATACAGGATTGAGCAAACTTTAGATACTTAGAGTTTTAATATTTTGATATATTTTCAAAGGGAACATTTTACGACGGCATCGTACTTGAATTCTGAAATTTTCATTATTAATTTTTGACGACTTTTGTATTTTTCTCTTTTCATCTTGTCTTGTTGGCCTTTATTCACTTTATAGCTTGTATTATACCACAATCCTTTGATATAAAAATAAAGACTAACCAAAATTTACTCCAAAACCGTTGCTATCAATTGATTAAAATGAATAATCACTTGATAATAGAAAAAAACTTTCTCTAACATATTTTTTTCTATTTACAATTAAAGTTGCTTTTACCCCTAATAACTGACGTATGCATATATAAACTAGTGCAAACATATCACTTATGAAATACACAACAGAAAACTTTCTTTCATAAGGCAATGGTACAAAAATAATCCTTAAACTATGATGGCAGAAAACTATGAATGGATTTCTAAGAATTTTTGAGTGTTTGTGTTGAAATCAACCGCCAATTTCATGATATTGTAATTGGTTGACGTTAATAATGATGCAGAAAACTGTTATAGTCAGACGGGAAACTTGAATCGGTTGCCATATTGTTAAATGTCACAGTTCACGGTGCTTGTTATAAAACGAACAAAAAACAACCCTGCAGACCATTATTGTAGTGACTTCTATCTTCATTAGGGATTCTACAACTACAGCTCTTTAGTTTGCCATCGATATTTACAAGATTTAGCAATCAGAATACCTTTCAGTCAAATTTAATATATATTATACATATAGCATTATTTTATCTGTAAAGCTTGCCTTAATTTTGGACTACTTACAACCTCCTGGTCCTTTTGAATAGGAGTAGAGTTTTATCCCTTGTTTCTTGTTTAGCATTGTGTTTCCGATTCCTAAAGTGTTCACATTGTCTTTCATTCCCAGTAACTCATTGCGTCTTAGTGGCATTATCGCCTTTCTTGGGGTGAATTGATTAAAAAGAAAATAAATTAAGAAATATGAGTTTCAGCTTATAACTTTTTATCTTTTTTTGAAAAAAAGTATTAACTTTATTTTGAATATATCAAGTCTTATGCAAACAAATTGCGATGTAAATTTATTTGTAAATAAATCCAATATCACTTAGGTTGAATTGATTTTTAAAAAAATGTGCAGGAACTTAAAGAATTAATTTTAAAATTTTAGTTTTTCTTACAACCAAAAATATTAAATTTTTTAGTACAGAAAATGCCGGAATCCTAGCATAAGAGTAAGAAAGTAGTTTCAACGACTAAAACAAAATTGACGATTTTTTTTTTGTTTTCTCTTTCCGTTAGTATTTGCTCTAACGCTAGATAAATATTTAATGTAAATATTTATCTAGTGTAATGGCAAATAATAAATAAGTTTTTTGTTTTTTTGTTTTTGTTTTTTTTTTTTTTTTTTTTTGTTTTTTTTTTTTGTAATTATCTAATGATTCAGGCCTGTGATATCAGGTATTACATCAATAGCCAGGTTAATATAGTTTCCAATGGAACTAAGAAAATACATATTATTGGATCTAGTAGCAAAATATATATTTTTCCTTTCACCGGCTCCTACACACTTATATAACTTGACTATTCGACTATAACGTGTGAGATTATATAAGTATTCCTTTTTTAATTTGATGACTTGAATTTGGGACTCTTCCAACAAAACTGAAGACAAGGATTTGACTATCAATTTTTAACTACCATATTTAATGATATATTAATAAAAATATTCTAAATATTTATTGGTAAGCATTTAATGTCATTTGGCTATTTAGCTACGTTAGACAGCAACTCAAACAGCAGAAAAAGCATTAATAGTAATCTTGCTGAATTTACAAGAAAACCTATGTCTAAATCTTACCCTACCAGATATCGCAATTTCACGTTGGCCAATTTTAAGTCATCAAATATGGCAGTTTTCCTTTGTCATTTTTAAAATTTCATTTTAAGCAATAAAAATAAGTCTTTTATCTCTTACATCTAATACTATAATAAATAATTAGATTTACTACTTGTTCTGACAAAAAATAATTTTTCAAAAGTGGAAAAAAACTAGTTTCTTATTGTGAGAAGTATATTTATAGATTTTTAAATTTGCATAGTAATTAAATTTCTTATTGTTCGATATTGAAAGTGACGTCTAGTACAATAGACATATTAGAAACTGCTTTAATGATCTGTGTAAAATATTTTAACATTGCAAAACTGTAATCGCTTCGTTTTACTTGTAGAGGGAATCTTTGTAATTATTTTTAAGAGATAAAAGCTAACCTACTGTACAGGAGTTTTTCGAGACTAAACTGTTAGTTAATTTCGGAAGTATGTTTACTTTAAATTTGTACTCTTTTAATGTGTTGTCTTTGTAATTAAAAAACGATTTGTACGTTTGTATTCCTTTAAATGAATGCTGATTTTTGTAGGAGATAGAATATCAAAATGGAGGAAGATTTTGTTGCAACAAGATATTATATTGAACTAAGCTACTAACAACTGAAGAATCTCCCAAAATAACATCTCTTTTAGATTATTCATCTTCTTGGTTTCCTTTTTAGCTATTCACTGTTTTTATTTCCAGTTAGGATATTGAAAACAGCAAAGCTGCCTGTGAATGTTTTAGGCTCCAAAACATTTGCAGCAGTTTTCGAACGATGGCATTTGAACATGTCCTAAATTTCAGTTAGGTATGAAACTAATCACATCTAGTAGTCGGCACCCACTCACATCAGATCATCGGGGTCGTCATCCTTATTCCCTTTCTCTGGCGATGGCGGAGATGACTGTGAGGGCCCAGCCTACTCCTGAAGAGTTTGACGATGACATTCAGGTGAATTTTGATTTTTGGAAAACACCTATGTGCGACGTACAAGCCCTCACACTGAGCAAGAAGAGTTTCTATTGCGGCTCAAAGGGGATACAGACGTGATCTAGCAAATCTGATTGGATGGAGCTGTCAGATCCTCTGTCAAGGTCCGCCTTGATCCCGTAATCCCGACTGACGCTACCATTTTCCATCGGTCTGGTCGTTGAGATCGTGTAGATCTTTGGCTATTGCGCCATTGTTATAATCCACAAATGCGTTAATATAACTTCAAAATATGTAGATAAGATGAATCTACATATTCTGAAGTTATATTAACGCATTTGTGGATTAAATTAAATATATTTACGTTAAAAGTTGAAATAGGGGAACATGAGGTGCATTTTCTGCATTTGATACTCTTTTTATTTTCGAAAAGGGGGAAAAATGCTGTTAGAAAATAAAACGCTGAACAGTGTGCATCATAGTTGTGAATACTGCTTGTAAGTGGTTCGCCTGGTTCAGAAGTGGAAACTTTGACTAGGAGAGTCGAGAACGATCCGGTAGACCTGCAGTTACTGATGATGACTAAATCAAAATGCTGATTTTAAAAAATGGTCCAGGTCATACGACACTGAACATCCGAAGGTTGTAAGGCATTTGGAAACCTGGGTACGTGAAACGCTACAATGTTTGTGTGCCTCATGATTTAGCGGAAAAATGTAATGCACGACATTCCTATCTGAGATTTTCTGGTCAAACGCAACCGAAAGGACCTTCCTCGGGAAAACGAAAATTCGGTCTGCATCCGAAAATAGTGTGCATTAAGAGCTCCTTCCGAGGTTGAATTCAGACAAGTACTGTTCGTACTGGGATCGATGAAAATCGTGTCATCACACCTTACATTAGGACCAAATTAGACTTCGTCACTTTGCAGACTCGGCATAAATTAATGTTCATTGTTTTCACCAGACATTGCAACTTCGGTTTACCACTTACATCTAATCCTAAAAACTTCAATTCTGTGAAGACTGATCAATTGGTAAGAGGTTTTTTTTTGTTTTTTTGTTTTTTTCAGACAAAGAGGCCAACTTTTGGAAGAATGGAGACCGTTACATCAACAATGGCGGAAGGTAGTGGAACAGATGTGGTAGAATAAATCCATATACAAATATATAATATTACCTTTGAAATACACTTAGAAACAAAAAGTAGACTGGAGCAGAATTTCGTCGTGTTTCTATTATATATATATATATATATATATATATATATATATATATATATTTTTTAAGCATTTCACCCCAAACAAGGCGGGGGTGCCAGTGTTGAGGAAAGGATAAAAAGAAGAAAGGGATTAAGGCAACAGAAGATGACGATTGACATTACATGTAAATTTTTTGAAGATTATAGTTATCACGGAAGCAAGAGGAAAGGTGTTCTGCCGTCGGGGAATGCGGGAGAAGATGCTGTTGGAGTAGAAGAGGCGGTTACATTTAACTGTTTCGACAGTGAAAGAGTAGGACCGAGATGCCAAGCTAGTAGCACGCTTACATTCATGCAGATGGGGTACCAGTGAAAGTAGCTTGTCCGAGCAGATGACATGAAAATATTTATAGAAAAGACAGAGGGAGGCGACATTACATTGGTGAGAAGGTGACTGGAGTCGAGACCCCAAGTCAGGACTGATCACATTGCATATCTGTCTTTGGATTTTGTCTAGAAACTCGAAATGAACTGCGAGTTCACCAGACCATGTATGGCAACAGTATTCCATGCATATACGAATACTAGATTTCAAGGCTGAACTCTGGGAAGACACAGGAAAACCAGCTTTCCTTGCCGTAGATGCAGCTATTGATTCAATACAGTTGGTCTGATGTTTTCCACTGACTGAGGTGGAACAAGAAGGCGCAGTGAGGCACTCTCGTGGAGTTGAGCATCAGCCATGCTGATAGGAGGCAGAGCCGTTTCTCTATGGTGAGTAAATGACAGCAGTTTCGTTTTGGATGCATTAAAATTCACAAGCCATTTCCTGCCCCAGACAACCACAGTGAAGGTCGTTTTCGGGATCAACGGTCAGGTTAACTTTGTCAGCAATATATATATATATATATATATATATATATAATCCCCAAAAACGCGATACCTACCGCTTAATTTTTTTTATTTTTTTTCTAAATGAAAACCTGTCTTGAAGCTTTCATTTTAATTTAAATGTCAAGCTAATAGATTAAATTTGATATTTACAATAAGCAAAATACTTTGCTGTATTTCAAAGCTAATTTACATTGAATGCGAGGAGTGGGAGTGTTTTTGTTTTCTTTTGTTTTTTATTAGCGCTCTTTTTTTAGTCGTCTTTCATCGCAATATAATTCTCTTTATTAAAAAAAAATCTTCCCAAAATAGAATATTTTTCTGAAACTTTATTTGAGGAATATTAGCTGAATTAAAGTATAATTAATCTGATTTGGAAAAAAAAAAAATGTTATTTAAAGTGTAAAATATCGCTGGAACGCATTTTTTAACCCTGCAGTCGCAGTTTTGTTTAAGGTGTCTTGATGACAGATTAACATTTACCTAATGTCGTTCTATGGCGGCTTTAGTAATTAAATTAACCTGAGTTTCTTTTATATATAATTTTTAAATATTCAGGAATTTTAAATTTTTAAGAAAATATTCTCCGTAATTTAATGTTTTATTGAATTTTAAATATTTTTGTCTATAAATCTATTATAGTTATCGCTGTTATTTTCTGATGTTATGTATGGTCGACCGTATGAAAAAAATTCACATAAAAAGAAAATTCTGTTAAAAATATTGGTGTTTGATGATTTATACTAAGCTTTTCCATTTACTTTTGGTTACTGAAAATTCATTATTCATCTTAATGTTTTCCTTAAGTACTTAATAAATTTTATTTACAAAAGCAATTAAGTTTTCTCATTAAATAATGACATAGTTTTATTGCAGTTTTTATTTAGCGATTCAGAGCAGATTTTCGGCAAATGGGGTTTCTGTTTAACAAAAACGAATTGTTGATTTTAATTTTCTAAGGATTTCTGCTTTTAAATAATATAAAGAGGGTAAAATTTTAATTTTATGAAATTTCCAGAAATTAAGTTGGGAGTAACAGATTTGTTAAAAATTACCTAGATTTTCTAAAGAAAAAAAATTAAAAAAATAATTTAATTCATTTGTGAATAAGTCCTAAAAATTTCATTAAAATCCAACAATTATTTGATTTTTTTTTTTTTTTTTTTTTTTTTTTTTTTTTTTTTTTTTTTTTTTTTTTTATCGTAAAACAGACCCTAAATTTTTCATACTAATATTTGGCGCGACGCTGATGCAAGAAAAACAAGATTTTTAACCAAAATTTCAAACGTGCTAGAATGATTAAAAATTTAATGAGTTAATAAAAACATACTTTAAACATTTTAACGATAAAACTTTGTTTTTATCAATTTTAGGACTTTTTTCATCATGGTATGCTCTTTAGTGAATTTTTGGAGGCACCCAATATTTTATATATAATCTACTAACCAAGAAGCAATAAACCAAAAAATGAAGCAGCAAATAATTTTGAAGATATGTGTATTCACACGCCTAAAATAACTGGATACATTTCTGTATGCACATTTGAATGTATTTAGATTTTAAGATACTATTCATTCTTCCATATGTCGGTCATTTCATCATTAGACATTTAACCATTTCTCTTCTGACAACCTCTTTCTTTGAGTCTACATCTGTCACAGACGTGTATTACATCCGGTTTGGAAAATATTAATATATAAAACTAAAACAAAACAATTATAAGTTGTTTTAATTCCCCTTCATGTATATATGCATGCTTACCATAGTGGGTTCAGAAATTAGTGCACTTTCAATACATTTCGTCTTAATTACTTTCTCTTTAAATTAAAACTGCTTTCTTCAATTATGGTCAGACCTATGACAATCATCGACTAATGAACAATGTGTATTGTGGAAAAAAAAAAAAGATCATTTGCAGAACGTTTTTATTGAAATTCCTTCATGTTTTACTTTTGAATTTCTTGATATTTTTGCTATATTTTGTAAATTCCTATTTATTTATTGATAATATATTCTTCTTTATATTAAGTCTGCGGGAGAAAGCTCACAAAATTCAGATGAACAAAAGAGAAAATATCACAAATAACCTTGATAAAACCAGGCACAAAATACGATCTAATCAATAAACACTACAATTTAAAAGAATCTATCTAAACGTAATATAAAACTTGGCGCATTTACTTCAAGAACAATAAGAGATCAAATCAACAAAAAATAATGTTAAGCTTGAATTGACAAAATAATGCCAAAATGCAGTTTTCATAGAGAGAAATCTATAAATAAAACTGTCACTTCTGTCAGCCGGTCACGCCGTCTAAAATAGCCATACATTAACCGATCGAAACCGCATTTTTGGGAGAAGGGCAAACACATAAGGCGGTACAAAGTAAAGTTTTTTTTGTTTTTTTTTTTTTTTTTTTAAATGTAATTTTTGCTTAAATTAGCTGAAATCAGTTGTTTTTAAGCGAAACAATTCGGTTTTGACTATTTTTAGGTGTTTTCGTAACTTTGCAAACACTTTTCTTTTTTTTTTTAAACAAGAATCCGGTTTCCAGTTCGCCCTGCATTTGCGAGAACTACAAACAAACCACAAGGGCAAACGCTTCAAAAGTTGGAATAAAGATTTACGCATGGTCATTTGTATGTTGCATGCCCAAGAGTAAGAATACCAAGAATTTATCCTTCATTATTAAAAAGGTAAAAAAGAAATTTTCTTAAAAATATTGTTTGCCATGAAGTCCTATAAAATGAAATAAATTTTTAAACCGTGGAGTAGGATTTTTGTCAGAGTATTTTTATATACAAATCAGCATATTCAAATTTGATGGATTGATTTACGGAATTGAACAAAACGTAGCTTGTGAATCTGGACAAAAATGTTAGCGATAACTTCAACAATACTAAATACTGTGAGGATTTCAACACGAGTCGTCATCGTGTTGCAAAAAAAAGTGTAGTTAATTTAAAATGCACTAATTTCGGTAACATGAACAGTAAAGTTACGTGCAGGACCATATACCTTGCCTACTTTTCTCACATTCGCTTTTTGTTTTCCGGTTGAACGAAAATTTATGAATGTAAAGACAAAATTAAAATCTTCAAAATTGCTGCAGTCGGTCAATTCTGTATTATTGTTCGGAAAACTGAGCGTAGTTTGCTACAAGCCTAAATGAAGTGAGGTGGAAATTGAGCGGGTACAATGATTTGATTGTGATAATCTTTCAATTCGAGTTGGCTAACCAACTCTCCTTTCTTAAAAATCCAGACGCAAAATCCTGAGTCTTAGCAGAATTCGAACACCAGCCCCTGGCGTTAATCAGAAATACTTGAATCATATCCACTGAGTATTTTTTTTTATTAAACTAAACTGAGCGCCGTCTGTGTCGTGTCCCTTCAGTATGTGGACGATCATGGCTCTTCACAACTTCTTATCCTTCGTAACTCTGTAATGTTGTCTCCTTGCTATCACTTTGTTCTGACATCCATTTACACAAGCTTCTCAAGAAGGTTACTCGATATTCCCCTGTATGCTCTGTAAATGTCGCAATCTCTAATTATGTATCCTAGAAAAATTAACTCTTTCTGATTGTAAGTATAAATGCCTTTTTTGTCCTCATTTTCCTTAAACTCCCTCGTTGCTTATATGTTCGATCCATGATATTCTCAGCATCCTTATGTAGAACAACATTTCTCTTGCCTCAAGTATCCTCTTCATCTGTGGCGATATTGTCAAGTATTGTTATATAGGAGGCTGGATATAACATAACAAAATTTCGTTAGAAACAACGGAAAGTGTGCAGAACTTGTTTCTTAATACTTTGCTTAGCTTTTCAGAACTGTTGACTGGTAAAAGACCAAATTAGAGTTCAGTTTTTGGCATAACATAATTTTTAGACGTGTGGGGGAGTCTACCCCTAAAAACAACATCTAGATTCCTTTTGTGTGATAGAACTCCGATTCCTCACTAACTAAACATTTCTGCATAAAGCACCTTTCTTTTCCTAGCTTACATTGATTGCAACGAAAAATAAAAGCAGCGTAAATACTAAATCCTTTTAACAGTGATTTCTTCTTTATTTAATTAGCTCGGTTTACCACAAGGCCTCGGGTACGGAGTCATTTTGGCGATAATAATTTCATATATGCATACGAGAGAATACTGAAAAGTTATCTGCCCCACCAAGAAGCCCTTCGGGGTGGACTGAGGAAAATGTTTCGTTACTTGGTCAAATTTTGGAATGTAGTCGGACTGAGCACTTTTCAGTATACCGGCGTACATAAACAGTTTGCTTGAGCAAACATTAAAATAAAGAAACTCTGAAGAATTCAATTTTGTTTTTAAAATTGAAAAGCACAGCTGTTTTTCTCAAAGGCTAAAATATTTCAGATTAGTGTTCGTATATGCGAGCATCCGGTGACTAACGTACACAAAAGCTCAGTAGTTATCTAACTACTGAGCTAAGTCTAGTGGCCATTTAGCCAAAAGTTTACAACTACATGTTTGTTATAAGACATAACTATAATAATCCTAAAGCGAAACTAAAGAGAAAAAAACACTTATTACCATCTTCGTTTTTTTTTTTTTTTATGATTATTTTCAGCAACACTTTCTCGTTTAAATTTCTCTCATATTAACTAGTCAGGTATTTTTCGGGGGATATAGACATATAATTAAAAGCTGACATTTTTCTGGTGCGCAATCATTGACGTATTATACGTGAACTATTGTCTCTCATCACAACGTTTTAGCCATTATGCCCTCCGGCCTTCATCAAGTGATTTTTGATCCGGGTAACCATTTATTTAATCTATGGAGGTAAATTGTTCTCGTTCCGCTGTTCATATCCAAAGATATCACGTCTACTTCTTATTTAGTACTGCTTATTAATTGCTCTCCACGTACTCGATTAGTCTGAGTATACAGTGCCTTAATCAGGGATTGAACTTGCAATTATTATCTCACCAAATTCACGAACCAACCCTAGACCGTACTCAGTGGAGAACTTGAATCTTTTCATGGAATTTCAAACTGAATCTTTTATTTAATCTATGGGGTTCTCGTTCCGTTATCCATGTTCAGGGACAAAAACCTAACCTGCCTGCTGATTAGTTCTGCTAAAGCATGACTAGAATCACTGAGGCTCCACTTTTTACTGCAGCTGCTTCTACTGCCTTGCAATCATTCTTTATTTATTAATGACCCTATACCGTATTTATTTATTTATGTTACAGTTACTAAGATTGTCCACATAGCCTAGCATATGCGCCGTTGATTCTTTCAGGTCTGACTCTCTAGTGGTCCTCTCTGTCTAATATTTTTACTTCATTCCACAGGCGTTAATTACCCTTTTCCCTCCATACATGATCAGCCATTCCTGATTTCATTGCCTTATCCTTAATTATGACTTTTCGATGTCCCTCCATCCTTGCTAGTTTTGCCTTTAGTTCATTTCTTGTAGCTGTGACTACAGAGATTTTTTCCCTAAGGTGGAGTACATTCTGAATATTGTCCCTGAACATGGATAGCGGAATGAGAAACCCATAGATTAAATAAGAGATTCAGTTTGTCGATCTGAATAACATTCATGGAATTTCAATTATCTGATGAAGACCGGAGGTTACAACAACCAAAACGTTGTGATAACAACAAAGATGGGGACAATCGCCTGCGTGTAAATAATGTAAGTAATAACTCCTCATTTCAGAAATTCAAAGAGAAATTACTAATGGCTTGTTAAATGAGCTCGTTAACCATTGTGCTTCAATTGCATTTAGAATAGTGACGAAGTAAGCTTTGATTAGGATATGGAAGCTTGCATTTCAAAGCAAAATATAATCTTATATTTATAATATATTTCTAGCACTGGACATTTCACTCCGGTATCACATATCGTTTCTTTGCCCGCTCGGTCATCTTCACAGAGAGATCGTTGCCTTATATATGTGTGTATGTGTATATATATATATATATATATATATATATATATATATATATATATATATATATATATATGAAAAAAAAAAAAAGCCTAGTTAATTTAAAATTCAACCTTAGCGTTGCGACTGTACGCTCCAAAAGTTTGTATCCGCTAACAATAACACATTTCTAAAAAAAACATATTCGCATTTAATTTTTCGTCTCTGATGCTACCTGGATTTTACTAAAAACAAAATTTCCATTCCTGAGGATGACCGAATGTACAGTTGAAAGTACTAGCAGATTAAAAAAAGACCTTATACGGCTTGTAGTTATTAAAAACAAGGATCATAACATTCATCGAGTGGTTCGTAGGTTAATGCAACTTTAAAATTTTGTTTGCGAAGAGATTTTGCCATTTTATATCATTAACTTTACTAATCTACTTTTTGTATGAATGATTCATTGTAATATAAATTGAACTGCACCACATATTTGAGATATATATGCGCAATTTTTGTGAATTTCAGTAACAGTGGAATGTTGCCATACTAGATAAATTAGATCGACTTAGGATATATTGGTGGCTAGAAGTCTATTGTATTAAGTTTCCCTGAAAATTTATTTACAAAAGTAAAACTATTAGAAAATCCGCTCAACAAATAGTATTAAAAATGATGTATGCAACCCACTTCTGTCAGTTGATTTCAATTTTGATTAATGTTGACTATTTTACTTCTTTCGTTAATCATCTGTAACGGTCATAGTTAACAAATCTCTTCAAATTTGCTGTTTTCGATATTCTAATATAAGTGTTGTGATTTATGTTGTCTCTTTGGAACCATTCTGCGTGCTCTAATGATTATAGGCACTACATTCACTCTAATATTCTATAGTGTTTGCAGTTTTCATGCAAAGTCGTGATATTTTCCATGTTACTCTCTTACAGTCAGTTTGGACGGTTATATCCAATTTTCGTTTATTCCTTCATTTCTATTAAAACTTTTTGCTTTGATTGTGGTAGGTTGTAATGATGATTGAAGCCAACATTGTCAATTTTGACAATTTTGCTCTCAGTTTCAAAGAAACTATCAAAAAGCGTATTCTTAGTTTTCTGCTAACTAACACAAGGACTTTCAATTGAAAAATAAATCTATCGGTATTTATACAATGGAAATGTGAAAGGATGAATTGTCATTGTAGTTTGAAAGTGCATTTCCTTTTGCGAGGCAATCTTATTGTTGATCGTAGTTCTTAGATTTTTTTTTTTTTTTTTTTTCGATATCGTTTACCACAAAAATAAACAAGCCTTTATATAATGAGAGGCGAGGTTCATTTGTGTTTAAGGCAATTTCTTACATTGTACAGATTCTCGTGATTGAATCGGAGTTTGAGCAAACAGTTAGGTAAAAGCATCACAATCTTATCTCGGTTATCGATTTTACTCTTTAAGGTAAAACTAAGTAAACGTTAGTAAATATCTGCCCTTTACCAGTATTGTTGACTGAAATACGCAAAAGTAATTTATCAAAAAGTTACGAAATGTGATTCCCTTCGGATTATCTCAGTCCAGCGGTAATAGTTAATCTCGCATATTATATTCTCCTACTCACCTAACTGCTTGTGAACATATGAGGTTGCTATAAAAAGAAAAACTACAACGCATATCAATTCGGCATTTAATCTCCTTTAAAATAATCTCCTCTTGAAGCCACAACCTTTATCCAGCGCAGTTTTCATTGATGGATACATTCCTGGCATTCCTTTTGGGATATCGAGCAGCTGCCATCTCGCATTCGCTTGGATTTCCTCGACATCTTGAAATCTTGTTCCTTTGGAAAGAAAAAAAAGTCGCAAGGAGCGAGACCTAGCGAATATTGTTTGTCTTTGGCCAAAAACTGCTGCACAAGCCATGGTCACAGATAGAATCTTTGGTGTGGTGAGACGACCACACTCTACACACTTTCCTTCCAAGTACTGTTATAAACAAAAGTGAGCGGGAACATTATAATTTAGTCTGCATGTGCGATAGTTCAAGCGGCTTCATTTTGTAGTTTAGCTCCGTTACAATAGCAAAAGTCCCGATACTTTTTTTTATCAGACCTCGTTTATACTCTCTATGCCGTAGCTATGCTCATTAGGTAGTCATTTATATATCACTACAGTTATAAATCTTTGTAACACTATATAACATAATAACTGAAAAGCGATGCTAAAATAATTATTGAGTAAAAAATAAAATAAAATACAGCGTAAAATAAGCAGTTGATCACGACGGTAGTAAAATGAGAAGCCAGTCTAATCCTGACAGATTTGATAGCCTAATTGGTCCAAGGTGCCGTCTATGAAAGACGAGCTTACGAGATACGTGAATGTCTCGCCAGAAACCGTTACATTATTCCAAATTCCCACAGTTTCGCTTAACGGTTGAAGAATTAATCAGCCAACAGCGTTTCAAAATATATCAGAAAAATTAGACAAACGAAAACTCGTTAAAATATTTCAGTTTCACTCGATTTTTTTTCCTCTTTTGTCGTTGCTTACGAGATAGTCAATAATTACGTCGCATATAAATCATTTCATTCTGCAAGAATGAAACAAGGATTAAAATTTTTTGCGCTTTTCAAACTTTACTTTTGTTCTCGCCTTCAAATTCTGTTTTCCTTTTGTTTGTTTGTTTTTTATTATCTGTTCTTTTTCTGGGTTAGTAGGTTTGACACTTGTGTTTTGTTAGAAGCTTTTGTTCCTCTTTTTTTTTTTTTTTTTTTTTTTTAATTGCATTTTGCTGACGCCTGCATATGTTTGCTATTCTCTTATGAATATGACTTTAGTAATTAGCTCGTTATAGAAACAAAAAAGCTCAGATGAATATACAAGACCCATTCTCATTGAGCAAGAAAATACTCTGTTCAGGCTGAGTACTGGTTTAAGTAGGGGTACTCCTAGACCTGTCATAGACCAAGGCTAAAGAGTTCTGTTTTTTATGACTATTGCCCATTAGTGCATAGTAAATGACACACTCATCCAGAATTGAACTCTGCTCGCTCTTTCCATTTTTTTTTTTTTTTTGTACCAGTACATTTATTAATGTCACCTTGTCGCTTGACAGCCTAAGTTACTTGTCAATTATGATTTTTAATTCAAATCATTCAAAAATTAGTTATATAAAAATCAAAAACTGGATAAATCAAGGGGAGGGGGGAATTACTCTATCTTTTCCAAGAAATAATAGCAATTCATAGATAAACAAAAAGGAGTCTGTGGAGAGCCATGATCGCACCCTCAAAGGATCTGGCATTTAAAAATTACATTTTACATCAACTCTTAGCTAATGCAATCTCTTAAAGGAACGTACTTTGTTGTTGGATGATTGAAATCCAAAATTTTAAATTAATTTTCAGTAGTTTTTATATAAAAATAAGGTTTGTAACACCATTCCATTGGTATGAATATCGTGTACTATTTAAATAAGGGTGGTAACTACTATTGTGTTAATTTGAAGTGAAATCAAGTTCCAAAACAAATTTGTGCCGTGACCATTCAGAACGTGTATGATTATGGCTCTCCACAGCTTCCTTCTATGTGTAGATCTAAGCAACGATTGTCATCTCAACCCCTCCCAGTCCCTGTTCCATCATCCACAAACTCGCTAAGCATGTTATTGGTTGTTTTTCTCTCCACTAATGTCTTGTTTTAAATTTTCCATGTCCACCTTCATTATCTATCCCAGAATTTTAAATTTCTGATTGTAATCTGGTCTTTATCATTCTCATTTTCTTTCACACTTCCTCGTTGCTTACATGTTTAGTCTATAGTATTCTCAGCATCATCCTGCAGAACCATATTTAGGTCACTTCAATTCTCATCTTCATCCATCAGGAAATTGTCTAGCATTCAATTCTGTAAAGGAGGATTATTGATATCACTATCAGTTCATCACTCCTTTTCTTTATTAAGACAGGAAATTTTCGTTAGAAACAGACATGTTTTTTAAAAAATTAGTTTGACCTAATCTGCATTTTAATCTTGTATAAATATTTGCTGTTGAAAAGGCGGGGGTATGGATCTCTTACACAAAACCAATAATAGACGAAAATATTAAAGATCTGAAAAATGACCCGTAAACAAACCCCCTACTAATTGGAACAAAACTGTCGAACCAGGAGAAGCAGTGGCTGTTTAGACAAGAATAAAATCATTTCGTTAGAGGCAGGGAAGCAGACTGCAATACTTTGTCTCTCCGGGGAAAATATTTGAACAAATAAACAAGGAAATTTGAGACGCCCTCGAGAATATAACTAACCAACAACGCCCATGAAAATAAATGCCAGTGTTCATGTCTTAGAATCATTCCCAAAGAAATAAGATGTGCGGTTTAACTAGAAAATTTAGCACTACTCCAGCCGGTCAGTGCCTTCCACCCACTCAGAATTTTATTTTCTAAGGACGCAGCGTGGGTAGAATGGAGGCAGAGACGCAAGATTTCTTTGACGCATTTTAAGTCCAAATGTTCCTTTCTCGCAAATGACCAATCGGTTTCTTTCTTTCTTTTTTTTTTTATTTTTATTTTAATGAAGTGAACTATTGTCTCAAATTCTGAAATAAAGATTTTTCAATTTTCAACAATTCAGTATTTACACGAGATATGTACTTTGGCTTTTCGCAGGAGTCCGGTCCTTTAGAATAGGTTTTGTAATTTTAAGGACTTTCAACGAAAATTGGAAAAACCTTAGTCCATAAACCTGTTAAATTGGTGTTATTTTTATTTTATATATATATATATATATATATATATATATATTGTTTTTAGCGTTAAAGTTCTGAGTGCCTTTGAATATGGTGCACAGCCTAGACAAAGGCCAAAGAGCACATCGGCTGAGAAGAAGTCCGAAAATTGTGTACATTATCATTTTAACACCCCCACCTCTTTTTTTTCTCTTCCTTTTTCTTCTTTATTTAATTATTTACTTATTCTCCACTCAGCACTTGGTTTCGTTTACATCCATGATATGAATATAGAAATCGGCCTCAACTATGCCAAATGTTTTTTTAGTTTTTTTTTGTTTTTTTAATTTAAAAAAAAAATACTCCTTCCTGTTTCTCTCTTAAGTCACTATTTCAAAGAGATTACGAAATATTTTACAAAACACTTGCTGTGTTATTTAAGATCAAAGCTGGTTTTTTTTAATTTTATTTTTATAGCTTTCAACGCAGTTAATTTATGATCCCCTTTTCGTTATACTTTTTGCTTTTTAATCTTTCAAATTTGTCCTCTCACACACCCCCAACATACGCGCACACATAAAATAAAAGCAATAAATAAAAAAATTGTTAATTGTTGGGTTTTAATGATTTAATTTTTATGATTAAGATATTAAGATAAATGTAAAAAAAAAAATAGTAGAAATTATTTCCTGATTGAAAATGTCTTATATTAACATTTTCTAATAAACTCATATAGTTGTACAATACATTCCTAAAATTTATTTAACAGTCCAAAACATGTTCTCCGTTTTGGGTATGACTATAAACTACATCCGCGCCCTGGGTAAGAGGATAAACTACGTCCAACAACAAGGCCTTTGATCAGGAGGTTTCGAGGAGCGTGGAACCACCTCTTAATTGCTGGTGTTCCTAGGTCCACCCTGACCAGTGGTGGTAGCAACTTTTAGGGTCCCAGCTGGGGCCAAAACACTATGAAAGTGTAAAAATAGGTTTTAATACCAGCAATACATTTTTACCAGTAATACATTTTTTAAAAAAAATTATTTTTGGAAGTAATATTACCAGCACTAAAAAATTTTGTCGGCATTAAATAATCCATTGAGGTTGATAAACCGAAAACAAACCAAACCAAAACATGTTCTACTTAATAGAGGACCACATATGCCTTGTTTATTGATGAACGATATCAATTGTAATGAATAATTTGTAAATAACACATTGTGAGTTCAGTTTATAAACGATTGTAATCCTGACGCTTTTTTTTAAAAAAGAGAGCATTATTTCATATTTACAAATCTATAGCGTCAGTAGATGGTATAGTAGGCCTATAACTAGAATCTGAAATTCATTGATATTCCATAATGAAAAAAAAAATTAGGGCGATTTTTGTGCGTTCATTTAAGCTTTGAAATATTTGTAAACTGATAACTTTTTAGATCGACGGTTGGTTTAAAGTAGAACTGCAGAACCGATTTTAATCGAGCAAATTCGCATTTGTCTTTGCTCTATTCCCACAACCATTTATTAATTATTCGTTTAATCTGATAGGGTTAATGAGTTTATTGAAGGGACAAACGCGAAAGTTTTTATATGAAATAGGATCGGAAAGTTTCAGGGCCATACTTGCTATGATCGTGCTGTTTAAGAGTAATGTACATACATCTAACGCTCATTGGTACCCAAACGACTGAATCAGTTTGTTAATAAGCTTCAGGCTATCTACACGTGTTCATTTATTACACAAGGTTTTGTAACGTTGTCTTCTTGGAAGGCTCTACGATCTTTACGATGACTAAGATCGAGCAACATGCTGGCATGTTGCGTGAAAATCGATAAATCTGCAGTCACCGGAATCTTTCGACAGGCTTTTGACGAACATTCTTTAGCTTGAATACAAGTTTCTGAATGGAACACATTTCAAGTCCCAGTCGAATTTTCCGTTAAAGACAATCGTCGTACAGGGCGGCAAAACACCAGAAAATGTAGGAAATATTCGTAAACCCATCCATGAATATCGTCACGGAGCAATCGTTAAACGCTTTCACAGGACTAGAATGAGTTATGAAGTCTGTAGTAGATCCTAGCCCTGGAATTCTCCGATATCATTTCGTATAAAATTTATCTCTTGAATTCATTAAAATTGAAACTTAAATCAGCAGCGAAAACATGAATTAATCTTTTAAATGCTTAGATTCAAAATTTGCAGGAAGCCTCGATTAGGAAAGACCCAAAACATGCATCAGTTGAAAAGTGAAAAACAATCTGATCAACTCCTGCAATAATTTTACACAAATACAAATGTAGATCACTCAATACTAAACTATCTAGAAATTGCTTTATTATTTTAGAAATGCCCCTCCTTATTCTGGCTAGAGGATTAGGCTTTTGATATTTTGGGCTTCCATCTAGAGAATCTGTAAATTGTTCGAACTGATAGCCTCATATTTGCTTATTGTATTACTGCTTAAGGCTGATGAGTTTTTTGGGGGTTTTTTGGGGGTTTTTTTTTATTATTGTTGTTGTTATTATTATTATTATTATTATCACCACCACTGTTTGTTAGATCCGGCGATCTTCAGAATGTGTTTTTTGTTTTGTTTTTTTTTGTTTGTTTTTTTTCTCTTTGTAATGTCATGTCCTTTCAGGACGTGGGCGATCATGACTCGCTACAGATTCTTTTTCATTCAAGATAAGAATGCATCCGCCATTCAGATGGTAAAGATAAGTGATCTCCCATTGCCGCCTTCACGGTTTTTTTCACGTTTTTTTTTCTCGAAGACTGTTTACCACCCAAAGCTAGAGATCTCAGCCTACTCTGATATTTAAACCCATAAAGCTGGTGACTGGAGAGGAAACTGGTTTATACCTTTCCCAAGGGCATTAGTGCGAAAGTGAATGCCCGAAATTTGAGCGGGTCTCACAGATTCCACTTTCCACGCCGATATCCATTCTACAATCTTCGCATTCGAAATTTTAGCACATTAAAAAAAAAAGTGACTTGTAATTTAAGGGAGTTGGAAGATTGCATCAGCCAAAATGTATTAAAAAGCAGCCAATATGAAGGTACTAGTCTCGCTGATGAAATTGTTACAGTATAATTTCATAGATCTTTTCTATGAACAATAATGAGTTACCTTCAAGAACATAGAAAAAAGTAAGATCGTGTAAATGCATTAAGTCACAAATGAAAAAGTTATTTCTTCAGCTGCCGGAAAATTGTCAATTAAAAAAGATGACTTCCTTTTACTTTGATTGTAGTCTTTTCTTTTTTTTTTTTTCTCCCCCCCCCAAAAAAAAATCATTTCGAAAGACAATCTTTGCTTGAACGGGTGGGTGAGGTGACGGCGAATGTAAGTGAACAGTCCCTGAGGGTGCGTGATTGAGGCGGCTTTGTAGAATGAAAATGCAAACGTTAGCATAACGCACAAGTGGGTGGCTGATGAATATTGTTAGAAATGGAATTTAAACGCAGCCTGGCCCGAATGGTTGGCTTTGTAAAGGTCTAATTTTTCCACGAATGAAAATGAATACACGAAAATAGTTCTCAACACTTGAGAATGTCCTGACCCGTTTCTATGACAATCTGGGCATGTATAAAGACGTAACTATATGTATAGATAACTCGCAAAAGTGTGTGTGTGTGGCCACAAAATTCGTTTGGCTTATTAAGATATTTTTTTATTTTTTTATTTTTCAGCATTTGGTTTATTGAACAACAAATTCAGCTTTTCTTTTCACTACCTACTATCAAACTTTTCAGCAACTTCATAATTTTATCTTTCCATATCTTTTAACGTTTTTCAGGAAAATAGCTTATTGTCATTTATTCTGGTCTTTGTAGAATTATCTTACAAATATTAAAAACAATTCGAAGGTGCTGTAACACCCGGATCAAAATAACTTTAGCTTTATCCTGATATAATTGCATAGACAGTCACTTCTATCTAACCTAACTTTATAATATTACTTGCTCAAATGACATTAATATAATTATTAACAACAACCTTCTTCTTCTTCTTCTCCTTCTTCACCTTCACCTACGACGTTTGTTGGTACAAGCTGATCCATCATATACCTCAACACATTCCTATCATTAATCAGCTGAATAATACAGGAGAAAGTGACGTAAGTGAAAGGAAATATCGGTAAAAATAAAACACTACTCTTGGGAAGATTATATTAAGGCCACAGAAAATATCCGTCAGACAAAGCGGCCAATGGGTAGGTGTACTTGTATAACGATTTCTCGTTGTTCAATTGCACTGCGTTTGCTTTATATGCAGTAGGAATAAAACAGGAGCAGATGTTTATAGAAGTCTTAGAATACGGTAAGATTACCGAAATGAAAATACGACAGTGGCATTACATAGGATATCCATCTTCATATCACTGCCTCTGAAGTCAAGTGCGAACAAATGCGAGCCTCCTCGAACAGTTGGCTTAATGAGCACATAACTAAGCTTATCATTTACTTAATGAATAGAGCGCGTAGGAGAATTATCCAACAAATTGGACAAGAACAGTGTGCTACGTTAGACACTGGAACAAGAAATGTGATTTTTATGATCAAAATGATATCAGAACGCGCAATACAAATGCAGAACGTATGCCAGTGTTTCCTACACTATGCTAAAGCGTTTTGATAAGGCACGTCACAGATATATTTAAACTACTATGAAAACTTGATTTATTCGGGAAGATAATAAAATGCTCACACACAGTGTAAGACAAGGATGCATCTTCTCACCAGGTTTATTTAACCTATATAGCGAGGCTATCTTAAGAGAGCAAAAGGGTCTACCATGATTTATTGTGGATGGGCACAATCTTAAGAACATAAGGTAGTAAAGGGAACCGAGAAAAGACTAACCATCAGTTGTAAGACCATGTATAGTCGTTAGCAAGAGGTTCAGCTCAAGATGAGCTACGAATTCGAGACGTCAAAATCAAGCAAGTAAAATAATTTAAAAAAATCTTAAGTGATATAACATGATGGAAAATGTGACACGTAAATCGTTGGGATAACGACAGCTGCCTTCCAAAAGCTAAACAAAGTATTATGAAACAGGAAAATTTCGTTAGAAACAAATAGAAGTGCTGAACTTCTATGTAATATCAATACGGCAATGGAGGGACAATTTTCTCACAAATGAAGATTGGCTTGAAGCGACAGATATGTGGTTCTACAGATTGGATGCTGTGAATGCCATGGATAGAACATGTAAAGAAATCTTAAGTAAAATGAGAGCGGAAAATATACAGTAAGAGAGACAGATAAAATTTCTATGACGCCAAATGTGGAAGGAGGGCTTGGAAAATTTAACACACAATGGATGGTGGGGTTTGTTCTCTTACTATCCCATCTAGTTCAGGTTCTATTTAAAATTACGGAGAATAGGAAATTTGGATATCTATGGTCACCCATGTTCTGGGGGACACGGCACATAAAAGTATTTATGTCGAGTATGTTAATACTTTTTTAAATGTACTGATAGCTCCTTTTTAAAGTTTACTTTTTTAACTATAAAAACTTTTTCCTTAATATGCCCGAACGATTTTCATGTCGTTAAATACATTACTCTGTCGACTTGTACAATACCAACTTTTACCACCAGCATTATTGCCGTGTTTTGGAGTCCATGTAAAAGAATGATTTCGGATACTGACTTTAGGATATTATCGCCTGGAAGATTGGCGCAATATGACCTTTTATCTCCTTCCTCTCCATTTTGGCTTTGTATTATTATGTTTACTAAAGTTTTGCTGATATAGTGATTTACTGAGCGTAGCTTAGATGTTGAAAAATGCCAAAAGTATTTGAACCCAATAAAATATTTATGTACGAATTCTTTTAATCCTTTCTTCCATGATTTCTGTCATTTTTGTTGAGATTGTTGCATCGAAACTCATTTAAGACGGTGTCAGTTTTCATAAACTCCGATTCACCTTCTCAGATGAACAGAAAAGGATTTTGTTTTTCTAGAATGTATCTTTTCATCACTCCTTTACAAAAAAAAAAAAAAATATGGGGAGTGAAAGTTAAAAAATGATTCATCTTAGTAGTAGAATCTCAAAAACATCTTGAAACGAAAGTATTTCTACAATGACTACGTTGGTAGTAAAATGAACAATATGGCGTAGAAAAATCGGGAGAAAGTTGGTCAAATAACCACAATGAAAGAATTTATGTCCAAGCAGAATTCTCGTATAGCCAGGATATGTGATGCGACTTTCAATTCTAATGGCTGAAAAAAAAATAAAAAAGCCCGTCAAAAAAAAAAAAAAGGAAAATACATACACTCAAGATGTTTTGAAACTTTTTTGAGATTGTTTTATAGTCATCTGTGTTTACCATAAAAATGCACCGCATGCATTTTAATTGTCGTTGGATGGTTTTCACATTGCTACTTTTGCGAAGAATATACACAAAAAAACGTAGGAAGAACTTTCAATTTTTAGGTGAAAGTGAACATAATTAGATGCGTTATCTGCTTCGATAGCTTGAACTTGTTATATTGATCTTTTTATATTATTTATTTTATTTTATTTATTTATTTTTTTTGTTTTGTTTCATTACTTAATATACTCACATTTAATATTTTAAATGAATAAAAAATTGATCGCAGTGAAATGAGTATCCGGGCGTAGTTATTAGATTAGTTGCTTAAGGGAGATAACTCTGATAAACTTAGCGTTATATTTTTTATTCACTTTGTATATTCAGCTCATAAATTTTTGTCAATTTTTTTTTTTCCCGAAAAAGTCGAATAATCACCTATGACTAAAGCAACAATTCAATTCTTGTTGAAAGCTGCTTGTAATTTTATTTTTTTTTTACTTTTTCAATTCTTCAAGCTTACACTTTAACAGATGAATTGTTTTTGACCTAGAATGTTGATTTTAAAAAAACAAGAAAAAATTAGAGAAAGTATTTTCATTAATTTTGACTAGTTTTGCTAAGTCAGCTAATTTTTGACTATGACTACATTTCCCTTAACATACGTTCTTATTTTAGTTTAAAGATACACATTTTTTCGTTTCCATTTTGCTGAAATTATTAATATTTTTATTGTTATATAACTTATTCTTTCTAATATCAAGTTCCACTGATTTTAAAATACATAAAAAGTTTGTATAAATAGGTTTCCTATTAAAACCTATAAAAAAAAAAACTATAAATTTACAGAAATTGTTCTGCTTTTGATAGTTTCATATCAGATTAACTTGAAATTTTATTAACTGTTAACTTGTTTCCCAATTAACCATAGTATTTTAAGTAGCAATCTTGATAATGCTTGTTGTGAGTGAAACTTCAACAAGAAAATGAAAA
The DNA here is from genome assembly GCA_903632075.3 of Acanthosepion pharaonis. Lineage (NCBI taxonomy): Eukaryota > Metazoa > Mollusca > Cephalopoda > Sepiida > Sepiidae > Acanthosepion > Acanthosepion pharaonis. Next base: position 831,906 of record CAHIKZ030005505.1, on the reverse strand, counting down.
AATTTAAACATCCAACTTGTTTTTATATCTTCCATACTTTACTACCAATGATTTATCTTTGTAAGATGTAAAGGACAAAGTGGTTATAAGAAAATTTAAAGAAATTATAAAGTAAAAGTTTGAAATTTTTGTTTCATTTTTGTATAACAAATTCTTAAGATTTAAAAAAACTCAACCTCATAGATCAAGATATCTTGTGTTGAAATCTCATGCTAACAAAAAAATTATTTTCACAGCATTACACTTGAGAAATATAATGGATTATAAATAAAAATATAAAAATTTACAAGATAAAAAATAATTAGTTAAATGGAGTATTTCTGTCTGAATTTTTGGAATGTGGATTTATCATTATTTACATACAGACTATTGTTCTAATCTTTGTTATTTCAACATCATTAAATCAGAACAAGATGAGATATCCTTAGATATGATCAATAGAACAAGAACAATCTCTGTAGATTAAATAAATGATCCAGTTCAAAATTGTCTGGATCAACAAATGCCTTGAAGAAGGCCGAGGCCACAATGGCCAAAATGTTGCGATAATAAGGGCAAAGATGAGAATAATAGTACACATATAATGTAAATGGATAGTAATTTTTCAATTGCATTGTACTTATGAAGCCGCCATTTTCTCTAGTGTTACAAAGAAAATGTTTGTTTTTTTTTTTTTTTTTTTTAATATACGACTTATAAAATATCAATCTCAGTGTTGGTTACTTTTGCAATACTCTCTTTCCACCCATGCAAATTTAATGTGTCACTCATTCTATAAAAAGTGGTTAAAGAAGCAACAGAACAACGTGATTGCAGTAGTGAACAAGACATGTGTTGTTGGATTGATTAACTTCGTTGGTTGAAGGAAACAAATTTGGGAACGTTATTACAAGCTAGAAGAAATTAACTACATTCATTTTATGGAATGATTAACTGCTGAATTCTACTTATTTCTGTTGAAATTTCCTCAAACATTATTGGAATTAAGGTGAAGATTGATATTTTTTTTTTTTTTTTTTTTTTTTCCTCCTCTCAAACAAAAACTCATTAGCAAAATGTCACAGAAAAATCAAAGTTGTTTGGATATAATGAATTTTATTTTTAATTTTGTCATTCTTGCAAACCCCAGTAGTATCATGGTCTGAAGAATCAGAACTGTTCTTCAAATTCTTAATTCCAAGATTTATCCACTTGGAACAGGACTGAAATGTATTAATACCAACATTAATTTTCATGTTTTCATCCCTTTTTATAGTTCCCTGATAATATCCTGCTACTTTTTCCTATTTTGACATTGTAATTCACTAGCACAACTACATCCTATGATCTATTAGACCCACCTTTCCTTATTTACAACTATCAGATTTGATCTTCTCATGAAGACAGTGCGGTTGGTCTGAATATCTCTTGTGTTCCATGAAAGCTTCACCATTTGTTAGTATGATCAGTCATGCCTGTTTTTGTAGTCCTTTCCACTTTCACTTTATGGGTGTCAAACTTTTGTCTTCTTTTAATGTCATGTCCCTTCATGCGCAACCATTCATTCTTGGCAGACAAAGATAGTGGTTTCCATTGCCTTCTCTAGCTTGGAATTTAGAGTTTTTCTTCACTTAGCTGCCACTCAAGTCTATAGTTCAATCAACTCTTCTATTTAACCCATATCTAGAGGAAGAAGAAACAGATTGATGCCCTTTCCCAAGGGCATTTACACAAGAGAATACAACAGACTAGCCTGGAACTTGAACTCGGTTCACTGATGCCGTTTTCTATGATGATAACATAACATTATCTGCACTTCTTTTTTACAAAACCAAAATAATTTTTTTTGTTTTTGCTGGATTTTGATATGCTTTTGTATAGTTTTGTTCTGTTGTATTTATTTTGGAATGCAACAATAAAAAATGCTCTTCTACATTTAACTATTTTTCTAGCAGGCAAACAATAATGGACATGGTTAACTGATAAATGCTATGATAACTTACAAAATGTTTTTCTTTTAAATTTGCATACAATCAGAAGAGGCATAACAAGATTGCTTTTTTTCTTATGAAGGAAATATTTACTCAAAAGCAAAATGTGGGAAATAAAATCAAAGAAAAGTCTAAGAAAAGTAGGTTTTTTATTCATATAATACCTTTATGTACAAGATATTCAAAATTTACCATTTGCTGGTATGTACAAATAATTCATGTAAAATGTACATCCGTGTAAACAAACATTTGCGTGTCTTTGTTTAAACTTACCTTTTAAAATAGGTTAGGTTTTGTTGGAATCGGTAAATCCTAGAATAGTCTATGAATAACTATAATTTCTGCTTATGTTATAAATTAAAAAATATTCCGAAATCGTTTTAATGTTGGCTGATTTAGTTTATGGAAGTTGTCTCCCTTTGGCGACATATTTATTTTTGTGGAATGTTTCATAATAAAAACAAATTAAGCAACATTAAGATTTTTACTTCACAGCTTTCTTTGGAAAAAAAAATACCAATATTGCTATTAAAATAATACAACTTTACTTCACTCTGAAAACAATGGGTTTTTCATGTTGAAATTTATTTTAAAAAGGTAGTTGAGAAAAACAAAATCTAAAATTTGCACTTTTTGACAGATGATCATTTTTAAGATTAGATTTTACAAGTACAAAACAGGCAGATTAACAAAAAACGTTTATTCCTTTTAAAAGAAGTTAGATATCTAAATGTAACCCCAAGCTAAACTTACAATATATTTCACTCCTTGTAAGACTGCCAGTTTAGATAATTTTTTACTAAATTGGCAGTTTACTTTTTGAACTTACATTGTCTTAAAAATTGTCAAAAACGTAGAATTTTAGAAAATTTATTGAATAGGTCAGGAAAATACATGTTTAACTGAAGATTTTGTGTCTGGCCCTATCACTAAAAGCCACTTCATCAAATGAATTAAAATGAATGAAACCCAACTCAAAGTAGTATTTGAATAATTATGACAATGTGTAGCTGTAGGTATATCATGGGTTGAATTTCTTGTGTCAAAACTTTGCAACATTCCCTTTTACATATAGCAACACATTCCTCCCCCCCCAATTGGTAATCTGATGTTTGGTCATTGAAATACTGACTTTTGTGAAGTCTGTTGTGCCAAGAACTTTTCAGAAACCCTGCCTATGTCAGGTGTCTTTATATGCACTTAAGTGAGGTTAGATACTCCCACTTCAGCAACTGATCTATAATACATGATTTTTTTTTTTTTTTTTTTTGTACTTACACTGTTTGCATATTATCAATTTCACAACTAATTGTAATGTAATTTGCAATTTTTTTTTTTTTTTTAATCTGTCTGTTAAAATGTGGGACAATTTCGTGAGACATAACACTCAAATCTCTCAAACTCAAAACTTTGCAATTGCTTAAAATGATTTAAAAAGAAAATCACATTAGATTGACTACTTATATCTAGTTATCTAATTTTACCCCATTGAATACACCTGCAGTTAAGACATTTTCCTTCTGGAGGAACCTATGCTTAATTTTTGTTTAACTCAAAAAAAAAATTAAAAAAATAAAATTTGCTGTCATGTTTACAAACTTTCAGTACCATTTGTTTGTTTTTTTTTCTCAGATCATCACAAAGAAAAATATTTCATAAATTTCAACCTACAATTTTCATAAACTATAAAGAAATGTGTTCTTACAAAAGCATACAGAATGGAAGGAAAAAAGCCAACATATGTTGTGGAAACATTAATTGAATAATTTAATTTATTTACATAAATTTAACTATTTATTTACATAATCCTAAAACAACAAAATATTTCTGATAAGAATTCTTTGTATTCTAATTTTAAATTGTATAATTTAATAATGCTATATTTAAATTACTAACTTACAATTATTACTAGTTTAAAAGCTAACATCTGTATCCTAATATCTGTACAATGAACTCTGTATTATTCATAAATGTATATAGTTTACAAATGATGCCATACTCATTTTTAAAGGGGGGTAATTTTACAGTTACTGTAGAATAACCTTCAACATATCAAAATATAGATGAAAATCTCATCTTTGTCCTAAGAGAAAATTGTTGGTCACTTTCACAGGTAACTTTGCTATTGGAATGAGTTCAATTCTCACTGACTCTCCCCACTAAGTGGCCTTATGCCAACCTAAGCATAGTAATCAATAAATATTTTTTTTAAATTCCAAACCCTAACATGCTATAAGCATATTCAGTAATGTATAAACTAGTTCAGTCAATTTTTAAACCGGTTGTTCTTTAGTTAGAATAGTTCATTATTTATGAGGTATTAATGATACATAACATATATGCTATTTTGATCCTGAGGAAAGATGGAAAAAACATATCTGATAAGTTGTTTGGTTTCTGTGAGAAAAACAAAGATTGGTGATAATGCTTTCATGTTTTATGTCTGCCTAAGTGAAATCAAAAAACTTACAAATTTCAAATCTTTTCATTTGTACCCTCTTACTTTAAATAATGACTTGCATTCATATTTATGATTGTTGTTATATTTTGTTAAAGTTGTTAAGCTCAAATATTTAATAGGGGAATTTTCACATGTATTTTATAGCCAGAATTTGAAAGTACCTTAATTCAATAATTAACTTAAGAATTATGATTCATCAAAAAATTCAAATAGCAAAACCATGAGAAATATTTTCTAGAGTTTGTGCTACCAAACCAGTAATTGTTTCCTTGAAATTTAGTTAAACAGGCATGACATCAGTATTTAATTTTTCCTGAAAAAGTAGGAAAAAAGTGTGAAACATATTTGAGAAATATACATTTATTAGTATATAAAGAGGAAAAACGTGAAAACCAGATGGATGTTGAAAAAAAGTTTTATCAATATCCAACAAGTTTTCATATTTTCAATCTTTTATAAAATTTGTTCAGATATTTTATATCAATCACTCACCCAACTACAGGTAGGTCATACAACTTGTCAGTCCAGAAGCAACTTTACATATCCAGGTCTTCTGTTAGTATAAATAGTGAGATTGTATTGCTAGGCCAGTTGCATAGATTACAGGACCTGGTATCTCCAGCAGTCGCCTATCCAAGTACCAACCAGACTCAATATTGCTTAACTTTAGTGTTTGGAGAAGAACTCGGATCACTCATTTATCATGCTTGTTAGTAAGTTTTAATCTCTTATTTTGGGTTTGTTAACACTATATTTAACTTTATTTAAATTTAAATACTTACTAGCTTATAATCTTTATATGAAGATACACATGACTAATACTTAAAACAAATTAAGTACAATGTCTCTTTTACAAATTCTTAACAGTTGCAGAATTCTTTTTGATTGTCGAAAAAGGATGGGAAATTTGTATTGCCTTACCGTTATTAATAATAAAGAAGTAAAAATCAAAGTGTTTAATTCTTATTTGTGCCCAAATCATTTAAAATAGATCAAGTTCATACTATTTGGTACCTAAAAATTGGAGAGAGCACTTTCTTTTTTTTTTTTTATAAAATTTTCTACCCCCCTCCCCCATGATCTTATGAAGACTACCTTGTTAACTATTCACTTTTTAAATGATTTTCTGACCCCACTTTTATTAAAAACCCTGTTTATGGCATTTTGAGAAAAAATCTGACCCTTCCAATTAAGACATTTTCCTCTTGTATTAGGCACCTTACAGTTAATTTTTTTGAAAGATTTGCCATTTAAAAAAGTAACCCAATAAAAGTTATTTTGCAAATCTTAAAGATAAAATTTGTATAAAAAGCTTAAAACAAAAAGAATTCACAAAATCTTTTAAATTAGAAATCTTATATATTTTTCTATACTAGTGACAGCTTAACAAGTACTGTTGTGTTAATGGTATGAATAGTCCATAGCTTATTGTTAAAAATTGTTTTATCATTCTCTTGTGAATGCATTTAACTCAATATGTCTCCATTAACCACATAACTCTAACATTATGCAAATAAAGCTTCAAATCAAAAAAGGAAAATGATTGTTTACTTGCTTGAATAAAGTGAATATTTTCATAAGGCCATGTTTTTTGAAACACAGTGAGAACTGAACTCAATCAATGGCTTTAAGATAACTGTGCTCAGGATAATAACTATAATTTTATGACTTAGGCATTATAGTCAACTTTTTATACTTAATTCATAGTTGGAATGTATATATTTATTAAAAAATAAATTGACATTTATCTAAAAATTGCACATGTTCAGCCAAATTCATTTAGCCTGCCATATAATTGGCTGAGTTTATTTTCTTTTTACATGAATATCAAAGTTTAGTAATTTTTTTTTTTTTTTGTCGTAATTATAGTGTCAGATGTAGTATAGCATGATGTATATATTTTTTGCTTTTTAGGACTAATATTCTCATCTTTTGATTAGTAGAAATGTGCTATTTGTAATCATCCTCAGATTGCTTCCTTTTTATAAGGATATTTATTTTTGATGTGGGTTGTCATGTGTAAATCATAAGAAATGGACCTTAATTTTGTCAAATACTTACAAGGTTTGCTTCTTTTACTTTCACTGTCAAAAATGAAGATAAATGTTTTATTGTACAAGTCTTAGAAAGACAGTTTTTGAAGACTAAAGAAATTCTTTGCCAAAAACTTTCTGATAAAAGAAATGATATAAAAAAAAAAAAAAAAAAAACTGGTTTTACAAAATGTAAAGTAACAATAATTTCATTATATCTCAATACACAATATTGAGTTATATTTATAATATACCTCTGTGTGTATATATATTTTTTTAATTCTTAATTATTTTTGTAATCTGCATTGAAAAATTGTTTCCCTTGGATTTCACCAAACAATATCTTCCAGATATAAGAAAAAGGTTGTTTTAAACATTGTGGATTAAATAAATTTGGAATGTTTTTCATCATAAGAACCATAAAAATCCGCCTCCTTGAGATTTCTTCTTCATAAAACAAATACTTTTTAATACAAGCAGATAATTATAAAATTGTCTTTTTTTGTTAATGGAATTTTTTTTGATTTCGCGTTCATAACATAAATGGGAGATCACTCCTTCCGTATTGTTCTTTTATTTTTAAATAAATTTTGAAAGAAAATTTCAGTTTACAAAAAATAGCAATCGTCCAATTTAATAGCAAAAACGGATCACAACTTTCATAAAGGTCGAGTTCTATGCTTTAGGATATTGTCACTGCCATTTGGTCTATATTTAAAACCCATAAATCTGCTGGACAGACGAATCCTGTTCTAGATTGTATAGAGTCTCTGGGCTTCTATTTTTCGACATTATTTTAGGTTATTTTGGAGTTTTCTTTGTTTTTTTTTTTTTTTTTTTTTCTTTTGTAGCCCTGATATGTTTTCATCCTGACTTTTGTTAAACTTCTTTTTGTTTTCCTTAAATTGATTGATCAGATATTTCTAAATTAATCAGTCTTGATTACCAAGTCCACAATCTGCTTTATAGTCCATTACAGATATAAATATTCTTTCTCTCCATTTTTGTTTTTTTTTTCTTTTTTTTTTTTGTTTGTTCTCCTTTGGAAAAATATCCATATTCTTTTAAGAAATCGATTCTTACAGATGATCATGATTGCTCCAGAGTATAAAATTTATCATGAAGTGGAAAATATAAATGAATTGAGACAATCCAGTATGTTTTTAGCCTTTCTAATTTTGAATGATTGCAAAATTTTTTTTATTATTATTATTATTTCACTGTTACTTATTTGTATGTATTTTGATCATAACTCAGCATTAGTATGGCACTGGTCTTTTTCTTTCCTTGTGACCAAAAGGTTTTGGTGCCCTCATTGTTAACCCTGTAAAAGAAAATTCAAATCATGTATGAGTTTGCAAAAAGTAAGAAGCTTTTTAGAAATTTTGACATAAAAAATAATAAAAACAAAGCTTATGTTGCTATCAACTGAATAAGTCTTTCTGCATGTGTTTCTCTAAAATACAACAACCAAAATTTAGATAAGACTGCCGTATAACATTTTTGAAGCATTTTTTTATTTTTTTTTTTATTCATAACATAAGAGAAAGAACAGATTTTGCTTTCAACTTTAATTATGGACAATGAAGAACTTAATATTTTATTTATATTTATATATATATATATTTATATTATATATTATATATATATATATAAATAAAGAGCATTTCTTGTTGCAAATAAGCCTCTTACATTGGCATGGAAAATAGCTTTAAAACTTCCATACTCAGCTCTCTTGCTTCTTTTGTTTTTCAAATTATCTTGATATTTCTGTTTCATTATGATACCACTGTACACATTGTCATCAAAAGTCAAATTTTAGTGTAGGGATCTGCTCTTGTACAATCCTTCCAACTGGGAAAAGCCTGCCTATTTCAAATTTAAGCATTCAAAATCCTAGCTTTTTATTTCCTTCTGCTATGAAGCAAACTATAAAGTTACTTCCTAAACTAAGTCTAACATATAGTCAGAATAATAGTGTTATACAATACACTAGATTATTATTGGTCTTAATATTGTTGATTTGGTTTTTGTTTGTTTTTTTGTTTTTTTGTTAATGCTTTATAAATTTAAAGATCATTAATTTTTTTTCTCATATTGTCTGTCTACAGTCATTACCAGTAATATTATTTTAAATGCTATTTTTGTCAGCCATTATTAATTCTTTCATCTCAATTTTAGTTTTTTGTATTGTAACTACAGTCTAGTCATTGCCTTCAATTTCATTACCGATATTATTATTATTTAATTTTTACTTACTTATTTATTTTTTTTTAACCATTATTTTTTACTAGTATTTCTTAACTGTAGTTGCTTTTCATTGTTACTCAAATAATATTACTACTAATGGCAGTAGATTGACAGCCTTAATTTTTATTATTAGATGGAATACTGTCAACCATTATTAATTTTTCCTTCAGTATTTTTTTTTTTTTTTCCTTTATTGCAACGGTTAGGATTAGATTTGAGTTACAACTGACATAAGATCAATTTTCTCACCTGCAGTGTTTAATAACGGCTATAGACTTATGGTCTAAATAGAAGTAATGAAGTAATTAAGAGAAATGTTAGTCAAAAATTAATAATGGTTATTATGGATTAACTGTTGAGCCTCTTTTTCAATGACCCCCACCCCAGTGCTTCCTTACTTGAAATACTGAATTGCAACTGATTTTCTTTGTACTTTTTAGATGTATCATTCATAGTCTAAATAGTCTTGACTGGTTCAAACAACTTTTTCTACAACAGCCAACATTATTAATGTTATGACTGGTTTCAATTTGATAGTTTCCTAATTAATGAGTGGATTCAGATCCTTCATCACAATATCTTGACTGATGGATTCTATAATCCATTCCTGAAGAATAACTTTGTCTGCTCTCAGGATAGGAAAAAATAATCTTCAGTATGCTCTTTAGAACAGCGTTTCTCGACCATTTACACTTGTGCCACCTTTGAAATAGTATTCATGTCATGGGGGTACACCTGCATAAAAATTAATCTATACCATAATTAATATGCATCTCTATTTTTATCATGATTAATATATTTTTTCAGCTAACTGATTTAAGGAAAAAAAATGACCCACCCCTTTTGACTTTTCATAAATGAGCAATATGATTTTGGCATACATGTATAGTAAAATTACATATATAAAATTACTCAAAACTACATTAGCCTATTTATCACTGTTTCTTGTGGAAGACCTAGTGACCTTTTAGGGTTCCAAGTCAAGGAAACCAGATGAGATACACTTCTTTAGAGACTGAACTTTCAATACTGGATACTAATCAGGGAGTCTAATTATTTCTTTTCAGTTGCTGAATTTGGAAATAATTTTTTTTTTTTTTTTTTTTTTTTTTTTAAATTTTAGGGGATAAAAATTTATTGATCAAGAGGCAATTTGTATGCTGTCATGCAATTTCAAATCTCTGTATTCAATGGGGACTTCAAAATAAAATATATTCAGTACTTTCCAAGTTGTGCAAAGCACTCAATAACTGTCTTGTGCCAATCAAGTTCATTCAGTATGTTTGAGTCTCCCTTGTCCAGAATAGCTTGGCAGGTCCTCATAACTATATAAATGAACTTCACCAGTAGTAAAGGACTCGTATATACAATTACTTCTTAAAGGATAAATCATTTTTGTGTCATAAAAAAATTATTACTAATATAACTTACACTACTCTGGTAATTTTTAAAATTGTGAAAGCAGAGAAGGCCCTGCTTCTACATAGCACCCCCTGCACCAGTTCTATTCCCAGGCACAGAGAATGTGGAAGAACTGAATGAGAGAAAGTTGAGGGGGTTATTGCTGTTTCTGTTTGCAAATTGAAAAAAAAACAGTAAATTTATTCAAAAATAGATAAGTTTTAAATATATGACGATTTGTTCATTTATTTTCTCAGATTTCCCTCATAATCATTAACAGATTACATGCCCTGATTTCAAAGTTTCCTTTGCTAGTGAACTTCAGTTTAAAATCCAATTGTGAATCACAGCTTTCTTAGTTTTTATTTTCATAAAATTGTCTGATAAGTTTTCTTTATAAACTTTATATATTTTCAGACATTTTATATCAAACACAATGTTGTTTGGATGACTGAACTTTCTCTTTGTATACTTGCTGTTAACCTATTCCAGCCAAAATGAATGGCAACAAATATGCAAAAAGATCCAGCTGATATTAACTATGATAATGACATCTCAAAATGATAGGCAATACTCGTATATAAAAATTCTAAAATCAATCTATGCAATTCAATCCGAGGCTGAACCTAAAAATTCCTTTCTTTACCTCTTTCCTTTGCAAGAATTTAAGCACCATTTTCTTCAAGTAATTCAGGAAAATCTGTCTTCTCATCTTGTTCTGACATTCTACCTTGTTGCGTAACCTTTTCCCAGAATGCTGCTCGTGCTGCTATGCACCCTTTCTTTATCCGAGGAGTCTTGTCCATTCCTCCTGAGTCTGCTTCAATATCTCTTAATGGTGGAGCAAGTGGTGCTCGTCGACGTGTGGGATTATTTTGGCTCAGGCCACCAGGTGGCTGAGGTGCTGGTACCGTTTTTAAACTAGGTCGGTGTCTTTCAACTGGACGCCCATCAAGTCCAATTGTCTGCTTTTTTGCTTCTTCTGTTCGCTGTTTTTGAATTTCTTCCATTTGTATTTTTGACAGACTGCGAGCTGTGATACTGTGAATCTGAAAGAAAGAGCAACAAAACATCAAGAATTTGTATGACATGTTTTTTTTTTTCTTCTTTCTCCTTGGGATTCTTGAGTTTGGTTAACAGTAGGATGTTTTTAATGACATGACAAAGACTGGATGCAAGTTTCATTGCACAAACCTCACTGGTCAAAAAAGTAGATACTACACTCGAGTTACTTGCTTGTAGTAAACGGCTGTTAAAAATGGCTCATTTATGTTTACATTAGCCTTTTGGCTTTGTATTGGGTTTCTGCATAGAATCAAAATTCCAGCATGTTGACTGGGACATTAATGCTGGGTATGTTTTCCAGCCTGCAATAAGGTAGGCTTAGTCTCAAGGATTCCAATCCTGCAACATTGATGCCATGACCTTGAGTCAGAGGATTGACATCACTAGTTGCAGACATCAATTTTTATCATTGCCAAAACATGTGGGACATGCCAAAATTTGCCATCATGGAGAGGTAAATAAATACTAAGATCAAAGAGTAGTATCTATCTTGTTCACACTAAACATGTATTGATCACATGACATTTTATATATTTTGATATCTCCAGTTATCCTCCCCTTGACCAACATAAATACAATAAAATGTCAATTATAAAATCTGATTTTATAACTAGAAAGCATTTTTCCCTTTATTTCAAAAAGAATAATAAAGAAACAAATTAGATCAAATTATTTCTATATATTCTTTATCATTCAGATTTTTTTATTTGATTTTTTTATGTTAAACTATTAAATGTTTATAGAAGTATTGTTTAGGTTTTCTCTCCCATTATCTGTAATTAATAGAAAAGCTTCTTTTGCAAAAATATATAAGAAATAAATTAACTTTATTTTAACTTTTAATAATGTTTTGCATTGAAAGTAAGATCAAGCCCACCATAATAGATTTGTAAGACAAGATTGATAACTACAAATAGGTCCAAAGAGTATGAATGAGCAAATATAAAATGAAGCAGTAGGGGCTATATTTGAAAACTGATTTTTTTTTTTTTTTAACAAATACAAGACGAGGCACAAGCTGAACAAAACAGCCTCAGATTTTGTTGATTATCTGAATACTGATGACCCAAACAACATTTCAAGAAACGATCAAAATTTAATTTTATGACTTTGTCCCAAGTACAAATCTGATATAAATTATAGAATTTGTTGTTCCCACATGTGAAGAGAAAATTCTCAGTTTGAAAAGTCAGCTACTTGAACAAAATATTTAACACATAAATTCAGTATTTCACTTTTTTAAAACATTTAAAAGCAAGTGGTTAAATGGTAAATTTGTTATGTTAGATCATGTGTGTTATATATATATATATATATTTAAATTATTGCATTAAAAATGGTACAATCCTCAGGACTTTTATTCAAAACATGAATCAAATGGAATATAAGAATTATTAATGAGACCTGATTAAACAGTGTATGAAACAGACCTTAGAAGTTTTGCTAATCCATTGTTTCTTTATTAATGAAACAAACAAAGGAGATGCATATGACTGTCATAATCAACACAGATTGATTATGAAATGTTGGCTTGTGGGTCATTTCAAATCTCTGTATTTAACAATAACCATGTGACCAAATGACAGTTGTGATTGGTATACTGTAGTAATCTAGATTTAATGCTAACTTGGATATTTGACCAATCAAATGGATGATTTCTTTGTAATATTTTTCTTCTGTACATCATCTCTAGTCCAGCATACAAAAATATTCTTTATCTAACATCAAAGTAAATTTTATTTAAAGAAATAAAAAAGCTTTTTATTTAAGAAATATATCAATTTTTGTTAATATTTCCTAACATTTTTATATAGAAAATAATTACTATTATCTGTAATATTTAAATTTTATTAAAATTTAAAACTCTGTGGTTTCAAGATAAAAAGTTACTATTTTAACTTTTACCAAAGTGTCATTAAAAACGATTACTGTATTTGACAGCAGATAAAAACCTTCCTTTATTTATATTTAACATTCCAATATTATATAGGTACAATTACTAGTAGTAGTAGTATACAGTGTCCTGGTAAACATATGCATACCAGATCTCTCAACTTTTGTGGGGCTTATGCACCATCAAGCATCTCAGTCCAGCTTGTTTAAATAAAATATTCAGATTTAAAAAAGAAATATTTAAGCACTTAAACATTACAATCCCTTTAATTTTATTAACCTATAAAATAATTCTTATATAAAATAAAATTAATAAGTGTTTATTGGTAAAAACCATGGTTTTTGCAATCACATTTCATTTGAGACATTCCCTACCCTGTTGAGGTGCACGAACTTGAAAAGTTTGAAATTAGAATCTATCTCAGTCCCATGGCAGTTACAATTGATGAAGGCTGTTGAATTGATCTGCTAAAATGTTTAAAAAAATTAAGATCAATAATTCAAACAATTTTCGGAATAAGTCCTCTCAAAGAATATGTAGTGAACATTCTTTAATTATTTTTAAAAAGTTGAACAAAACAGTGTAGGCAAACAAAATATATAAAACATTGATAATTGTGAATTGTCTAGTTTAATATAAAAAAACACTTATCAAAGAAGCCATTATCACAGTTTAGATTTTTTTTTTTTTTAAACTTTTCCAGCTGATTCTTCAAAATTACTCAGGCATACAATATGTCCATGGATTTAGGCAAAAATATAAACATAAAAATTTCTCTTAATAGTGTTATAATATAAGATTTCATACATTTGACAGTAGCACAGATTATTTTGAGAACAGATGATCATAAAAGCAGATTTGAAATACATTATTTGGGAAATTTAAATGTTATGTTAATTTTTTTTTTTTTTAAATCAAGTCATTTCCAAAAATATATGTAGCTTAGATGACTTGATCTATGAAATTAACAAAACTGAGATGCTCATTCAGTTATGGACTGAGAGGTCAAATCTTTCTCCTCTCAATCCTCATATATAATATTACCTTTAATGACTGATCTGATAAGGAAAAGAAAAAAAAAGCTTTTTCTTTATCAAATACTTCAAAATAGCATGATATCAGAACAAGTCTTTTTAGAATTCAATTTGTTTAATAATAAAAATGAGAATAATTCTTATATTTCTTGGTTTGAATAAATCATTTGGACATTAGGATTGTATCTTGGTGCTTATTAAAGAAATTCAGTTACTGAAATCTTTAATGAGATCTTGAAATAAAACAGATTAGCACTTGTGATTGTATAATCTAATGCAATGATGTATATAAAGATAACCAGTATACTATATTAAGTGAACTGTTCTTATACACTGGTTAAGTTTTTGAAAACAGAAGTTATTAATAGTTGGGTTTCAGAATGAAAGTAATTGACAAAGCCCCCCCCCCCACTATCTACAAAATATATTCAGTTAATAATTTTAATCAATGTAACAATTTATTAAAATAATTCTATTAATATAACTTTTTTTTTTTATAAATGGAAAAATTGCATACTAATTATAGATATTAATCTTTTTAGTAAAAGGGTAAATGGAGGAGGAGGAAGTGTCACACAATTTTTTTTTTTTTTTTTTTTTTTTTTTTTTTTTACAAATTGGGAAGGGCCTACCTTGACAATCAGCATTTAGAATCTTGCTGTGAAGAAATGCACATTAACATGATCACTTAACTTTTCACTCACCACCTGCAAAGCTTTTAACTATCAATTATTTTATTTTATCAGATTTTAAGTTTATGAAAATAACATTGTTAATTAAACACAAATTATCAGCTTATTTTTTGCCATAACAGAAACAAAATCAAAAGAAACATTACCAATATTTTAAAATCCACAAAAAAGTACAAGGCTCACTCAGTAGGAAAGTGAAAAAGTTAACTAAAGAATGAATATCTTGAGGTACTCTCCATGCACAGATACCTTCAGCCTGTATTTAGTCTTAAAAACTAGTTAAAAAAATAAATAAAATGTTTTTCAAATCGGAAGCTATGGTTTTTAAGGTTTACACAAAAATTACAAAATGAGTTTTACAAAATATTTGAATGAATTTGCTTTTTTATTTCTTAAAACCACTTTTTGCACTGCACTAAATGAATAACAGATTCTTTCTGTACTTCCAAATTATTCATGTGAAGTAAAGGAAAGTACAACCTTGCTATTATATATTTGCATTTTATGCACGTACACACACACATTTCTTTGAACATGCTTTGCTATATTTATTTATATTAGTAGTAAAATAAAACGCTCTAAATGAAAATACTAGAAAAAAAGCACACCATCCACACATCCTAATAAAAAAGTAAACATGTTACACTAGCAATAAAATAATAGCTGAAAAACTCAGTAAAATCTATAATCAATTCCTTCAATTATAAACTTAAAATGTAAAATTTTTACAATTGATTTAAGTCAATAACAGAAAATATTATTTCAAAAAGTTTGAAATTGAGCTTTTTTCTTTTAAAGCTACATGTGTATCTAAGTAAAGGAAGAAACAATTAAACAGAGTTAACAAATATCTTCTGTCTTGAAAAGCAAGTTTGTCTATATTAATAATTAAGCTTAAAGTGACTGCTATACAGACTAAATTTGTCCCAGATAGATTGGTCTTACTATTTTGTATACTAAGGTGACTCAAACAAGCTAATGTTACTAAACTGGGGAAAACAACAACAAAAAAAAAAAACTTTAAGCTATATTGTAATGTCTATACAGAAATGAAATAACCGATAAACTAAATTTAACAATGAAATGTGTGAATGGGTAGATTAAATATCTTTCACAAAACAAATGGCCAATGTTAGATAAACTGAAAGTATCATTTACAGAGTTGGCGGGGGGTAATGTTCTATAGCAAGATAATCTGAAATTATATTGGATTGAGTATAATAAATAAAAAATATGACAGTATTAGGTTAAATAATCTTATTTGCAAATAATATATTTTTTATGAGTAAAGTATGGAAATTTCTTTATAGTAAAAAGCAATTTTTTTTTTTTTTTTTTTTTATAAAAAATTATTCAACTAGAACAAGGTAAAATGTTTTAAAAATATATTATATATGACTATGCAGAAAAACAGTATTGTATAACTGAAAACTAACTATAGAATAAAAAGTTAGATTCTTCAGTATATTAATGTGTACATTAATTAATGACTTATAAAAATGACTTACCTACCAAATTTGCTTTTTTTTTCTCCCCCTCTCAAAAGCTAAGAACTTAAAATTTAAGCTGTCACCACTTTCTAGTTGTTTTCAGAAAATAAATTCCACTCTTCCAAAGTCCATCAGTCACACGGAGAATTTACATTATATTTGATTTAATAATATTTACTTAAAGAAGACTCCTGAACTGTTTTCACATAAGCAAAATATTTCATAATGGAGAAAAGTTTGGTTGTTCCTGTTTGTCTCCAAAGGAGGCTGTACCATCAATACTTTAAAAAATCTTTTTGAAACACAATTGAGGTAAAAATAATCAGCTTTTCCAGTAGAACCAGTTCTAATCTGAAAGTCAGTGGCAGACTAAACATGGATATATATGCAGTCACTTTTCTGTCAATGTGAGTCAGAAATAAGTTGTCAAATATCAGCTTTGAGGTTAGACAACATGCACATTCTGGTCACTGCCTCCAACTTTTTTTTTTTTTTTTTAAAAGGCAGGTAAGAATGCCCACACCCACACCAGTCTTCATCTGCGAGTTTCAGTAGAATTTTTACCAAGGGCAACGACAATTGTTAAGCTTAATTTAAAATGAAGACACTCCAGTAAGCAAAAACAAAAGATTCAGAGGAAAAAAAAAAAAAAAACTACTATGTGAAGCTCTTGTTTTTGTTGTTGGCATTTTACTTTTAGGTTGATTTATAACTGATAAACAAATAACATTATTTTAAATCAGGTGGGTGGTGAAAACTTTTCAGCACAGACAAAAAAAGTATTAACACAGAAAATTCTGTTTGGTTATTTGTCCAGAGTTTGGAAAGATTTGCACTGACCCCTCCCCTCCACACACACACCTCATATATTTATTTACAGAAGTCTCTCTTTATCCACTGGAAAGACTACAGTGTATGCCAAAAAGTAAAGATACCCTGTGCATGACAGCTTATAATATACATTAAAAAAAAAAAAAAATACCCTGCATCTTGTATAGAAAGTTGAGGCTTTACATAGACTAATTTTATCCCTAAAACTCATTACCATAGAAGTGACCATTTTATGTAAAAATGATCTACCTAACTCCATAATATTATTGCTGGTACTGTAAAAGGAATTATAAAACAGAACATTGCCAGTACTTTATGATGACTAATCCTGTTGGATATTTTCACTATTGGGATTTCTTGCTTTATATTCAGCTCTGCCATTAGCTTCCTTTTCATATACAGTGTGGTTTTCTATAGAGAAAATGCTTTCATAATGTTTTTATAGCTTGTTTTTAAACATTATTTGCTTAAATATCCCAAAAATGTCTGAATACGTCATGCAAAAATGGTGGTGCATTTAATATTTCCTGCTTGTTTTTTTTTTTTTTTGATAGAGTATATACTTGATATAGTTTATAAATTAGACACAATAAAATATTCACTTTAATAAAAAGAATAGAAGAACTATAATAGTATACTGTAATTACATATAAGACTTGTTCTTGACATCGACCTTTATTTTATTTCTTTCCTTTTCATTTAAAAGAAGAACTTTATAGCCTCTCTTTAACATACCAGAATTACATGCTTCATTTCTGTTGCACTTTAGGACTATTTTAAGTAAACGGTTAACTGAAATCATGCAGAAGACTAAGAACACAAACTTTTCAGAATATGTTTAACAATAAGTAATAAATGTAAACTGTTACTCCAGGTAAATAGTTAATTTAAATAAATATATGAAATGTGTTCATGGACAAGTTTACAAATTCTGGGATTCTATGGGTGATTGAGCATTCTGGCCATCCATCATCACAAATAGACTCAACTGTCAAGCTTCACACAAAATGTGATGCAAAAATTATCCTTGGATTTGTTAGTTATTGTAAAGTTCACAAAGCCATTCCAACAGTTACCAAACTCCAGATAACATGAAGCCTATTGGCACTCAGTACCATAGTTACCAATGAAAGTTAGTGGCATGCACATTATCATTGAATGGTAAAACCATAGCATGTATAGTCCAAAATCTTTGACCTCCTTCTAAATATATATCTACATAAATCATTTAGAACACACTCAGGAATACCATCAATCATCAGTTTTTAAGATTTCTTTTTAAGTTAAACCTGGGTCAAGTCGACTGAACTGTGATTTTAAAAAAATAATCAGTAAGAAAGACCAATATAACAAGGAAATTAGTCTATAATAAAAGGCATTAGTCTGAGTGTGCATGTGGCTTAACCTCCAATATTTAGACCCTTAAAACCACACATTCTGATTTGGCATGTTTTGGAATGCAGAAATAAAGTGAAAATATTTGTAAATTATATATAACAAGTAGCATTAGGACAATATACTGATATTTTAGCATTTCCAATTTAAACTAAATCTAATTTGATTATTTTGTAAATGATCAGTAGCAAAGTTAATAAATGAATTGCAGGATATTCTATAAATATAGTATTTTTATATGAAATAAATATTTTATTAAAAAAGTAACTTTTTCAAATTTATTTTTAACAAAAAACATTAAATAGGTTTCTATTTATTTACCAACATAAACCCTATATCATTCATTCTTTTAATCTTTTCATTTTAGTTAAATATTTTTTCACTATTTAAAAGAATATTAAATTAAATAAAATGATTACTTGTATAAAGGGCTTTTTTGTGGAAAAATATTTGTAATTTGAAAACAAATTACAATAGGCAATATTTTTTTCTTAAAAAAAAAAACAAATTTCCACTTTTTATCCATTGAAAATATTAAGCATAAAAAATCTTTAAGATAATGAAAAGTTATTGTTTTAAAATGAAAAAAACAAAAGGATTTAATTTACAAATATCTTATATAAAATGTACAGAAATAAAAGCCCTCATTGAAACCTGTTGAATCCAAATAGATATGGTTTTAAGCATCTACATATTGTAGCTTTTGAGAGTTTAACTGTTCTAAATCTTGTGTATCTTGTTTAATGATTCTTTTCTTTATATACTTATTTATTATGAAATGGACAAAGTCCGACAATTATTTTTAAGACATTTTTATGTTTATACATTCTTTTTATAGATACAAGCATTTAAGTAAATGCTCTGTTTATAATAAACAGTTATTAAACAACATTTACCAGCCTGAATGTCTGAGAAATGTACATAGAAAATATTGGAACCATCATTTAGCCTGACGCGCTCTTAACTGATCGAACCACAGAATTGTTCGATTAACAAGGTCAAATTTACTGCCTTTAAACTTCAATCTTCCATGTTTCTCTCATGTACATTCATATCTGCCAGTAAATGTTGTTTAATACTGTTTATTATAAACAGAGCATTTACTTAAATATTTGTATCTATAAAAAGAATGCATAAACTTAAAAATGTCTTAAAAATACTTATTTATACAGTCACAAAAAAATTAAATCATGAATATTGTTATGACATTGGGTTTAAATATTATTTACTATTCATCATATATTTAGTGATATATGCATTACAAAGTTGATATAATACATGGGCAAAGCCAAGTAGCCCAGCTATTCTACAATAAGAGAAAGGGACAGAATGTAGAGAGAAATAAAAAACAAAAAAAAATAAGTGTATAGATGAAGTGATTAGCAGAAAGAAGTCAGGTGGGAAGAAACCAATGTTTCAGATATGAAGGACATGTGAAAGAAAAAATAGGATATGTTAATTAATAGTTATTACTTATATAACTGGAAATAGTTGTAATCTGTTCACATGTGTTTTGTGTGTTTATTTTAGAGCCTGAAAGGGATGTTTTGAGAAAACAAATCTCAATACAACTCATTAAAGGACTGGCAAAATGAAATAAACTTAAGGTCACTGTATCTTCAGATCTAGTTAAAAAGTGAGCTCAAGGCAGGCAGACTTTTCTCACCTGGAAGATCTTCCTAAAGTATCTGAAACTGATCTTGTATCAGACTAATCAAAGTGAGAAAAATAAATAATCATAACAGAATTTCAATAACAAATGGCTGAAATAATTTCTAGCATGAAAACTTATTTTTATGCAAATTTTTTTTTTTTTTTGTAATATCAAATTATAAAGAAAATGTTCTCCAGCCAAATTTGTCTAAATATTTGGGTTTATAATTTTTATCTATATGGAGTGTTAGCCAAATTTTGGAGAACTTGATATTTTTAAACACTCTAAACTTTGGGGTAATGACTTGTACTAAAATTAGCATCTGTGAGATGTATGAAAGATCCATGTTGAGTATTTGTTTTATTTTTTCTTTATTCATTTAAATAAATAAAAAAAAAAAAAAAATGTGGTCAGAAATAGTTATTCCCTGTCTATATCTATAAATGCTCAATATTGGAGATGAAGCACTTTGTCCATACTTTATATTCAGAGGAGAAAATGATGAACACTGATGACCACTTATTGTGTCTGCATTGTGATGCCTTATTTACTCACTTTGGTCACTGGTTACAGATCATGATGGTTTATCAAAAAGGTTCATTTTTTTTTTTTTTTTTATACTGCTTATTAAACTTATTCAGATGTGAATATTTTTGGTTTAACAAAAACACTGTATTGGCTTCACATCCTGTTGAAAGTAAGCTCTACTCTCATGGAATGTTAATCTTTGGTAGCTATGGCCACTTTAGGCTCTATGAATAATTCCATACTCAGTAGATCTTAAAGGTTAGAGTCTAACTTCAGGTTAAGTACTCTGCATCTGGTCTGGAACAATTGTCGTCTAGGCAATGGTAAACTGCTGATATATTATACCTATAGCTTACTGTCACTGGACAGGATCTTAAACTGAAGCATGACACTTTATTCTGAAGTCAGTTTTAATAGGCTTTAATGCTTATCAACACTCCAATATTCTAAGCATCAGGTTAGTACTAGCATAAAAAAAAAAAAAATTTAAATAGTTATTACTTACCGGTGTAAATGTAAGTTTTGTCTGCAAATTAAAAAGAAATCATAACAAAAAGCATTTTAGTTTAGCTGATGACATGCACGAACACAATTTTTGAATTTGCAGCCAAAAATGATCAACAAGCAGGAATAAAAAAAAAAAAAATAAATGGAAATGCTTTTTACAATTTTAAAAATATTTTAAAAATGAATGAATTATGTGATTTTTCTCTACTTCTCTATTTTTAAGAATTCAAATATTACTTATGCTATTATACATTGTATTCATAACAACCAAAATATTGACAAGTCCAAATAAATCAATGTTTTGAACACTTGAAGAAGGTCAAAAAGTAAAGAGTTGGTAAAATCTTGAAAATTTTAAACTGAACCCTTTATATAGTGATTGTTTATTCTTATGACAGACAAATTAACTGATATGCAATATCTCTTAGTCATGCCATTTTTTGCTTTTTCCACTAAACCAGTGTAAATGACTCATTGCCTGATTCAAGTAGAGAACTCCCTATCAGCAGGTAAGCCAATCAATGTTTTTATCTACTAGGTCATCATTTTAGCAGATAAAAAATATAGCATCACAAGGAAACATTGACTAGCATATTTATTCATTAGCTATATTCTTATCATCCAGTATGGATGGCAGAATGAGAATAATTTATCCTCATTGATTGACTATTTGGTTTGAAATTCCCAGAAACTTCCTGAATATAATCAACTTCTGGGAACAATGTCAAAAGTTATAACCAGAACCAAGAGTAAAACCTGAATTTAAATCAAAATATAATTATTCCTCCTTTTTGGAAATTCAAGCACAGTTTTTCTATCTTAACTTTTTTCTGTATTTTTACTATTCACAAGATCTGTATACTATTATATGGAATGACTTGCTCTGCATTATAAAATTAGACTACCTCTGTCCTATAATAGTAATTATTGGATTTTTAAATAAATTATAATTAAATCTCAATGTGTATATAAGCGTACCCGTAAATATGTCTACAGATGTTTGTGTGAAGACACTCTTGATTGTCTTATACCATTTTGTGTAACTTAGCATTTTAAAACTTAATCACTTGTTCCATTTGTGTGTTGCCTAACAATAGCATAAAGAATTTAATCAGAAAAAAAAACATCAGATTGGATATTGCATTCACTTCACTTTGAGAAAGGCGGAAATCCACTTCTCACCAAGGAAGTTGGAAACCCTTTGGAGTTCATTTGCATTGTGAAGTAATCCATCTTGGACATTTGGTAATAGGTCAAGTCCAGACTAATTGCTTGCTGCTGGTATCATTTCACTTAGTCATATGTTTACTTGGTAATCAATGCCCATCTCCTTTCTAAGGGGAAATTACTTGGCATTGCACACCCCATCAATTTATGAGAAAACTTAAAAAAAAAAAAAAAATCATTGTTTTGTCACTCTCTCTAGAAATGTTTACAGTATTAATTATTATTCTTTTCCCACTCCCCACCCAGCTTTCATTGTTATTACAACAATGTGACTATTCTTCTGAGAGAAGCCACAGACAGACTGAGTGGATAGTCTTTTTTTATTAGTACAAAGTAAAAAAAAATATTTGTAGCTATTTAAACTGGTTTTGAACTTTATACTCTTTAGAATCAGATATTCCATTATCTATACAAAAATGTTAGATGCTTGGAAAACTGGGCAGTTACACGGATGAACAAAACTGTAGAATGGAATGGTTAAAATGTTGTGATAGCAACCAATTCTAGGAATTATAATGACTTTATAAAATTACAGAAGATATTCAAATTCTTCTCATATTTTCTGATTATTGTCTAAAGGCTGCTCTCTTTAAATTTAGATTTTATTGCAAAAAAGCAATTCAACATTTACTTTTTTTACCATAAAGCATAAATCACACCGCAAAAAATTGGTGGGGAAATACCAAACCCAACAAGACACATACGCATTTAAAGAAACAAGCAATTCTGGAAAAAAAAAAAAAAAAAAACAAATCTGCTACAAAAAGATAAGCAGGAAGAAGGAGTAAATACCTTAAGTTGACAATGAAGAAAAACTATGAAGATGAAAGTTGTTGTCTTGGTGTAGAGGCAAATCGATGGCTAAATTATACACAAAATGCTTCTTTTAAAATCAAACTTTGCAATAAAATTTATCTAAATTTGCTTTAAAAATTATGTAAAAGTATTAGGGATAAATAATCACTGGCTTTTGAGGCAAGTGTCTTAATAAATGAAAGCCTGCTTGTAGTATCTGATCGTTTTCAATAATCACATGAGAAGCCTTTATAAGCTAATTTCTCTTATTTTCCCATACTTAAGAATTTATGATAAACATCTTTCCTTCTTTTTTTTTTTTCTTAACCTTTGAATTTGTTTCTGTCCTATAGAATATATTTATAAAGCTAAATTTGAAAAAATGGCTTTACATTAGACACATATCAGGTTACCAAAAGACAATGTAGGCATTGGTTTTGGTTGACCTAACAATCTATAAATATAGATTTGATCTAGCAATAAATAAATCGCCATTTACAAGATAAATAAGACACTTATTTTCTGATTACATAAAGTAAATTATTCCTAACTATTTGAAAAAAATAACTTGGAGTTTTGCTAATTTCATATAAAGTTAATTATTTTACAAAACCATTTAATGTAATTTAAAAGAAATAAAACAAAATACATTTCTGACTAGTTTTTCTAAACCTAGTTCTACAAAGATATGGGTCAAAGTCAGTTGCCAATTCCAGGATTCCTTAAATACCAAAATCACTTTGCCATCCAAGGCAAGAGAGTTCAGTCTGCATTGTTAATTAACCCATAGCTGAAGATAGTATAACACTTCATTCTGCTTTGTTCAATTTGAAGTAACAATCTATCTACACAACTAATATATATATATATATATATTAGAGAGACACACACTATTACTACCAGCCTTGGGTATAAAAATATGATTTATAATTTTTTTAAAAATAAATAAAGCTGAACAGCTTTTTTTTTTTTTTTGTTTTTTTTCTTTAAATTATAACTCTATATTTACAAGATATTTTCATGAGAACTTACAAAATAATAGATAATCATAATTATTTATAAAGCATTGAAATATTTTCTAACTAAAAGATAAAATTTTAATGAGTACTTTGATGTTGATGAAATATTTCTTTTTGTATAAGAATGAATCACTAATAGATGAAGCAAATATATTTTATGAAATGCTTAATATTATTTAGCTATGGAAACATTTTGATAAAATTTTACTTAACTTTATTTTAATGAATTTAAAAAAATTCTATTGTTTTATTTATAGCAAATGCCAAAGTTCAATTTAAATATTTTGGCAAGTAAAATATGACCTTCAGATATTTATAAACATTTGTAATATGCAAGCCTGAAAAAAATGTACTAGAAATACATTTGTGGATAAAACAATGTTATTGTAATTGAATTTTGTACTTTGAATTAGCTTTTCCTGTATTTCAAAAATAAAAAATGGTGGTCCATAAAATTTACTTCTAATACAGTTTTTCTAAGAATTTTTTTTCTTTCAATTGTTACAGTATTAGGTGTTTACTAGTTTTGAAAGTGTAGAAAATGATATTGTAGAAAATATTGAAAAAAAATTTCAAATTTTAATATTGTTCCTGGATTAGGATAATAAGATAAAACTATCAATTTTATGGTTTTATTTAAAAAAGAAATAAATAAAATAAAAATGGAAATTAAAGTGAAAAATATTTTCAAATTGATATAGAACATTTTTCTTTTAATACAAAATTATACTGACCAGTTCTTTTAATATAAAACAAGTGAGTAAAAAAAGAAATAACATGAAAAAAAAAAAGATGGTCAGCATTTTATCTGTTTTACTCTTGTTACAAACATTTGTAGAAATTATAGGATTTTCAATATTGATGTTTCTTTAACTGTGTGCACTAAGGCAAGTGAATCACTTGGAAAAGTTAGTCTTACTTAGTTACATTTTTCAATGACAGATGAAGAATGTGGAATAATTTTGGGAATAAAACTAAATCAGTATGAGAATATTTTTGAGCTTGCTTGTTGCCAGTCCTTGTTAAAATGGAGTTTGCTACTATTGCTGTGAAAATTAAATTTCACAGCAATAGTATCAATCCTCAAATTAACCAATTTATTCATGAGTTTAAGTTGTACATCATTTAAAAATATAGCCTTAAGAATTTTGGTAACACCTTTGGATAATTTCTCTAAAATGTTAATGAAATAATAGTTGGTAAAGGTTATATATAGTATACAAAGTTTTTGTTAAATACTTTTACTCACATATTTGATATAAAATATCTAGTTAGAAAAATAAAACATTTAAAAAAACAAAATAAAAAAAAGTGGAAACATGCTTAAAACTTTAGAAATACATCACTTATTTTTACCAAAATATAGATTGAGTGATTGATTTATTTTTTTATAGCTTATCTAAAGCAAAAAACATTTTGGATTGTAAGAATATTTGTTGATTCTATTTTTTTAGTTTTTTTTTTTTTTTTTTTTTTGTGAATATTTCATTAACATTTTTTTAAAATAATGATTTTCCAGATACAGGTTTTACTATTTAACCCATAGCTGGAGGAGATAGATTCATATTTTTCCCAAGGTTATTTGTGCATAAGTGAAAGTAAGAAATCCACTATCCATTACACCACCCACCAATTTACTACAAAAATATGAAATTGGACATTTTTAACTATACTAAGAATTTCTACAGAGTGGAATACTGCAAAAGACAATGTATTGTAATAGATTCATAGTTATAGTCATTTTGCTATCAAATTTATTGTTGGTAATTCTAACAATAAATGTATATTTAGTTTCTGGCATGAATTAACCCATAGGTGTTGATATGCTGCTAAACAAAATCAGATCAATCTGCAAAAGAAAACTAAACAAAAAACAAGGCAACAGAACAAAAAAACCTCTATGAAAGATCAAATTTCTGCTTAAGACTTTATTAAATTAATAATATATGTTAAAGGTTGAATAGAGCACTTAATGTGAAATGATTGAACCATGTACATCTGCAGGTGTCTGGGAGATGAAGTTTGATTTCAAACAACCAACAAAAGGAGACTTATATGTACCAACAAAGAATAGTCACTAGATGTTACAAACACCCATAAGCAATTATTTTACTCGGTATTTTTATCATAATAATTAACAGAATTCTAAAATTCCCAACTTCTTCATGAGTTTGATAACATTTTTTTTAAATACCTAATTTTAGGTTTATTTACATTTAGACAAATATTCATCTTTATTATCACAACTTTTCAGCAGTTGTGCCCTCTGGCCTTATTCAGGTGACGGAAATTCTTTGAAGGCTACCCAGATTGACAAATTGTACCCTTCATTTAAGCAACAGGGTTAGATTGATCTCATTCTGCTGTCCACATGGAAACAGAGCAAAGTGTATGCCCTGTCTGGCCCATCTGGTATTGAATTCACAAATAATTTTTAGGTTTCTTTTGAATTTTTGAGATTGAGAAATACTTTCCTAGAAGGTTACTAACCACAACTCCCTGAAAAAGACTGGAGGGTATAACAACTGAAACATTGTGATAATAATAACCATCAGGATGAGGACCCTAGACTAAGCAAATAATGTATAACAGTATACTGGGAGAGTATTGTGAATACAAGATAGTTTTTGTTTACATGTCTTCAAGATAATCCAAAATCAATAAACTTGATTGTAAAAATCAATATTAATTTCCAAAGTTAGATTTTTTTTTTTAATCTGTATTCTAACAACTAAAAAGGAAGCAATTAAATTTATTTAGCAGGTGTTCTCTTCTTGTAACCCAAAACTGGATTACAAATTTTTATGTTCATGCTATTTTATACAAATAACAAGGATAAAATGGTTTCTTTTTGCCTAACTTCTGAAATATTTTGATTTCCCGATTTAAAGCTGATATAAAGCACAAAATTGATTAAAAAATGTGCAATTGCATATTTTTACCACAATTGCATGAGTTCAGATTATTATGAAGATTACAAAAGCTCTTAAAATTAAATTGTTTTTGGTACATAACATGCAGTTACATATAAAAAGAGGAAAAAAAAAAAAAACCTATGTTTGGTCTTCTGTGCCTTATTTAGTCATACCAATCTTACAATCTGTGTAGAATAAACTGTTTATCTCTACTTAAGACATACTGCTAATGATTGCCTTATTTAATAAATATTTAAAAAATACAACTTGATCTACATAAGTTAAAAAAATGCCTTCATTGTCATCAATCTTTGTGGAACAATTGAAGGATATGTTAAAAACAACAGGCTGAATAGTATGTGGAATAGATCATAGTACTAGATATATGAACACATATATAACTAATTTCAATAGATGAACAAGTATTTAGGGGATGAAATTTTGTAGTGCCACTGAGATATTCTGTTCTTATGGTAACACAAGGCATCAAGTAACAGAGTCAGCAGGTTTGCTATTGCTTCTTATATTGTTTAATGGTATTTTGAGATTTTTTTTTTTATGATTTAAAAAGGTAGAATGTATTCTTTATACTCTTCATTTTTCAACAGTAAGTAAATTCTAGTTCAGCAACTTTGTTATCTTAGATTAAAGCTAGTTTAAATCTTAAAACAAAAATGTCTAGTAATGGGGCCTACCATAGTGATGGTTAAGAAGCTAATCAAGTAAAGGTTTGCTTTGAAATGGGTATAATCTTCTTTGGGTTAGTTTCTTATAGTTTTAATAAGTTCAGAAATCAACTAAACATGAAAATTTACTTTTCAATGTAGAGGTATACTAAATCTAATTTAGTCTTAAACAAAATCTTAATTGTGGTTCACTCAAACATAAATACAATGTTTCATTTATTTGCACCATCATACCATATTTACTCCTGATGTATCACTCAACTGGCTGTAGTTCTTTTGTAATATGTACATAGATGAAAAAGAGGAAACAAAGTAGACTGGAAAAACTCTTGTTTTTTGGGGGTTTTTTTTTTTTTTTATTTACTTTGGACATGTTTTACTTTGCTTTTACTCTATACATTCTTCCCAGACTAATTACTGGGATTGTACAATTCAACAGAAATTACATTACAAAACCACATGTAATAATTGAACACAAGTAAAGATCACAGAACTGTTCCACTACAATAAGTGACAGATCTGCATCAATTTTTGCATGAAACATTTCAAAAAGGTCTCTAGCAGATTTGACATGTTTCATCAGTCTTTGGACAAACACAGGATTTGTATGGTATGTACATTTCAAGACAGGTTGAATATACGCCCAGGTACCAATAAAATGGAAAAAAAAAAAAACTCTCCATGTGATTTCAAATTCATTTTGGGGAACATGGTGAAGCTGAAATTCAAACAGGATTGCAGGTAGTGTTGGATGTGCTTCAGTGAGATGAATTCTGTGATGCTTTTAGATTGCCGTGGACAAAGTGAAGAGGGATGATGACCAAATTTATATAACATACAAAACGATATTATTTACTGAAGTAATGGTATACTTTTCTTTTTTGTTTATAGGTTTATTCCAGGAACTTTCTGATGCCACCTCAGATCTATTAATAAAACAGAAAGTTTATGAGTAAGCTCTTTAAAGTTAACCACACCTATAACTAGTTTTTATTATTCTTGCTTAATTATAGCATAACTTTCAGTAAATTCTCAATCAATTTCTCTTCCACAATGACATTTGCCTTTTCAACTGCTTAAACTCTTAACAAGATGTTACATGTTTATAATAATGAAAGATGTATCATTTTCTTTTGAATTCTGTAAAATTTCTCACATTAAACCTTACTGATATTCCAGGATACAATCTTCTAAAAAAAAAAAAAAAATACATTCAGCCTTTCTCAAGTGCTTCTGTTTTTTTTTTTAACGTGTTGTATCTGATAATCTCTCAATATAAGATTTTACTGATAATCTCTGAATATAAGATTTTAACCAGTTTGTATATTTTTTTTTTTTTAAATCTCACCACCTGTAGATCAGGATATCTGTTAAGTAGTGTAGTAGTTATAAGGATGGAATTTTCATTTGTTCAGGGCATGAAATTGCATTTCCCTGTGCTCTCTTCTATCTGGACAAAATATGTCCCAGTAGGTGAATGAAAGCAATTACTGCCATCTTATAACTACCTAAATGTTCATTCACCTACTGGGACATGATATTTTGTCCAGTAGAAGAGAGCACAGGGAGAAGCAATTTCATACCCACAGCAAATCAAAATTCCATGCTCATAACTACTACACCAACTCAACAGAGCTACAGACACCATTTTTTTTTTCTTATTATAAAATAGCCTATAATAAAATTGTGCTTTTGGCTATTTTACACAAAATTAAAATGAATGTCATTTATTTTATACAAATATGAAATATAAATTCTCTCTCAGACTTTGTCTTGTATACAAAAGCATTATGACAAATGAAAATTTTTAAAATGTGACTAATTATGAAAATGTGATTTAGATTTTAATAATTTTCAGAAATTAAATACAAATATTTAAGAAAAAAAAAAAAAATTAAAATTATTAGTTTATGAAAAACAAATGTAAGTTTCTCAAACTGAAAAATTAAAGTTTACACTCAACCAAAATATGTATCAATGAAAATATGCAGGGTTATAGCAAATATTTGAAATATTATATCAGAAATTGATAGCTTATTCTATTAAAGAATGTTTTACCTTAAGTCCTGTTTAGTAAAAATCAGTTTAGTTATGGAAATGTAATCATCTGATGACAACTTTTTCTTTAGAAAAGATACAAACAGTAAAATTCAAGTTAGCCTTCAATCAGTTTCTTGTACTAAGAGGAACTATTAGTTTGCTTATTATGATTCATTTGCTTAGTTTATCCATGAAAATAAACCTCTACTTCAGTGTTTCTCAATCAATGAATCCAGACTCGCTAATGAGCCCTTGTCGCAGTGTGCCCAAACATCACTCCCACCCTTTCTTAAACAACCCCGGATATGCCTGCCAGTAGAGAAAGGTCACGACCCTTGTGTGCCAAAAATAGCAACAACATCCTTTCAAACTGACAGAAACACACAAAACTCAATTTTCGCCACTAAACAAAAATAAAAGACCTTTAATTTCGAACCGAAATTAATTTAAATACAGTCAACAAACACCGAACACACTTTTGACTAATTAATACGGCCCGAAATTAATTATATTCATTTACTTGTTTAGCGTCACCGCTTCTCTTGTATGAACCGTCATATCTAGATGCCCGAGACTTCGCAGCGGGTTTTAGCCGGCCAGAGAGCAGGAAGCCTTCCTGATTCGCGACTTTGATGCGCCCAGTCAAGTCGACCAAGCCCAGCAGCTGATGGGACCCAGTAGCAGCAGTTGTTCAAACAGTCCTTTTCAGGGCTAACTTCCAAAAGTCATTCGATCACCACTCTTCAAGGCTCCACTCACTTCACTCTTTGCTACTGCCTTCCCTCTGAGACGCCAGCTCACTCCTGCCGCTTCCAGCTCACCCCAACAGCTTCCAGCAGCCTCCAGCTCACCCCTGCAGTGCTCTACTGACGTCCTGCTACCTATTCCAGCACCCGCTGACGATCTAATCCAGTGCCCACTGATGTCCAGCGCCCGTGAGAAGTCCGAGGTTGTTGATAAAATTTGTTTAACTTGGAAGTACTCTTGCTAGAGATGGTTCTTTGGATCACAAAATCAATTGCAAACTTGAAAAAGTCAGCAAGCCTTCAGGAAACACAATTGGTAGATGCTGTTTGACCAGACCCATTTCTCCAATTTACTGACTGCTTTCCTATATTGGAGACATGAACTATATACTGCCATCATATCAAAACCTTGGAAAGATTTCATCAAAAATGCCTTAGATGTATTTAAACCTCAACTTGTTCTGCAACAGGCCAAAATAAACAAGCATAGAGAAACTGTTCATTCACAATCAACTGCACTGGGCAGTGCATCTCAAGTGAGTGTTACAGTGAGCTTGCTCTTGGCGAATGCCCCAGACTTAACCCCAAGAAATGTTTCAACGATATTATTAAAAGCAAGCAGATAACTCTTCACAAAGAGTGGGGAAAAATAGGCAGAGAATGGGTCTGGTTGGATAAAATTAGTTTTCGATGGTTGCAATTGTTTTGATGTCAAAATGGTTGAGCATTTGAAGTTGAAAAGGGCTCTTAGAGTGAATGGCTTCTGGGATCATGTTTCCTGAGCTTGGTGTTTTACTAACACAGTCATGGACTTGTCTCTGTGTGAATAATTAGACCCCCTCACCAAAGACTTATCCATATTTGTGTCTTAGTAAAATTCTACAGGCAGATTTTTATGTTCTTGGTTATCAGCTAAATGTGAAACTGGCAGTCATGCTTACATGTCCACTGCCCATGTCTAGGGATATCTCATCTAGTTCTTATTGTTAGTACTGCTCAGTTATTGCACACATTGTAGTAATTGGGAGTTCACTCCCTTGGCTGGACAAATTCACATACCAACACTTTAATTCACTATATTCTTGTGGAACACTAGCTATCTACTCCTATAGATTAAATAAAGGGTTCATTCAAAATTCTATGCAGATTATCCCAATCAGCATACACCTGATGAAGG
This sequence comes from Acanthosepion pharaonis, assembly GCA_903632075.3. Classification (NCBI taxonomy): domain Eukaryota; kingdom Metazoa; phylum Mollusca; class Cephalopoda; order Sepiida; family Sepiidae; genus Acanthosepion; species Acanthosepion pharaonis. The sequence goes on along the minus strand of CAHIKZ030005505.1, from coordinate 800,096 downwards.
CTGGAGGACACAACAGCCAAAATGTTTTGATAACAACAAAGATGAGGACAATAGCCTGTATGTAAATACTGTAAACTATTGATATCTCTTTTTTTTTCTAAGTTATTAAAACCTCCAAGAAACTCATATGATCTGCAATTTTCAAAGCTTAGCTTAGATCTCAAGTAACAATGATCTTGCCAATGTAACCGGCGTCTTCTGGCTTTCTCCTATATTTTGGATAGGAGTCATTCCCTTATTCAAATTTCATTTAAATCAAAGAGAAAAATTTTCAGTGGACCCAGGGACCCCCACCCTTGATCAAAATGAAATATATATTCTGAAACTACATTACTCAGGATACTTGGATAGGTATATGTTTATGGGGAGGGGGAGTGTATCTCCAAATCCCTACAAGGAGTTCAATAACTAACAGACAGAGGCTATAACATATATATAGATTACCAATTATATATTTGAATGCTGACAATTACATATGAAGGTTAATTTATATTCAACTTCCTTAAAAAATAGAATCTATAAACTGATCTTAATTTTAAGAATTTTCCCAATTCTTTGTTTGCAAAAATGTTACACATCAGATAAGGATCAATTCTATAAATGATTGTTTTAGCCAAATTATGAGATGAAGTATTTTTCATTATTTTTCCACCAAAAGAAAAAGAGGGACCAAAGTTGTTCCAATAGAGACATGTTCTATTTCCATGCATGTTAGTGATTTGTTAGTTTGCCAGCTGTTCCAAGTCAGTCTATTAGAGCAAGATAAGCAAGAGTGCATAGCCAAACTTTAAAGGAATGCTGGGAGATAAAAAAGCTACCATTACCAAAAAGGGAGGGAAAAGATCAACCAACAAAAGTTGCAATGCATGCAAAAAAGAAAAGGAAAAAAAGCAATAAATCCTAAAAAACAATGCTAACCCTTTTAACAGACGCATCTCCTGGAGTGTCTTTAGGCTGATTAAACATGGCTTTCAACTGGGTTACTGATGGCATTCCAATGCCAGAATCGGCATCAAATTCAGATCTGGATTCTGGAACCTCTTCTTCTGAACTTTGACCAATTAGAATTCTAGGAACATGGAATTGTTCTTTTGTAGATGAGACTCCTGAATCAACTGACTGCCTGGGTGATAAGCTTGGGAGGCACTCGGTGACTCTTTGTAATTGATCAACTGAACTCTCAAGGGAGGCTACCTAGTGAAGGATCAAAATGGTTAACTCAGATTAAGGGCAAGTGGATAAATGCAGTTTATAAAACAAAATATGTCAATGTTCAATTGTTACTGTTTTGAGTGTTATTTGGGTAGAATGAATATATATTCAATTTAATAGATTTTTCTATATCTTTAAGAAAAAGAAATCTTTATATAAAATAATCCTATATTCAAATTATCAAATCCTATTTTTAGTTCTGATCCATACATTTAGCTGTAAAGACATTTTTTTTTATTCTGCAACACTAAGAGGAAAAAATCTAAGATTCATAAAACCTTTATAACAAAAGAATTCTGTAGATGAAATTCAAGTAAATAGGGAAAATTAAACTTTAAATATCCATTTAGTACATGAATTTAATAAGAAAATCTAAAAGAAATCATTTAAAAAAAGTGGGAACAATTGAATATTGTTCAAAAAAATTTAAAAACCAAATGAAGCTATTTTTGTGTATGCATTCATATGTAGTTAAGACTTTTACTGAGTAAGGACTTGTCATGATTAAAACTTGTTTTTCATTTTTCTTAGTAAGTTATACAAGAAATTTGAGACTAATATATTCTCTTAGGGCTAAATCAAAGATTCACTTCATTTTCAGTAGTTTTTCATAGTTTTTGTCTATTCAGCCAATTTGGAAATTCTAATGAAGATATTTTTTGTGTCTAATCAACAAGTGAAATAAAGACTTCAAATTTAAGAAATAATGATTGTCATTAAAATAGCCATCTTATTGCACAAAATAGTTAAGTTTCAAAAGGAATAATAAAATTGATCCAATTGTTACAGTTCTTATCTGTGTTTGCACTACAAGTAAATCTCACATTTTGATTATAAAACAAAACCAGTTAAATAAGTGGCAAGCATTACAAACAAATAAATAAAAGTAGTGTTGATGCAAGTAAAAACAGTTATGAATGTGTACAAAACATTTTACAAACAAAAAAGATTAAAAAAAAAAAAAAAAAAGCAGCAAAATAAAGATAAAACAAAATTAAAAGCTTTCTCAGAGTGATTTCCACCACCATTTAATATCTGATATTTTGATTTTGTTGACTTGTCAAAATGCATCACAGGAAAATAAAACATTTTTTTAAAAAAATAATACAGCTTTAAAATTTTTTTCTTCCATTCTCAGAAGTGAGAAGACAATGTACTTACAAATATAATCAATTATTTGCCATATTATAAAATATTTTAACAACCTTGCATAAAAAAGAACTCGCATTTGAATAACACTTTTGAGGTGTAAATTGAATGTGTACTTATAATCTTGCTACACATTTTAGATTACAGATAAATTTCTGATCTTGGTGATTTATGGTTTGTAATGGAAATATTAATTCCATCTTATAATAATCTTATTGATGTTCAACACAAATATCCACTATTATTTATAAAAATATAAATAAAAAGCTGGCATAAATTATAGGTTTCTGTCCCAAAAATGGGATGGTGATCATTAATGGGTTATAGGCAGTGAGCCTATAGGAAATAAAACCTATTTACATACCCACATACTACATTCAAACAGACCCAAACTATTTTCTACTCAATAACAGACAATATTTACAAATGTACCAAAAAGATTCCACAATATAATTCCCACCATTTAAATCAAAGTGTCTGATTGATGAAATATTTGACATGATGTTAATTTCTAACCAATAAAGGAAACAAAACCCGTTTTTTTTCTTGAGCCTATGTTACAGGAAAAATTACTTATAAAAGTCCATATTTACTCCTGAAAGTCAAAATATAAACCATTGAAACACAAGGGTAGAGGTAGCTACATAGCTTCTTCCCAGGGGCATGCTGAAAGAAACACGATGGCAACTTCAAATGATTCATCTCCAACAAACACAGAAATGGTCAGTGAACCATCTTTTCTAAACCTCAGATTTTTCTGTGGACCAACTAAGTCAAGTAAATACTATTTTTGACTATTGAATTCATATACATGCCTGTAAATACATTTTATTTTATTAGTATTTAAAAATCTGAATGTTCAAATTCTAACATTGTAAAATCTTTGGTTGTCCATGTATTTTTAAACATTAATGGCTTAATGTCTTTGATAATATTTATACAACACCCAGGTGTGATTAATAATAGTCCTAATGGCTTGTGAAAATTATCAAATGTTGGATGTTTAAACATTCTTAAATGATTTTTTTTTCTGAAAAAAACCATTGAGCATCAGTTGATCTTAATCCAGCTCTGATCATATATCAAAGGGAAGGGGCTCAAAAATGCATTTATTTAAAGAAAAGAAAAAAAAACAGACTACAACTTTTATATAATTCTCAATGAAAGTGAAGATTGGAAAATTGGAAACAATTTTTCTAAGTATAATTTTTACCAATCCAAATATTTTTAAAGTAACACAAAATGAAAGATAAGATTTTCATTCACATCTCTTTTACCTTGTAGGAGCCTGGTAAATGTCCAAAGCTGAGAACTTGACAGAAGACCAAAGTTAAGCTCATCACTTAATCCCACAATCTTTATCAGTGCCATATTTGTCTTTTCACTAGTAATAATAGCACCAGTACTTTTATTAGATGAAGCACTATCAATCATTATTATTAACTTTTGGGTAGTATTTACTTTCGTAATTTAGTCACTATTTCTATTGCTTTTATTTATTTTTATATCAATTTAGTTGCAACTAAAACCAGTAAGACAACTAAGGGTGATTTCTTTTCTTCAGTGATCTGAGCATATACTTATTAGTTAATCCAAGGTTGAGCATATTAATGTAGTGTCCAAAAAAAAAAAAAAAAAAAAAACACCTCATTAAATCCTTGGAGCTTTTCCCATCAGAAAAAAAAAAACTTCAAGAAAGATTAATTTATAGTAACTACTTGACAGACTGGTAGAAATGACAAAAAAATATTATCTATGTAATATGCAAAACACTAATTTCTCTGTATTTTTTTTTTTTTTTAATATTTTCTATGAGTACAGTAATTTTGTTTTGAGTAAAAACAAGTCATTTTATTAGTGTACCTTGCCATGTACTATGACTAAAAAGAATTTGATTGAATTGCAAATTAACATGATGTCTTCTACATTAAATCTGGAAAACATCTTAATTTATAAATAAATTAATGAATCTTTTGTTCTAATCTCTTCCCTCTTACATTGACATTTTAAGATTATGTAAGACTCAATATCATCAGCAATTGGACAATGTTGATAATCAAAAAATTATTGAAATACATTTTTTTTTTTTTATTTTTGGAAATAAACTTTATACAAGCATTTTTGGATAGGAATAGAAATAAAAAGATGCTTATTTTAATCCAGTTTCTTTGAAACCAAGATCAGAATTTTGTTTAGATCAATTCCAAACTTTATCATGATACAATGAGTAAAGGAATAGGAACAGCACACCCCTATGCATCAAATAAAGATGCCAGTGTTTGAAATGCAAGACTGATAGAAAAGAATCAGTATAATAGAAAACTGATCTCAGGAATCATTTTTACAAACATATTTTAGACAACTGTTCAATGCAAGTCATTTGGATCATTCATTTTATGGGTTTTTTTTTTCATTACCAGAGACTTTTTGATGTAACAAAATATCTCATAAATTAAATATGCCAATATTGATGACCTTCCTCAAGAATAGAAATGTTTCCAATATAGATCAGGGAATATTTTTTGTATGAAATTTACACAAAAGAAAATTCTCTCCTTACCTGATGTTCGCTGTGTTCCACTTGAGCTACTGTTTTGGCCACTTCATCTTCAAGATCAGACATGCTCTTCTCAGACATTCCCTCATGAATGTTTTCCACTTGTGCTTCAAGCTGTTGGATTTTGTCTTCCAAAGAGTAGACTCCATTGGCTGCGATATAAATCTGCGATGAAACAATGCTAAATTTTAAGTCTTTATCTTCCTTTGAATAATTGGTATCCATTTTGAGAATAAGTTTAAAATTGCAAAGAAATTTATTGGATTATATCAACAGCTTTACATGACCAGTCAGAAGTCAGTTTTAAATAGAAATAGTTTACAATTTTTCAATACATTTATTGAATTTGTTCCATCATTTGTCTTTCATCTTCAAAGACAAAAGACTCTGAAGATTCTCTTTAAAGGATTGAAAGGTGGCAGAGTTTTAAAATCAAAATCAACAGAATTAAAGTAAAAATAAACTTTTGAATAGAAAATACCAGAATTTGCCAAATTTACAAGAAAAATTCAACATTTCAAATAAATGAAAGGAGCTAATCTATAACAGTTTTTCATAAACAATTTCCTTAGGTAAGCAATAACACAAGTTGTAAAAAAAAAAAAAAAAACAGCAACACAAAAATATAATAAAAATTTAATAAATTATAGGTTCAAATAACATAGGATTTCAAACATAATTTGCTTTCTTTAGAAAGAAGCTAGTCATTTTTATTTTAATCACTAAAACATTTATTACAAAAACATGTTTTACATATTACCAGAAATTAAGGCCTAATTATAAGCATGCACAAACTTAAGTGTTAAATTATATCCCAAAATTAGTTTCTCAGTTTATAATTCTTTACATGATAAAATTATTTTTTCCTAAATGGTAACTATCTATAAATGATATTTCCCTTTCAATGTATGCTGGTCTGAATAGTTAAATTTTCTGAGTTGAGAAATTATTTTGCTAAGATAATTTATATAAATAAAAAAACAAGGATCTTAGAGTTAAAATCAGTTGAACTAAACTGACATACTGGTTCAAATATATTTTTAAAATGTCCAATTAGATTTTGTTTGTTCTTAGTGTTGAAGACAGTACAGCTGAAAATCAAGTCTGACATAAGAATTAAACTTGCCACCTTCACTATCATCCATGTATTATTTGGAGGAATGTTCTCCGATGCATTATTAATCAAATCAAGCTCATTCAAAAGTTCCACATTCTTATCCAAGTTTAAACAATCAACATTAGCCAATGCCAACATGTAAGCAGAAAGCAGCACAGAAAATTTTCAAATACCAGCCTGAAAAGTATTTAGAGCAGATTTCTGGAAAGTTCTAATAGTGATCAAATTTATATTGATACTTTAAAGCTTCCAAATAGAAGAGAAAGGAAGCTAATCTGTTTAGAATCAAATTGTAACAGCTTTTCACCCTCGTAACAATTTACTGGAATTGGTTCATGTTAATGAGTCTCTGACATTTTGAAAATCTGGTTTGCCAGTGACCAACTTGATTATAGTTGAGGCAGAGGAAAAAAACAAAACAAAACCTACTTTCCAACAAAGGTGAAACAACACTATGGAGAGTCAGTACAACCAGTAGAAAGCAGAATAACAAGTTAAACATATTTTTTATTTTGTAAATTGATAGACTAACTTTTCACTCATGACCACACTGTTTCTTTCAAGAATTTTATGTTCTTACAACTTCGTTGCATAAATCCAAAAGACATAAAACAAATGTGTTGAATCTTTTCAAATATGTTGCTTATTAATTTAAGTTTATATGAAATTAATATACAGGGTGCAGCAAAAGTAATGACCTTTTTATTTAAACTACTGTAATATATTTTTGTTCAATAAAATTTAAGAAAATTTATAAGCATTGTCATGTCAGAGCAATGTAATCTGTTATGATTAACAAACTATTTAACATGTTCAAAATGCAAACTTTCATGTTCAATAAAATTCTGAACCCTATCAAGAACAGTTCTACAACTCATTTGACACATTTCTACATTGATTTCAGAAAATAATTCCCAAATTAATACGAGCAATTTGAGTATGTAAATTAAAAGAGAGCTGTTTCATTTTAGAGATTTTAAAATTAACAGGCCATTTCTTAACCCAAATAACAGAATGTAGGTCATATTTGAGATCACTTGCCAATTTGACCTTATCAAACCAATCAGACTTACCATTTAAGATAGGAGTAAATAGTTGTCATCAGCATAGATACCACATAAATCACAGCCAGTTACTAATCAAACATTTAAGCATTTCTGTTAATGGGACAAGAAGAAAAAAATGAACTGTTTTGTGCTTGAATAAGGAGGCATGGTGGAGTAACGGATAGTAGCTTGGATTGAGGAATCAGAGAGACCAGTTCAGATTCCAGTTGAACCCATTACATTCATTTATTACTTGGGAAAGGTATGAATCATCATCATCTCTTTCCTGCTATGGGTAAATAGCAGGAAAGACCAGGTTCTATAGCCTTGGGTGGCAACTGGTTTAGGTGAAGAACAACTCTGAATTCAAAACCTGATCCTTCAAGTTGGAGGTTGTGCAGTAGGCACCTACTCACTTAAAAAACTGACTTGTTATAGGGCTGCAAGATATCATTGCAGTTTCTATGTTCCTCACAGAATTTAAAAGGCATAAAAAAAAATAAATTTGTGCTTGCATGTTTCAAAAAGAACTAACCTGGAAGAAATAAAAATATGTTTGAAAATGTCACCCAGTAATGAAACTGACAATTGCTTTGTTTCTTTAATTAATTTACTCTCTCATAGACAGATATTATATATATATATATATATAAAATGAGATGAGGTATTATATATTACTTGTATTATTTACATTATTCGGGCTGTTATCCTCATCTTCATTGCCATATTCACAACGTTTTGGCCGTTGTATGTTCCAGCCTTCTTCAGGTGATTGGAATTATGAACCGGACCCTTTATTTTGTCCACTGGGGTACACTGTTCTAGTTCTATGTGCTATGCCTCTTCCAGACAAGCAGGGGAACCCAGTCATGCCTATCAGACAATTCCTGTGACCACATCACCCCTTATAATCTGGGTAGTTAGGCGTCCAGATGTGTGTAGGACACAGTTGAACGAGTGACCAACAAAAATCCTCATAACACCAAAGATGAACTGAAGGCAAGTATTATGAGAGTATCCACCAACTTAAACAAGGAGACCATCCAGAAGCAAAGCAGGAGATTCTGGAGTTATTGAATAAATTTACTTTTTATATTTTCAAGATATTTTCGTGTAATTTTGAAAATAACAGACATCTCATTTTAAGATATATTTATCATTTTTGCGTAATTTAAACAATTTAACCATCGCAAACAGTTGTTATATATATATATATACATATATATATAGCCTTACCTATAATAACTGATGCCTTTTGCTGTGTCAGTAAATGTTCTAAATAGCCTTGCACTTTCTAAAGTATCTTACTCAGTTTAGTAATGTGGGCACTTTTGATTCATTTATTAATATCATTTCATCTGCAGTTCTCTAATGATGATAAACAAGTGTGGTTGCAAGGAGGACATTTGGAACAAAAAAAACTGAATCCTGATTAATGGCTGCCCAAAATAATTCCATAAGAACCAATTATATTAAGATCTTGATCAACAAGACAAAACAGGAAATTTTAACTATCCAGAAATAGATGTTGCATTGATTGATATGATTAACAATAAGCTTGGTAAGGAGCATAAAAATAAATGACTAAATAGAAAGGTAAACCACTTAAACTGTTCGGACTTGGATTTAACAATTTATCCAAACTGTGAAAGAAAAAAGTTCTCTAGGATATTTAAATTCAAACAATGACCAACCCAGGTAAGATAATCAGATCTAGTACTTACAAACAAGAAAATTAATCAGTGAAGTGGATGCCTGTTCTCGCATATCAGATAGTAAAACTGAATGAAATTGAAAAGCTGAAAAAAATTCTCTGGATCATGCCAGAGCATTGTGGAACATGGTAATTTTGCTGATTGTTATTGGAAAAGCTGAAAGAATTATTGAAACAGAATCATGACAGCCCAATAAAAGACTCCCTAAGTTGGTTGTATGTGGTGCTGTAAGCACTAGGAATTACGTCTCCTTCCACAATGGGCTGTTGAGAGAAGACCTTCTACTTAGTGCTGACTATTTGCATATGAACGATACTGAGTAGGTATTAGCCACTAGTCAGTGTGGGACTGAGAGAGTTATATAACACCTGTTTTTTTTTTTTTTTCAGTCAAGAGGAGTGCTCTCAATGTGCAGATGTGCAAAAACCAGACAAACAAAATTAGAAATTGGAGGACGTATCAAAACTATCCAGACATGGAATTATTAAATCAATAAGAATATTGAGAAGACTTACTGTCAATTGGTTGCAAGTGAAAGCCACCAATCACTATAGACAAACAACATTTCATATCATTAAACAGGGATAATTACAATTGAATTGCCAAACCAATTTCCAAAGATGAGGTACAGGTCTCATTCATATTTAATTTTCTTTTTTTTTTATTCAAATTAAAACATTCATTTTACAGTTGGAAAAATATAACACTATCAACAAGTGATGTATATTCGTCCTTAAAATAGAATAAGATATCCTATTGTGTGTGTGTGTGTGGTAAACATCACTTTCTTTATTGATAAGTAACAAATAAAAACATGTTAAATTTATAAATGTTTCCTATTAAAGCTTCATCAGAAAATGAAATGTGGAGAAGAAAAGAAAATTCTGGTATTTTTTATTTTTATGTTGTTTGTTTTTCATTGGTTAAGCAGAAAAATTAATACCAATAATTTTTTTCTTTTCTACTCCACATTTCATTTTCTGATGATGCTTTAATAAAAGCAAAACATGTTAAATTTATAAGCATCTCCTATTTTTTCCTTATCCTATCATTCTGTCGAATTCCTATCCATATTAAATTTGTATTTGATCCCAATTCATATACACATAAATAAAATTATATCTGCAAACATTTTTCTACTAATAAATCCTTTTTCTAAATTAGGGTGTTTGTTTTTTACTTACTTTAAACATATTTTCAGTATTATAGAGACTTGATTGTATTCTTCAGAAGGCTAAGAATCTTACGTTTTAACTAAAATATCCGCTTTTATCAGAAATACCTATTGGACTTTGGTTAAAATGTCTGAGTGAGAAACTTTAATTCTATGTATAAAATAAAGTAAAAATAGAGCCTTTACTGTGGATCATGGAATCCCTACTAGAAGGGAGTACAATCCTTACTGGATGCTTCATATTGGTTCGTAAATGTTAATAATTGATGTCATTATGTAATCGTTACTTTAGAATAAAATCTAACTGATCATGCAAAACAATTTTTTATAAGAGGAGACAGACTGTGATTGACTATATTTCTTACAAAAATTGTAGTGAAGTATTTCTATTGGGTGCTCCACTGTTCTGACCTTGTACCAGACAAAACTAAATATAGTAAGTTACTATTACTGGATGCCTTACTATTGTAATCCTATTTTAGACTAGCTGTGTGCCGAATTCCTTACACTCACAAAATGATCCAAGGGAGGTAACTACAATAAATTATCAAGTATTAACATAACATCAGGTGTTTCCAACTTTAATGCCAAAAGGGGAGAGAGAGAGAAAAGGAGCAATTAATATTTGTAACTGAATTTTTCCTGCAAATCGAACAAAGTAAAAAAAACTGGATTTTGATTTTCTCTTTTCATCCTTCGTATCCAAGGAGAATGTGATTTCAGTAATTGATCACTTAGGAAAGAAATTCAAAGTACCAAAACATTTATCTCCCTTGGATCTTTGCCCTTTAATGCAACGAGATATTAAGTAAGGGACATAACTCCATTAATGGGTAGAAGGTGCTTGCTTTCAGATAAATTTTTCGTATTTATACAATACAATACAATCCCTCACAAATGTACATATAAATTAACTTTTTCATCAATGTGTCATGTCCCTTCAGGATGTAGGCGATTTTGGCTCTGCACAACATTCTATCCTTTGTAGTTCTTAATAAGTTTTGTCTTTTTGCTATCTCTCCTAATCCCTGTTGTGCTAACTATTTGCACAAGATCATTAGGTTATTCACTACTTTCTTCTGTCCTGTCAATATGTCTTGTGAATGTCAAAACTTATGTGCCCAAAAAACTTCAACTTTTTTTCTGATTCAAACTATAAGTATCCTCTTTATTTCCATTTTCTTTAAAACTTCATCATTGCTCACATCCAGTCCATGGTATTCTCAGCATCCTTCTGTAGAATCACATTTCTGTTGCCTCAAGTCATTTTTCTTCATTTGTGAAGAGATTATCCAACATTCACTGCCATATAAGAGGACTGATATTACATAATACTTTGTTTAACTTTGTAATAGCAAAAGTGCTTTCCAAAAGTAAAGTTTTAAGAAACAGGAAAATTTCCTTAGAAACAATGTGACTTCAGATTTTGCTGTCACATTTTCCATCTTCTGTTAAAACACTTCAGATATTTACATTTTTCTTCTTGCTTCATTTTAGTGTCTCCAATCCATACTTCACATCTTGGGCTGTTCCTGTTGCTGACAGCTACACATTCTGCCTTCTTACAATTGATGTTTAATTCTTTCTTCTTGATGTCTTTAATTATCTTCTGTTGGAGTTCCTGTAGTTTCTTTTCTGGGCCTGTTATCGACACTGTGTCATCTACATATCTTATGTTAAAAATATTTCCACCAATAATGAATCTTAGTAGGACTTGTAATTCTCTCAGGATTGCCTCACTACAAAGGTTGAATAAGTCTGGTGAAAATGAAAAACTGATGAAGGTTATAGAATGTCAAAGAGCCCATGTTATATAATAAAATAATTTATTCACACATAAGGGAGACTTTTTCTTTTTTTTAAATCAAATATATTTCTATGGTCCATATCTTGGATTTATTTACAAATAAAAATTTATATCATGCTTTGTTTGCATAATAAAACTAGACACATCTAAAACAAGTTATCAATATCTTTTTTAAAAAGATAGCTGTTATAAGCTGAAAACCACACATATATATCTGTCTCTGTTTGTTATCAAAGTCTTCCTAGAGTTTTTGAGATAGACTCCATAACCATATATATTCTGAAACTACATTACCCAGAGTACTGGATAAGTATATTTCATTTTGATCAAAGGGGATCCCTGGGGAGCACAAACCCATCACTGAAAATTTTTTAACCCTTTGATTTAAATTAAACTTGAACAAGGGAATGACTTCTATCCAAAATATAGGAGAAAGCCAGAAGATGGACATCACATCGGTAAGATCATTGAGTAATATTGAAATGCATCATTTTTCTCCACAAATTATAACAATGATTTAAAAGCAATCATCATTTTCTTACAAAAAAAAAAAAAAAAATGTGACATGCAGCAAGGCATGGGTAATTTGGCTAGTATTTATATAAGTATATCCAGAAAATTTTGCCAACATTATCTTAATACACTGTCAGATATTATCCTGTATGTCAATAAAGATATAAGAATATTTTCCATTGAAAAGGCTGGAGAGTTAAGAGGAACCAATGATGAATACAGAAATGTAGAGAGCTTATGTAAAAAAACATGTTATCGTAAAAAAAAAAAAAAAATCCTGAACTGAAGCAGAAGTTATCATTTGGAAAGTTGTAGAACTAAATCATTCCTAAATTATATTAAATGTTTTGAAAAATTAATCCAGACAACAACATAATTGTTCATTTTAAAAGTTTAGCCAATCATAAATATTAGTAGAAGTCTCATTTTCTACATAGGCATGAAACTAGGTTTCCTCTTTCTCAAAGTCATTGGTGCAAAGTGTTTTTTATAAACTATCCCAATTGGAGTTTGAACTTGGTTTGTCAATTCCACTTTTCACCCTGTTTACCTTTAAGCCCCCCCCCAAAAACATAGCCCTTTAGGTAGAGCCCAAAGTTTCTTACAATGGAAATATATCTACCATGAAAAGCTAGTCTTCTCTGTGTCACCTCCCTAAAGGACTGGTGATTAAGATTCTCCACACCTTCCTATTCCTTGTGGCTTTTAGCAATGTTTGTCCTCTTACCATCCCACCATCCATTTACACAAGCTCATTAGGTAGGTTACTTGATGTTTCCCCCCACCCCATCTCTCTTGCCTTCATTACATCTTGTGACAAATTTTCTAGGCTTCCTTGAAATTTTAACTTTCTAATGAATTAATTTTTAATATAATTATATCCTGAAAATTTTACTATTTGTTGATCAATAATGATTTTATTGTGAATATAAATGACTTTAAGCATATTAAAATCTAACAGCATAGGTTTATATATGTATAAAGCATTTTGGTCAAATCTGAGACACATTCTGAAAATACCAAAAGCCATCTTTTCTCTTGTTTTCCATAATTATGAAATATTTTGTGGAAAAACTTTACAGGAAATTTCCCAAACTTTAGTACGACATACACCAAAATTCAACCACATGTCTGCATCACAAGAATGTACTTAAGTTTGTGTACATAGAATAGTGGTTATTGATTGGCAAGCAAAGTTTAAATTCCAGTCAAGGTCATTGTGTTCACTTTTATAAATATCCTTGGAAAAAAAATGAGTTCATCTCTCCCCACAACTAGGTGTTAATAGAAGGGTAGACAGGGCTCTCTAGCCTTGAGTGATAATCATTCTAGGCGAAAGTAAACTGAATACAAGACTAGGCCAAAGAGGGATGTACTCTATCTTACCCTAGACACACCCACTACTACTTCTAATGGTTTTATAGGAGTCATGATGTGAAAAAAAAAAAAACTTTATTAATTAAATACTGGTTATTTAAAATGTTTTTCTTTGTATTCAAGACAAGTATATGAGTTGACATTAATAAATAAAAGAATTAATATAAATCAAAAAATTTAATTTAATTGTTATACACTTTCATAAATTCAGTAACATTGTGAGTTCAAATCCTGGACTGGTAGTGAAGACTTATTCAGTGGAAACAAGGCAAGCAATAACCAAGTAATACTGAATAAGATGAGATATCCCTAGACATGCTCAGTGGAACAAGAACATTCTCCCATTGTAGATTAAATAAAGGGTTCAGTTCAAAATTTACTGAACTTACCTGGATAAACAAACACTTGATGAAGGCCAGAGGACACAATCCGAAATGTTTTGATAACAACAAAGATTAGAGCAATAGGCCAAGTGTAAGGAATTTTTATTAGAATCTTCCAGACCCTATTTGCTTTTATTTCAAGGGCTTTTTTTTTTTCACTAAAACATATCACAAAAAATGAGGTTTAAGTGGATTCACAAGACAGAGAGAGATTTAAGCGACCTCACAAGACAGAGAGGATGACCATAATAATCACATTTTAGTTTATGTATTTTATCACTAACACTTTTTTTTTGCTTATTTCATTGAACAGAAATAACAAAATCTATAACTTACCTTGTCTTCAGTTTCTGCTACTTCTTTAGCTTTTTTAGATGAAGAGTTCTTACTCATAACCAACGGACTGTTGACATAAAAATCACGACTAAAGCGTTTATGATCAATTGGCTTGGGTCCAAAATTTAGTTTCTCAGCTGCACTCAGATTGGTAACTTTGTCTTCAACTGGAGATGCACAACCAATACCAACAAGAATATTTTCATTGGCAGAGAAAGGATTCTTTTTATCGGTTTCTGGAGTCAGTCCAATATTTAAACTAGTTTCTTCACTTGCTATCATTTTGGAATCTTTACAACTGGAAAGTTCATTTGTCTTGTACTGACCAAAGACTTCTTCCATCTCCTGCTCTGCTAATATCACATTGTTCTGACTGTCTTTTCTTTCTCGTGCAAGGGCATCTTCTGCACTCTGAAGAATTGCTAGAGCTGATGTTGTTACCTTCCTCATATTTTCTGCTGCAGCTTTCTGTATTGATCAAAAAAATCAAGAGAGAAAACGGGAGAAAATTATTTAAAAATGTTTACATTTTAATACAATTCTCTTGCCTGAAAAGAAGCAATCCAGTATTTTAGATGAACATTTTAATTTCTTTATTCTTCTGTTTTTTGTATTTCTTTTTATATTTTATACTTATTTATATTTTGTAGGTTGTCTTTTCTTTCTTTTTTTTTTCCTACTTTTTAATGTATTTACTGTCAAGATAACCTCTTTATTAAAACTTTGCCATTATCAATTATTCTGACAAGTATTTTTTATTAAAATATTTTAGCATTTTTAAAACTCAAACAATCTAACAAGATATATATATTATATACATATATTTCTTTCTTTTTACATTTTCATATACTGTACAAAAATTCTTAATCTTGCTATAGGAAAATGATTGGCTAATATAAATCCATTAGTTAAAAAGAAATCAAAAGAAACAATGGATAACAATGCATGATGGGATTAAAGTTTTTATTTATTCATTCTTTATTTTCTGAGTTTATTTCTCATGCATTTTATTTCATTCATTGTCTATAGGATAGTGCCATAGCCATGGTGGATGGATTTATAAGCATCATTTTTTTTCTTTTTTCCTCACACTGAGTTTTTCAATTAACATTAATTGTTAAGGATTTTTTTAAAAACTTTCCTTTTATCTGAACAGTCAAATCAATTTTTCAAATTCAATTAATATAAATATCTACATTGTCATAATGCTTAAATTATGCTGCATCTTTTTCTGACCCATTCACAAGAATTTACATTACTGTAAGAATATTTCTTTTGTATTTTTTGCAAAAGAATAAAAGTAATTCTAGAGCTTCAGGTTTAAAGCTCATTATATAAAAAATAAATAATATTTTAGACAATGATATCCAAGGAGAAATCTCTCTTTCAATAGAAATCTTATATGAATTACACAATTAAAATATCTGTTTATCTATGTTGATTCTCAAAAGTTTTATTCCATTATCACTCTTAGGTATCAAATTAACAGAATATTAAAAATACTTTTAAAGCATCAACAATATAATAATAATATATATGATTGCTTTTAGTACAGTTAGCATTTACCACTATTTTTGGCTGGTTATACCTGTGCGTTTGTTCATTTAATGAATCATAGTTTTGTCATATTTTAGAGAAGTCACTCAAGTAAATCAGCCATATAAAAATGTTATTTGTGTATATATATATATATATATATATATATATATATATATATATATATATTATATATATGATAAAAATATAGTTTTAACTAGGTAGAAGTGCTCAATAAGTAAATATAAAAGATGGACACTGAGGTCAACTTTAGGCCATGAATTAAAAATTGATATATTTATTGGGGAGGAGAGCTCAATATCAAGAATAAAGCATCTGTAGAGATAAACAATGTGGACAGAGAAATCAACACTGCAAAGTGACTGTTAGTTTCCCACTGTCATATTCCCTACTCGACGAATAACTTATAATGCAATCATACGCCGACCAGGAGATATATACGTTATCACGTCTATGGAGACATATGGGCTATCTCTCCCAGATCATGACAAATGGACAATTAGTAAACAAAATATTTTAAAGAACACTGTTCAATTGAGATAATCAAACAGTAGTCTTTTCCCAGGTTCACTTCAGTTTCAACATATATACCGATCCACAGTTCAAGGATGAACGATGAGGCACAAGAAATTTTGGTATAAGAATTTTAATATATACATATATTTTTCTTTTATTGTAATATCTTGTGTATAAGCATGAGTAAAGCATCCAACAACCAGAACCTCAAGACTTATGTTGGAATACCAAAATATACCCAAATCCAAGTGGATTCAACTGAACCCGAACGAAAAAAAAAATAAGTATGAATAACTACGAATGCAGAAATCAACGCATAACAAAAAAAAAAAAAAAAAAAGAGATGGGATAGGATTTATATATTACTATTTTGACATGTGGAAAGGTGTTTGTGAGAACATAAAATTTATGGATGCATGTGTATCTTTCTAACACGGGTCCAAAATATATAGTTACTTATCTTTATATTCAGTTCTCTCTCTTACTCATTGTCCTTTCTTTTCTCTCTCACGTTTCCTCTTTTGTTTCTTTCTTTTATTTACACAAATTCAATTTCAAACACGGTCCAGCTGCAACTTCTCTCTCAAACACAGGCTGTATTCTCAGCGTGCAAATTTCCTTGCATCCTCTGTGATAAATAACTATTTATCTTCTTCAATCTGGAGTTGACGAACAGAAATATACATCCTTATATTTCTTATCCGGAGTTGCTTATGATGAATCGGACAAGTTCCATCATTACCAAAATGAGTCTCATCTTTCCACTCATAAGTTATCAGAGCTTCGATTTCGAGTCTTGCTCCTTCAAAGACAAAACAGCAACTGACTTCCAAGTAATTTTCTAATTCCCATGTGTCCTGCATTTTGGCGCAAATTCCAGTTCCTGCTGCTTCACGACCTTATGTCAGTCCCCTGTCTAGATTCTGTCTAGACATCTGTTGCTACAGGTAACTGGGTCAGTCAACCTCTTGACCTGCTTCCCCAAAATGACTCGAGACTCCCACGTGACCTCTTCTGTTGTCAAGCAGAGATTAACCTTAGTATATGCGTGTATGTGTGTTTGGGCTATCTGCATTCGTAACACCCACCTTAAGCAAACATCATATGATCACTTAAGGATGAAGCTGACATTCACAATGCAGTGTTGATTCTATATATAAGGGATACAAAATACAAGGGAAAATTGGAACATAATTAAAATAGTCACTAATTTATTTGTATTTTGTTGTTAAATTTTAATTATAAAGTTCCAAAAAGAGTATAAAATGGGAAAAAAATTAGTTTTATTAAAGTATTCAGCCATTTTGAATATCTTAACTTGTTATGTGGCTTTATGTAACTTTGCAACAGAGCAGGGAATTTGCTCCATGTACAAGCTGACATTCTCTTATGGGGTTACCCAGTCAGCAGTGAAATGCTTGTGTACTGGGTGATTGTTACATTTACATTTACCAAGTGAAAATATTCTTTACATTTGATATAAGTTTTCTTTTTCTTTTTTTCTTTTTTTTTTTAAACCAAACATTGAATTACCCAAGTTTGTTATCCCTAACCTAAGATTCAGATTTGACTCCTTGCAATTTTTCTGGCTTTACCTAAAGTCAAAATCAATACTGAAACACCAAGGATGAGATTAAGGAGAATGCAATGAAGCAGCTGATGATGATCCCCAAAAATGAACTTTCCAAAATTGTTTTGAAAAGTGAAAATGGCACCGAGATAAGTGTGAGGTCCCATGAAGAATAATTTGAAAGGAACCAAAACACCATTGCCCTAGGTAGGCTTTTTATTAATATTAAATGGCAGCATAATTTATGTCCAGACAGATCAATGTCTGCACAAGTTATAAAATATATAGTCATTGCTGACTCATTAAAAAAAAAAAAAAAAAAAAAATACCTTAGTAAAATCATTTTTCTATAGCAATGTTTCCCTTGTTTTTTTTGTTTTGTAAATTAATTTTTAGGGTGAGAAATTATCAACTTACAGTTAGAAACAGCGGATCAGATAAGGTAATTATAGGAGAGTGGTTTGCCTAAGCTTTCAGTCACACATTCTCTTCATCAACCATTGGGGAATACTTGTGAGGAGACTTGAAATATTTGAGGATATGATAGCGAATAGGGAAAAGGGGATTCATGCCTTTTCCATGGGTAGCTAGAAATCAATTCCATTTTCTATGCTGATAACAATCAAGCCAATCTGTATCTCCTCAAAGTTTTGTTATACAAAAATACACATCATATTTATGCATAAGTTGCACCAGATCAGTGTTTCTCAAATGATGTGCTCTGAAAGGTAGCCAGGTGCACCCCATATTAACAAAAGAGTAATTTATTATTTATTTAAAAATTTTTATTTAAAAAAAAAAAAAAAAAAAAAAAACAAACAAAAAAACAGGTTAGAATTCTTTCTTTTTTTTTTAACAATTTTTGTAAATTAGCATTCATTAGATCTCCCTCTACACATAACATTTGTCAAAATAAAAAAATATTGAATTTTTTTTTTTTATCATTTTAGAGGTAGGGGCCATGTTCCTAAATTAAATCTATGGTCAAATCAGTTCCTGACTTCATAAACAGTTATCAGTTCTCTATTTTTATTTACAAATGTCAAGTTTGAAGCTCTGCTAACATCATTGATAACCACACGCTATTTTACGAATTGGATGAAAGTACATCATCAATAGTCTGCAGTTATTTTACGAGATACAAATATAGATGTGCATGCACACAGAGTTAAAAGGCATCTGCTGTAGTGTTCTTATCTTTTTATCATGCAACAAACATATTGAATTTATTCATATGCTTTAGAGCAGAATTTCACAACTGATGCACACTAATGCACCTTGAAAGGTAGCCAGGTGCACCCCAAGTTGACAGAAGAGTAATTTATTAATTACTTTTATATTTAAAAAAATTTTTTTTTTTTTTTTCATATCTCCTTGAATCCTGTTCTTTTGTCCTTTCTCCTCGGTAACATTTTCTCAGCCCCCCCCCCTCTCAGTTACCCTTTCCATCTTATTTCACTCCAAGCAAGGTAATAAAGTGACTAATTAACAAAACTGACCTAACACAGAGAAAGGATTAGCATACAAGGCTCACAGAACATTGTTAGCAAAGTCATTTTTCATGTGGTGTTCTCTGAATGATCTCATATTAAAATTGGATGAGTACAAATATTAACTCTTGTTTAAAAAAAAAAAAAAAAAAAAATAGTTCAAAATCTTTTGAGATTTTATTTTTTGATGCTGAAATATAAGAAATTTGTCTATTTTCTTCAATGAATACAAATAACTGAAAATAGTATTCTGAACATATGTGACTCAAAGACTAGTGTTACCCCCCCACTAAAGAATTTTCATCAAAAGCCTTATAGAGAATTTCAAGAATTTTAAGTAGCAAATTTTCCAAACTTCATATTAAATTTGATGCAGATACATCACTCAAATTTGTCAGCCATCCTGAAGAACACAGAGCCATTCCAACACATTACAATCATGTGATAAGTGAATACAAATAACACAAAACCTGTTGGTAGACGGATTCACTAGGTCAGGTATCAATGAGTTACTGCACATGTATTTTCATTGAACACTACAATCACAATATGTACAGTTGGGGAACTTTCTGAGACCACCTTGTATAATTTACAAGTAAACATACATAAATCTGGATCAAATTAAAAAGAAAACAGCTATTTGTTATGATTAAAGTTCCACAATTTGAGTGAAACACACCTGAAGTATACGAGGAGGTGCTGAAAATTTCTTAGCCAAACCAAGAAGTTCTTTCAAAAACTTCTGTTATTTGGTCAGATTTTAAGAAGTGGGTCAAAGCCGAGAGTTTTCAACACCTAATTGTGCAATCAACTTTTAAATAATTTTAAAATTGTTTTAATATTTTGTTTATTTTCATAAATAAAAAAAAATATCCAAAATAATTAGTGACAAAAAATTAAATCCAAAATGAGTAAATTTTTGTATGACACATGAAATTTTAAAAAATTTCACTGTAAAAGAAATTTCAAATTTTGTTCTTTCACACATATTTACCATGCAAGAACCGATGATCACAGGCTTTCCATATTCCACAAGATTCTTATTTTAAAATTTACTATGACCTGCTAGACAAATAAATGCAGAATTATTATTATTATTATTAGTGAGAGAGAAAAAATTCCAATAATTGAAGAAATTTCTTGATATTTTCACTTTGTCTCTTCCTCCCATTTTCCCTTTATTTTATTTATCTCTTCCTACTTTTCATTTCAAACACCTTTTCATAACCTTCCCTTTACCATTCTTTCTCATTCATCCCTTCCTCCTTCCCATTTCACTCTCCTTTTTCTTTATACTTCCCCTCATTCTACTCCACTTCTCCTCCTCCATTTGAAGTTTTTTCTTCCTCTTTCAATTTTCTGAATAAAGATCAAATGACCCCCACCACTAACATGCAAGAGGTTAATTTGCTTAGTTTGTAGTTGAATGAAGCTTAACCTGCAAAGCAATATAAAATGCTAAGAATTTCTTTTAAAAATCAGAAAAGAAGGACTTTGCCATTTCTTTGCTTTGTACTTGCAGTTTTGATTGACTAAGAAAATGTCAGAGCTTTAAAGCTTTGCTTTTCAAACTTTTTCTTTTTGATGTTCCATTCGCCAACACTGTTGCTTAATAATCAAAGTGTCAATGAATCAGTGCTGTCAAAAATATCAGCAACTCCATTTGTAAAATGAGGTGATTATGGAATGATTACAAATTGAAGAAAAAGTATGTTTTCCTCAATCAGACAAAATATGCAAAGATCTTTCTCCAAGATCATTTATTATGATCTTATTGTTATAATGATTCCTTATTTTGAACAATGAAAGACAAAACAAAAATAAAAAGAATTCAATGTTAGCTAAAAATAAAAAAGGAAAAATCAGTTCTGAATTTATGAGGGAAAGACAATGATGGGGGGGGAGCAATAGAATAATAAACACCATTTTTCTCTACTTATAGTTTGTGTTTTTGAAACATTTTCATTGCTGTATTGATATAGCATTGTTAACTAGCTGTTTCATTTTTTGAAAAATAAAAAGTTACCATTTACTGAAAATAAATAACTATAAAGATGCTGATGGTGATTATATAAATGTCAAGAGCAATGTAAGTTTGGTAAAAATGTAGAATTTTGTTAACGGCAGTGAAAGGTTAATGATATTTCATAAATCTTTTGAAATTGTTTTATAGAAATTAAAACAAATTTAGGATTCAATTTCCTTATTTTAAGAGCTTATTATACATTAATCTAGTATAGGCTTTTTAGTTTGTATTTTTTTTTGTGTGTGTATCTGCCTAATATCTTTCTAAATAAGACAAAAGTGAAAGCAATGATTCATTTTGGTTACTGAAAAATTTTGAATGGTAAAACCCTTTTCCCAGTTCTATAGTAATCCTATTACAGAAATTTAAGTGTTTAATATATACCTTTTTTTTTTTTCTTGGAAAAAAGTGTTAAATGTATGAAATTGAAGCAAAACATTTTTATCCATGTTTAAATGTATCAGAGAACAATTTGGTTTTAAAATTATTAATATATATATTATGCTCAGGACATGAACAAGAAACTCAGTCATTACCCCATTCATTTTTTCAACATATTAGCATAAATTTTAAATTAAAAAAAAAAAAAAATTATATATGCTCTACTTAGTGTATTGAGCACTTTACATTTTTTTCTTATTTTACTTGAGTGTTTTCTTTCTTCTTTGAACTAGAAATTACGACACTGGAAGATATTTTCAACCTACACAGATGTTTTTAGTCTTTTTTTTTTTTTTCAAAATTTTTTGCCAGATACCTAATTGGCATATCTTGAAAAAGAATGGAGAGTTGAAAATGTGTATTTGTGGCATACATTTTATGATCCTGAGGTGAATAAACGGATTTTATTTATTTAGCGTTCATTCAATAAAAGGTTGATCACAAGTAATAAGGAAATAAATTAGTATTAAATAATTAATAAAAGGTGTGACTTTCAAGAGTAAGTAATGTTATACTATTTCATTTTTGTTTCAAAATTTACTTGAGAGTTGTTTAGAAGAAAATCAACACTTTGAACAGCTGCTTGAATGTTTACTGAGTATTGTAGATGTCTTGGTTATTAAATTGATGTGTGCATGAAATTACTGCGCTCTCTGTGTCTGTGTGGGTGCGTTTAAGGCCAGAATGATTCCTTTAATTCTACTCCATCCTATCTAGATACAGGTTTTATTAAATTATACAAATATGCTATTTTGCCAGTAAAAATAAACATTTTCAAGCTAAGAATATATTATATTTAAGATCACCAGCACAGTGGTTGCATGAGCTGTATAAGCAGGACTTGAACAATATGGATTGGTCTGTGACTGTCGTCTTCAGGTGACGAGTTGACTACGTGTACGTCTTCTCTGTACGACTTCTGTCGAACTATCTACTTTGGCAGAGAGGAACCCGAACAAAGCTTTGCCAAAGGGCAAAGTTTCATCTGGGGCAGTAGACAGGCCCTGAACCCATCTAGGCAGGTTCAAAGGGTATATTTTTTTGGCCGAGCCTACGGGCTTGGAGAAACCCACGTTAAATTCGACCTTGTGCCACATACATTCCTCGTGGAGGGACTGTTAAATATCGGTGACTGTTGTCTTCAGTAAGTGTACTGGCAAAAAACCATGCCCAAGGGCAAGTTTTGGATTTGCAGAAGCTGTTATGCCTGAAGTGCTTAAAATATTCAGAGACTTTTATATTTCTTTTAATAATTGATAATGAATAAATGATATTTCAGATATCAAAAGTTACTTCCTCTTGGATAAAAAATTACATTTCTAAGGTATAAAGATATAGTTTTACAAATCAAGGAAAGACATCTACATTGTTGCTCAGTCAAACAAAGCCAACTTAAAGAGTCATTTTCTTAAAGATATAAAGAAAAGTCTTATTTATATACTGTGTTTCTTCACAACTTATCCTTTGTAGCTCTAAGCAATGTTTGTCCTTTTCCTATCCTTCCAACTCTCTGTTCTGACATCAAGCATCAAATTCTTCAAGCCTTCTTTCCTTGTTATGTATCCCTAAAATTACAATGTCCCTTTCTGATTTTAACTATAAGTGATCTTTTTGTTTCCATTTTCTCTAAAAGTACCCTGTTTCTCAGATTCTGAAAATAACATGGATAGAATATCTCTCTGTGGAACCACATCCGTAGTCTCAAATTTCCTCATCTGTGAGGAAATCGTTCAGCGACATATGAGCAAATTGATATGACATAATAGTTGAGAACTCTTATCTTTACTTCCAACAAAATCTTCCTGTTTCTCAAGACTCCACTTTTTGAAGGTACATTATTCCAAGGCGCCTTTGAGTTTTTGTTCCATTTTCCAAGATCCGTTATGACACTTCCCAAATAATTAAATTTCTGTACTTGGCTGATTTTAACATCTCCAATTTGTAGCTTGCATCTTGAGTTGTCCCTCTGACTACTCAACCATACATTCCATTTCCTTAAAATTGATAGTTGGTCTTTCCTTCTAAATTTCCTAAATGTCAACAGAATCAAAAATCCACACAGACAAAAAAAGAAAAAGCATTTTTAAGCAGACAAGCAACCTGCAATTATTTATGCTATCTTGTGTCATTCATTAAATATTTAAATGAAGAAACTGACCAAAAGTCAGATTAAAAAAAACCAGGAGCATAAAAGAAAAAAAAAAAATGAACATGATTTTGTTTTAAAAAAATAACTCATGTTTTGAATACATTCTTAAATTTCTTGATGGAATCAACAATCTAAAACAGGAAAAGGAAAAAAATGAATCTCAATCAAATGTAGAAAAATATTAAAGATAAGATTGTTTGTTTTTATATATCTGTGTGTATGTATGTATATGTGTGTTATCAATGTAGTCATGTGGCCAAACACACTTCTGTCCCATTATTAATGATGATTATCTCTCCTGTGGTCAAAATCATAAACAGATGTTAATAAGTTCTTTTTCTGTATTGTCAATATTACTTTTTTTTTCCATGATTTTTTTTCACAACTTAAAATATTAAATGATAAGGTCAAGTAAAACACAAGATCAAAATCAAATGACACCAACACAAATTGGAAAAATACCAATCACCAAAATAAAAAGCAAAGCCATATTTATTCCCATCACCTTAAAGTTTATCTGCTAAAGAACCAGATTTTTTTTCTCTCACCTGCTGTCGGTGTTCATCAAGAACTCTGTGTGTAAACATGTCATCAACAACCAATTCATCATCTAGTGTAACAGCATCTTCCACTTCATCTTCTTTCAATACTCCTTCTTCTGTCATTTTCTCAGTGTCATTCTTGCGGCATGTTACAGGATCCTGTGATACATAGTGACCACTGTCTGACTATGGTGTAATACAACATAATCAGATCATAAGTTGCAAGTGTTAGTGGCCCAAAGGATGCAATGAAACAAGTGGACAGGAAAAGAATGCAGGACTGTCAGTGATAAAGCTACGATAAGATTGGAGGATGTTAAAAGATTGAATTGGTTGATGGGCAAAGCTACATTTTTCAAATGAATTTTACAAGGAAGCATACATAATGAGCAGCTTCAGATTTTGAAATTCTATAAGCAAAGCGTTTTGGTCTAGGAGGTGAGAAGCAATGTGGTTAAATAAACTGTTTCAATAAACATTACTTATCATCATCAATATATGCAAACGCACATTGGTCTATGTATGATGTCTTTATAGAACATATACAAAAGCACTTCATCAGACTAATGTTCTTAATGATGGAATATATATATATATATATATATATATATATATATATATATATATATAAATTCCATGTAGTGGGGGTGGAAAATATAAATAAAAATGTTGGTTGTAATTTTACATCGACAGGCAATGCTGAAGATATAGTGATGCAAAATTTTAAAGTTTTCTGGCATCCAATATGTCTAGACACAAATGCTCAGCTGATTTCATTTAGCTTCAACACTTTTATGTTTATTGCTGCTGTTTCTAGGTATCCTACACTGCAACATTAAAAAACTTATTAAGAATGGTGAAGCATTATAAGAACCTAGTTGCAAATTTACCATGGTAGACTCAGAAATCAGTGCACTTTCCATACATTTGTGGCCTAGTAAATTACTTTCACTTTTAATTAAAACAGCATTTTATAGATCATAATTATGGTCAGATTCATTACAATGAATGACTAATGCATCAAGTATGTTATCATGGAGTACTTCGTTCTGAACATCATTAGCAATCTATGTATGTGGTCTGTCAAGAACATATACAACCATTTTGGATATTTTGAGAACAAAAGTACATAGATTTACTGATCTATCTTTGCGTCTGTGTGTAGGGATCTTATGTGCTACATCATGGCTGTCTCCTAACAGTTAATGGCCGAATTTGGATTTAAAAACAAAAAAAAAATTACTTTCATTGATCCATGCAATTAATATTCACTACTGAATTAAGTGCGTTGATAAAGAAAAATATATTGAAAAATAAATGTTTTCTATGTAAATATTTTTTCATCATTAAACTACAGAATTATTCATGTATCTACCTTTATTCACATACATACATGTCTGTTTCAAATATGTTAATGTCTCTTACTACAAATATCTATGACCATACATGCTTAAAGTAAATACATTCTTGACTGTGTGTCAGGGTAAAATTCAACCTATTTATATAATTGTAATTTGATGTTAGTATCTACAAGGTTTTGGGCAGAAATGCTGTATTTATAATTTGCACAAGTGTTTTTGTAAATGTTGACATATGAATGTATAGGTAATTTAAAAAACTCACAACTTTATTCCTTCAAAGGAAAAAAAAAAAAAAGTAAGTAAAAGTTAGTATCACAGGTTAATTAACTTGTTAGGATACCAGAAAGTCTTTCTTTTCACTAGCAGAGTCAAAAGGTTAGGTGTCTGCCTGTGTCCAAACTGTACCCCAAGTCTATTTTCCTCTGAATAGGTCATTCTCAAAATGACCAATCTCTTTTTTTTCTAGATAAGCTTCTTGCCTGTCCACTACAAAAAGCTATAGCAAAAATAAGATCTTGGTAATTTAACATGAGATTTTAAAATTTCATTCTTTAAAAATTAATAGAAAGTTGAAATGATGAAATGGCAGCCAATTTACTTTACAGATAACATCTTTTGATTGTAACATGAATGCATTTAAATGCAAACTTACTAAAATATTTTAATAATTAAGATGAAGTGCTGAAAGGGATGTGAGAGAATATTTTAGTTAGTGTCTCCTGACAGAGTAATTATTATTTAGTTTCTATTTCATCTTTAGACCTTTTGCAACATATCTTTATTATGTGCTAATTACAGGAAAGAGGCACAGTGGAGTAATGGATAGCAGCTCAGATTGAATCAAAGAGCCGAGTTCAAATTCCATTTGGATCCATTACATTCAGTTATATGTTAATACCATTGAGAAAGGTATGAATCCTCTTCTTCCCCTACTATGGGTAAATAGCATAACAGACTGGGTTCTATAGCCTTGGGTGGCAACCATCTAGGAGAAGGAAAAATTCTGGACTCAAAACTGACCTGGAGAGGATTTGGGCTCTGTCAGGCTATCTTGCCCCCAAATCACAACTAGTGCTTCTACAACCCTACGGGTCTCATTATAAAAATATCTATAATCCACTCCCTACAAGGTAGTCTAATGAGTATCACTAGTGGGGGGGGGCATTTAGTTTAGGTTGCTCACTTAACTATGGGAGAAAGTGATGATTCCCTATATCTTTGGCATCTCACATTAAAAATGAGGATACTGGGTGAGTAAGCACATTAAAAAAAAAAAATACTCTTTCCATAATGAATACTGCCCAGTTAGCAGTCATCGTAATAAGTTGTTACATACATTGTCAGCTTTGATAGTGGTTTACATATAATATTTTTTTATTTTAGTTTTCCTAAATATTTAATTTTTAACATGTCTGTATTATTTATGCAAGTAAACATATAATAAAAAAAAAAAAAAAAAGAAGAAAATCACAATTTAGTGTGTCCTGAGTAAGATGATAAACTACATCCACGTCCTGGATAAGATGATAAACTACATCCAACAGCAAGGCCTTTGATCAGGAGGTTTTGAAGAGCATGGAACCACCTCTTAATTGCTGGTGTTCACAGGTCCACCTTAACCCGGGGTGGTAGCACCTGTTAGGGGGGGCCCAGCTATGAGCAAATAGTTAACCCCCAAACTGGGGTCAAAACATGTAAAAATGGGTTTTAATACCAGAAATACATTTTTGAAAAAAAATATTTTTTATTACTATAAACATTATTTTTAGTGGGTCCACATATTTGAGTTGCCATTCCTGGTTTTTATTTTCTTAAACAGTGAAATTAATAACAGTCAGACTAGATTTAATTGGGCTTCTCGATCTAGGTCAGTTCTTATTAATTTCATTAAGAAAATAAAAAGCTGGAATAGCAACTCCAACATGTGTAGCCACTAAAAATAATATTTAATTTTAACTGATAAGAATGGGGAATAATGGCATTTTAAGTTATTTTTATGATTATTATTTTATTTTTACTGTATCTTCTTATTGTGGCTTTTTAGCCTGTCAGTGTTCTATTTGAATGTTAAAGTAAACCTGAACTCCTGATAATAAGCAACAATAATAGGATATATAACAAGTAAGAATAAAATCATCATCATCATATTATTAGTATCTCGTTGACAGCAAATACTTTTTTTCTTTTAATTTAGCAGTTCCTTTCCAAACTGTTTCAGGAAAGTATGCATGTGCCTTTTTCAAAATGGATCGTTATATTTGACATATGTCTTAATTCAGATTACGCATAGAAAATGGTCACATAAAACAGTCAACAGATGGAAAAAAAAAATAATAGAAAATCAACCAAATTGTGAAAATCTATATTAAGTGCTCTCATTAACAATGTCATCTTGATTCTTCTTCTTCATGTGCCATGTCCCCTCAGGACATAGGTAATTATGGCTTCCCACAGTTTCCTCTCCTTTATAGCTCTTAATAAATTTTGCCTATTTGTTATTTCTCCTAAACCCTTTTCCACCCCTCTGTTTACTCAAGCTCACTAAGTATGTTATGCATTGTTTTCTTCAGTCCCTCTTGCCTTCAGTCTGCCCTATGAGTATCAGATTTTTCAAGCCTCTTTCCTCAATATGTGCCCTAAACATTTCAACTATCTCTTCCTGGTGTTAAGTATAAGTTTTCTTTTTTGTTACATTTTCTCTAAAACTTTGTTGTTGGTCCCATATTGTCCATAGCATTCTTCTGTAGAAGTTTCTTCAAAAAAAAAAAAAAAAAAAAAAAAACACCTTTCAGGCCAGGAACTCTTCAGCATCTCATCATACGAATTTCAATTTTTATTTCACTTTTGTTATACCCTTCTAACCTTCAATTTTTCTCTCTGGAGAAATTTTTATTGAACAGCTACAGCTATTCTGGATAGTATTCATCAACAAAGGTATAATCTTTGTTGATGATACTGAGCAAACAATTATAGACTCAACATTAGGTAAACTGGTTGAGGTCTTCATTGCATGAATTTTTCTTATAAGCATAGTTCATTTCTTAAACGTTCTACCTGCCTATGTTGATCATCAATATCCAATCAAAATAAAACTGACAGAATTTATACAAGGATATAACATCTTTTTCTCTAAATATCCAATCAAATGTGTATTTCCTTATAAAATGAAAGAATATCTGAAGGAAACTATTCAACAATTCACAAGTTAAATAGAGAGACATACATCCATTTCCAACAAAATCATTCTTTTAGACCTTTGAAAGTGACTCATTTTTAGATTCTATAACAAGGGGTCAGATTAAGCTAAAAGCCAGGTGGAGATATAGTGTCAGATGTGTACACATAATTTGTATGAAGTAACTTTATATATTAATATCATTCCTTATACATCCAATTTTATAATTTTCCCTGCCCCAAAATTTCACAATCGCCCACTCACTTCAAATGTTATTTGGATAAGAAATCAGCAAAGTTTTATCATAAAGAATAACAAAGTAATAAACTGTAAATTTATGAAGTTTGCAAGTCAAATTGAAAAGCCAAGCTTTTTTTTTTTATAGAAGCACAACAGGTTTTAGTAAATGTAAAACAAGGTAGAGATAGAGGAAGAAACAAAAAGGCAAATTAAAATTAAAATAAAAAGATGAGTAATCACTTAGGAAATTCCTCCACTGAGATTATTTTATTTTACATAAAGCTACTCTGAACTATTTACATTATTTACAGTGTTCAGACTGTTCTCCTCATCTTTATTGCTATATTCACAACATTTCGACTGTTGTATGTTTTGATTGGAATTTCAAACTGAACCCTTTATTTCATCCACCAGGGTAGATTGTTCTAGTTCCACGTGCCATGCCTCTTCTGAGTGCCTCAGTTATCTCCCTTTAACTCAAATCTCCAAGTTTTTGTTCACTACTACAGTAGCCAGGTATTGAACTCACAACTCTTTGGGTCAAGTCATGTGTCCTTGGAAAGTGGAGTTAAAGATAGATGAGGCATTCAGAAGAGGCATGGAACTAGAACAATCTACCCTGCTGGATAAAATAAAGGATTCAGTTTGAAATTCCAATCACCTGAAGAAGGCCAGAGTGTACAACAGCTGAAATGTAAATATGGCAATAAAGATGAGAACAACAATGTAAATAATTACAATACCTCATCTCATAAATAGAGACAGACACTAAATAGTTAACCAAATACTTTTCACTAACAAAGAATAGAAAGTAAAACTAGAAGTGTAATTTGTTTCAAGATATTTTAAGACATTTTAAAACCCTGATGATATATTTTACAATGTACACAAGAAACTGATATAAGGATAGCTAAACTTAAATTTTTTTGACAATCTATATTGGAAAATGCAAAAACAATTTTTACACCCACAATTACTACATGGAATAAGAGTTTAAACATGTTATCTAATCCAGTACACAAAGATAAAAATAATAAAATAAAATGATTTTCAGCATTCCAGAATTATGCAAATATTTTAACCTTACAAATTAAAAGTATCAAAAAATATATTTGTTTTAGAATCTATTCTTTTTATTGGAAAGATAAATTCCTGAAAGAAGAATATCATGTAATTGAACCTTTACTACATGAAGATTTCACTGAATAAAAAAAAGGTTTTAATGGAGAAATTGTTAAAACACTTTGGTTGCATATTAAAAAGACCATCACCTGATTGCCAAACACTGTCTAAAAAAAAGCTTCTAAAATAAAACTTGTGAAACACCAGAAAACTCAGACACTTTAAAAATTGGTACATCTGACCATGCATGAAGAAAGTTAAGGACTGTCTCTTATTTTGACCACATTCCAC
Organism: Acanthosepion pharaonis; assembly: GCA_903632075.3. Lineage (NCBI taxonomy): Eukaryota > Metazoa > Mollusca > Cephalopoda > Sepiida > Sepiidae > Acanthosepion > Acanthosepion pharaonis. The sequence goes on along the minus strand of CAHIKZ030005505.1, from coordinate 769,230 downwards.
AATCAGTGGTGAATAAAAAGATCAAATAAATTTTCCTATATACTCTATTTGGATAACTCAATAAGCAAACAGAGTTTCAGCATTAAGAGTATATGGCAGCAGCCAATAAACTTCAAATCCCACCAACATGGAGCAGTCACAATGAGGGAAAATTTAATCTCTCAATAAATGAGCAATTACTTCAACTTTATTTTTATATTTTATTCTGGACATCAAATGTCTCAGGCCACCCACTGAATAAATCATTGAAACTAAACAGCAATCTTGCCAGAAGGGCATGTGGATATTATCACCTTCCTGCATTTTAAAACTTTCTAAAGGTTTCTAATCTGACAAGGAACACAAACACCAATATGATTAGTAGTATCCTTAAGTATTCTTCACCCTATATATTTATCTTGCTAAGCTCAAAAACTCTTTGCTTTCTCCAATGTTAAAATCTCAGTTATCTGGTCTTGCTGCTGAAGCACATAAACCAGAATTAATGAACTCTTTTTGTTGTTCATTATTTTTTTGAAAATGGAAGCACTTTTCAATCATGCTACAGCAATCAACCAAAAAGGTGCTGGTCCAAGGTGCAATATGACACAAGATCAGCATGGGAGTCAAGGGAGAACAGTCATAAGAACATATTATGATAGATGAATATGTACCCACCAAAAATGGCTTTGATAACATTTTTTAATATAGTAGATACCCAAGAGGAGGCACAGTGGAGTAATGGATAGCGGTTTGGATTTAGGGATTGGAGAGCTGAGTTCAAATTCCAGTCGAATCCATTACATTCACTTACATGCTAATACCCTTGGGAAAGGTATGAATCCTTTTCTTCTACCCCCCCCCCGCCAGCTAACTGGACAGATCGGGTTCTATAGCCTTGGATGGCAACTGGTCTACTGCAGAAAGAAATGGCAAACTACTGCGGGAATAAATCTGCCTTATTAGTCATGCATCAAAAGATGCATGATCACCTAAGCATGTATCATGCATGGCACATAACTAACTGACTGAGATACCCAACAAAAGCAGAAAGGTATACAGCTGAAACATTGGATTAATTTCTTTATTATTAGTTTTTTTTTTTCACAAAGAAAACCATACACCTCATTTAACAAAATTCCGATATAAGCCAAGTTGCAAATAGTGTCATGTTCTGCAATCAGCTAGGGTCAAGATAGATCCCAAAATAGCTAACCGGGTACAAAATAGATATTACCTTAAATTTATTACAAAATCTCAGTAACAAACTAATTATGAAGTGACAATTATTTTCCAATCTAAAAAAAACTTTTTTACAAAAAAAAAAAAAAAAAAAAAAAGACATTTGATAATAAAATGCATTCTATAAAATTTGATAAATTAAATGCCAAATGAATTACAGAAACCATTATGAATAAAAAAATAAAAATTATCAAATCTCAAATTATCCTGTTGTCTGGTTTTCTATCTTGTATTAATTTTTGTTTGAATTTTCAAGATGAGGAATAATTATTATATACTTATTTACTAGATTATTTCCTCATATTTAAGTATCTAAAGTTAGTTTACAGACATGAGTTCAATTGCTGGATTAGGGAGTAGAAGGAAATCATATAGTCTGGTTCAGTGAAAAAGACAACATTACAAAGACAAATCAAATAGATAGCATTAAGTTACACAAGATATCCTGAGAATGGAATGAAAGGTATCGATTCCTGTAGATTCTATAAAAGTTTGGTTTGAAATTAACAATGAGAGACACATCTACAGAAGACCAGCGAATACAATAACTAAAATGTTGTGATAGTAACAATCAAAATGAAGATACCAGTCAAAGCAAAGTAGCATATAAAAGTTACATTAACCTGAACAATTTGTTTTTTACTGAACCAGAATTTAATTTAAAAAACATATTTGGACATTTATTTTTGTAGAAATCTAGGAAAATACAGCAAAGGTATTATTTTCAAATTTTCATGTAATTAAATTACTTATTAAATTTTAAACTGAATACTGATCATTTCTATAATTGCAAACAATGTTTATAGCTAATTAGCAATGAAATTAGTTATGTTTATTTTTAAAATTGAAATTAGTATCAGGATTTGGTTAGTAATAAAAAAAAAATTAATAAAAAAAGCAGAAGCCAATGAATAACAGATGTAATTAGCAAAAAATAACTTCACACTTCATATTCAAATAGAATATTTTTAAATGCACATCAATAAGTAAAAAAGCTTTTTTTATTTTTTGTATGATAAAATGATATAGAACAAAAAGTTATTTCTGAAAAGATAAATTATCTAAATTTCCATATAATGAGAAATATATATATATATATATATATATATATATAGTTCATGTAAATACAAATCATGATACATTACACATTTATAAAATTTTTATATTTGAAAAATTTTATAAGACTGACAAGAAAATTATCTATCTGTAAAAAGACATGTTTGCAAATTACAATATTCAGTAATATTTTTATAGTTTACAAATAACAGTTTTATTTTAAAGTGGATGGTTATTTATAAATAATGAAGAGAGAACTTTCTACTTTACCTGGACATGATATTCTGCCAACACCTGGTGTGCAAATAAATCATCAATTCGAGGCTCTTCATTATTGTTTAATGAATCTTGATCATTACTGGTATCTTTTGTAAGGTCTTGATTGATATTAATCTCCAGTTTATTTAATGTGTGGTCCATAAAGTCCAAGTGTTGTTGAATTAATGACATCTGAAAAACAAAATCAATAATTTAATTGACTATTGATTACTTATTTTTTGTTTTGGTTCAGCAAATTATTAAGTATAAAGAAAGACATGATTAAATCTCTTATCCTTAATATCTTCAATTGAAAAATTCTTGGTCTCAATACTTGTGAGTTGCCCATTCTGCCTCAAATGAAGGTGAAAGAAAATGGTTCAAGGGAGACAACTCTTACCAGTGCCGCATATTCTGAGAGATAACTGCAACCTTGGGCTTTCATAAACATTTTTTTTTAATTTGCCGTATATTTTATTTCATTTATTATGAAAAAAGTAAGAGGCTAAATAAAATAAGCTAAAATCACGTGTAAACTAAGTAGTGAAATTGAAACCATTTCTGGCTAGTTCCACCAAAATGAAAAAAATTACAATTGAAACAACTCGAAAAGAAACTGTTTTGTTTGTATTTAGTGCAATGTTTGAAACATAGCTGTTGAGATTAATAATTTCTTATTTTTGTAAACTTCTTAAAAGGTCATTAATTTATATTCGTTTTTATTAATGTTAAGATTTTAAAAAAATGTTCAATTTTCATTGTGTAGATCAGATGCTTTCAAATTGGAGTTGCAGTTATTTACCTGGTCTTTCCTTGATTTCGTTTTTGGAATTATATTTGTTGCTTGTCTAAGAAAACATCAGTAAAAATTTTATTTGTAAAAAAAATGTATTTCTAATACAAAAAGTTTGGAAAGTGATGACACAGAATCAAAAAGAAAATAAAGGTTTTGCTTATCACAATCAGATACTTATTTTGGGCTTCCAAAGTCTTCTAGCCCAGGGGTGACCAGTTGCTTTGATCTGGCGCAGACTCTACCAGTACCAGATTTAGTTAATGTTGTCACTTTTGCAACACAGCCATAATTGGATACAACAGATCAACAATGGTAGAAGTGGATTAATGTATTCATTAATAACATTGTTTAATGAGTAACTACTTGAATTGAAGTAATTAATTAAAATGTCATCATAAACGAATATATAAAAATATGTAAACAAATAGAAGCAAGTTAGCTTTTCTAAGGTGAGAAGAAGAAAAACACATTTTAAATTTTGTCCTTTTTTTTCCTTCTGTTGCTAATTTAAATGTCTCTTCTTACTTAAACAGAAGCCATTCTGAATTTAAAAATGTTAAAACTTTACTATACTACCCATCGAGTCTGATACAACTGCAGTTATATGGTAATGGTAGTATTAGCAGTTTCTTTATAAGGAAACATTTGGCATTCATTGACTGAGCAGTTAATGCTGATATCAGTTGAAATTTATAAAACCTTTCTCTTAAAACAATTTTTCAAGAAAATAGGTTTCTCAAGTCTATTAGCTGTTAAATCTCTTTCCTGTATTGATTGGAGGCTGCCTTCCTAACCTTTTGTTTGAAGTGGTGTGGAATGTCAGCATCTTGATTATGTCATTATTTTCTCTTTGCACAACATATGGTATCCATTTTAGCTGTTGCTGCTTGTCCTCAAGTGATGCAGTTTCTGTTATTTGGTACAGTTCTTTCTTTGCAATTCTGTAGTGCCAGTTCACAATGTTTGAAAAAGGATGATCTTCACTAAGATCCTAATAAGAATACTTATCTTCCCATACTTTACAACCACACATTCTACAAGCCAATGAGAAGCCAGCTTCTGTTGGTGCCAAGAAAGACATTCTTTAACAGTTCCTCTTTGTTGCTTCACATCCTTGGAACACTTAGTAGAGGATGTTGATTTTTTTTGTTCAAGACCATTTAAGTAATTATGGTTAAAGACTGAACAAGTACAATTTTAAAAATAGCAGTCTCTTAACAACACTGGTGTCCAGAAATTAGTCCAAACATGTGTAGCCCAAGATGGGATTTCCCATGAGACTAAATAATACTGCTGGAAAGTGGGTATTAAACATAGCAGTATGTGGAAAACAAAAAGAGAATGTGTGAAATCAAAAAGGGGGTTGCATTTAATAGATAAAGTATCAAAATATTTATGTCCTTTGACACTAATTTTGTTAACTGTTACTAAATTTGAGCTTGTAGTGACTGCTATGCTTTTCCACACCCACAATTTATTCATTTGCGATTGGCTAGTAAATCAATACTGCTTTTCTATAAGACAATTTAGCAATCGCAGTCATCACTTTGAATTTTTCGGTCATGAACTTGCTCACATGTTTCTTTAATACAAAATCAGTTATTGGTCAAATTTTAACCAATCAAACATTTTAATACTAAATCAATTTTTCCCACGTTTTCACTTGTAGCCTACCGGTACCTTTAAAAGAAGCAATTTTGCCACAAGTCGCTATTTTGCCTGTCCACACAAATCTACAACTTTACTCACAATATTTCAAATGCACAGACACATATATAATGTGTTACAAAAATCTATCTCTCTCTGTGACTCAGCCAAGTTCATGAACCAGAATTCTATTAATTTCTCAAAATAACACATTTCTTAATTAACTGTATTCTATTCTAACAGCAAACTCTATTCAACAAAGAATCCTGAACATTCTTATTCAAAAAAAACTTTTTTGAATATTCAATCGTAAATCAGAATACAGTTGAAGGGGAACAACTTTTTTTCTCCTTAATCATTACACTTCATTGCATGATTGTTTTTGTATCTTATATTTCAATATATATTTATTTGTTGATCCACAAGTGGAATTTCCATTTTTTTTTTTTTTAATCGTTAAATGTACAATAGATATATGCACTAAGAACATGCATCACAAGCTCTAAATGTTTGTAAGCAAAAAAGTAGAATTATAACAGAAATTGTTTACATTTTTTTAAAAGACTAACAGAAGAAACCAAGACGACTGAATATATATTCCAACAATTTCATGAAAATTAAAATTATATATAGATAATTTTTTTGCTATTCAAGCTAAAATTTAATGAAATTCTATGGTTTTTAAATAAAGCGGTCAGAACAAAATTATGGAAGAGAAATTCCAAAACTAACCCTAAATATTTACAAACCCTAAAATGTACAAGAGTTATTTACCAAGATTTGCTTAATCTGGCCTAAGAGTGAAACAGAAAGCAAAGATTAAACTCATTTCCTTTACAAATTAGTCTGTGAGATTAACATGCTAATCACTGAAGGACTTCTTTTAATACATTGGGTCACTCAATAGTTGAACTCATTTCATTAGTATACAGTCTGTGAAACAAGTTTGCCAATCATTTCTCTGTGACAAGCACACAAAGAATTATAAGTGATTAACAGTCACATTTATATAACAAATAAGTTTAATTCAAAATGTATAATTTGACAATGACAGAAGGTCACTTCCTGCTATAATTACCAAAATATTAGTTAGATCTGTTTCTTTTTAAAGTTATCTACAACACAAAACAAATAAGAGATAAAAAGGGTTAATAATACGGAATGGGAACTCCATCTACAATTCCTGGGAAGATGATCATATTTTCTTTAAATTAGATAAAATTTTAAAAAATATTATGAATCAAGAGATTGTAAAATTAATACTAAAAAAAAATAAAATATTAAAACTGAGATAGCAAAATTATCCAAGTGTAAGGAAGTGATTAACCATCTTTTTAAACCATAAAATGATCAGTTATTCTCCAGCTAACCACCACTGCCTGAAGAAGCACCCATAGTGCTGAAACATGATTGCATTTATGTATCGGTTTATAACATTTTTGTTATAATTGTTAATAAAAATGGTTAATCAATATTTTATTAATTTTGACATCTAATATTTATTATCAATTTTTAAATATATTTTCTTTTATCTTAATTTTTCATTTTTTTAATTGCAACTTTATATCAGGCTGTCAATTCTACAGTAGTGAGTAGATGGTATGGATTGAAAATAATAAAATAGCTTTCAGTGAGATTGTAACTGGTGTTTTTTTCACCTTAAAAAATTCTGATGAAAACCCATTTTCTCTAATCACTAAGCTATAAGAACTTGACAACTGGCAGTCAAACAAATCTAACCTTTTAAATCAATTATTTTATTCCACAAATCATCATCAGCATCATTAACAGGAATGTAGAAACAAGTCAAAAATTAATAATAATAACAGTCAGGTTGATTGATTTTAGGACTTGTTGGGTTATATAAAGTTGGATTTTGTATGAGGCACCCAGTGAGGATCAAACTCACTACTTAATAGTAATGGTTAGGTTGGTTGATTTTATGACATGTCAATCCTTGTTGGGTTATTGAGTTATAATGTCCGATTTTGTATGGGGGCACCCTGTGACAATTGAACTTACTATAATGTAGCAATATCATTACTACCTGGAACTAGGTTTTGTAAATAAAGACATTACGTGCATGGGAGGTAAGAAACAAATTTCGGACGTCTCCAATGTTAATGTTAGAAGCTTGAAATTTTGTCTCCAGGTTAATTTCTTTGGGTACCACTAAGCAGCCTTTCACAAGCTGAAAAATATGACTCAGTAGTAATAGTCAGACAAGCCTCAATCACCCAACAAGGTGTCTTCATGATAATCGCAGAAAATGCTTAATTAAAGAAAAAAAAAAATAATAGTACTACTAAAACCTTGTAGAAAAATTATTTTGCTCTTTAAATGATTTTCATTAGAAATAAAAAAAAATTATTTCTTACTTAAAATCCTTTACATTAAAATTTGTAATAATTTATCAGTTTATCTATATTTATTAAACTTAATACAGAACCACAATAAAACCTTGGTTCCAGTATTCATATTGGAGTTGGAAAAACAAGTCTTTTTTAAACTCATGGCATCTTGGGTAAAATGAAGGACACACAGACACTGTAAAAAAAACAGTAAATAAATATTTGTGCATACCTCATCAGCAGATTGTAACAATTCTTCAGCGACATCAGACACACCATCTTTTGTTCTGGTCATTTTTCGGCTCAAATTCTGTATGTGCAAATCTTTATTAGCTGAAGCATTCTCCTCCACTTTGCTTTGAAGCATGATGGGAGAACTTCTTTCAGGGGAACTTTCTGATGGTGCTGTACTGGGTGTGTTTGAGGAAAAACTTAGTCTTGCCCTCAATGAATTAATTGAATCTGAAAGAAAAAAAAAAAAAAACACCTTTTTTAATTTAAAATGAATTTTTTTTTTTTTTTTTTTTTGCTATATTCTTTTCTAATGATTTCAAAAATAATTTTTGTACCCAATATATTTAGAATTATGATTGAAGTTTTTGCTACAAATAACAAAATTATTATAATGACATGTGGCAATTTCATGGTGGAAGTCTGTAACTAAGAAATACAATATATAGTACAATAGGACCTTGTTATTAGCAGCTGGTGAGTTGCATGGGGAAATATGAGGATAATAATGAACCATACATGTTAGGTATGACCAAAAATCTTCACTAGGAAATTGATATCTTATTTTAAAAACATAATTCAAATTTTAATAGCCATCAACTGGAAGATGGTTTCTGTTTATGCCTTCTGCCTGCAAATTCAGGTGACAGGGAAGAGTACAAGCAGGACAGGGAGCTAACAATTTTTCCAGTGTCTTTAGTAGTGAATCATATATAAAAGTTCTAGTTGAGGTCTGATATTCCACTTGAGTCCCAATCAATGTTTCAAACAAGGAGTCTCATTGAGAGTACAAGAGTTCATCATGACTGGAGAACTTCTGGTTTGCTCTGTGATGATTAAACATTTCAGGTGTCTTATCTTGTTTGTTATAATCACACCATTTTAGCTATCATACCATCTCAAAAATTTAAACATTAATTAAGATAAATTTATTATGATAATCTGAAACTACCTTTTGAAAATGAAACACTTATATATAAAACAGTTAAAACACTTTAAAAATATAAACAGGTAAATGCTTAAAAAAAATTTTTTTTAAATTAACAATTAAGATCCAGATTATTCACGTTCACTTCAGAATTCAAAACAAATAATGAAACTATAAAAAGATTTTTAAAAAAATAATGTCTTTTTAGTTATTTTATGAGTTATCTGCCCCTACTCAAATTTGGATTATGTATGAACATATTCATGCAGGAATACAGGCTTGTGTAAATAACAAAAGATGATACAGGGTCTGAGAACTGCTAATCCACCTCTTCTTTTGAAGCCTGTGCATATACGGATCTGCCCATATTACCTGTATGTTTTATCTTGAGTAAATTGAGATACATATTGTTACAGAAGGTGAAGGCCAGGATGTTCAGCAATTGGCCAGAGTAATTCTTAGACAGGGCATTCTAACAGTGATAGATTGTCTGGGTTGTGAATATAAGTCCAAAATAGCACAAAGGATCACAAGAATTCTGAAGTATTGATATGCCTTCTCTGCACCCATGTTAGCAACCAGGTAATGCCACCTGCGGAGAGACTCGGAACCAACATGAATTCTTGTGACATTTGTCCGACTGCCTTTTAGAATCCAAGTTGCCACTTTTAATAAAATGAATACCAAAAGTAAATGACCTTTTTGTTGATACTGTATATTTGTTAGCATGGGGATCCCGAGATGACACAGAATGCAACAATATTCAATATGTTGCATTTTTATTTCCCATCAATATAGATACATATTGCGCATATATATCAGATACTCTTAAGGTATTTAAAACATTTAAATACCATTTTTTATGAACCTCCAGACCTTTATTGATCACATACGCAGGCTCATTTCAAGCACTTAAGACAGTAAACAAGATTTTTTTACTTTTTACCTATTAAAATTCACGGATATATTCTGGGTTTAACTTTACATATTACATGCAGTCATATGCACACACACACTATATATATATATATATATATATATATATATATATATATATATATATATATATAAATTTACACTATCTACATTGTTTGGACTCTTGTCCTCATTTTTGTAGCCATATTCACAATGTTTTGGCCATTGTACATACCGGCCTTCTTCAGGTGATTGGAATTTTGAACTGAACCCTTTTTGTCCACTAGGGTAGATTGTTCTAGTTCCACATGCCATCCTCTTCCAGATGTCCTAATATCAGTTATCTCTCTTTAACTCAACATTCCAAATTTCTGTTCACCTCTGCTGTAGCCAGGTGCTGAACTCACAACTCTTTGGGTCAAGTCACTGGATTCAACCAATGCTTTTATCCTTGAGGACATCAGTGTTTGACTTTTTGGGACTTATAAAACAAATGTCTCAATATTCATATTTTATCAGAGTTTACATTAAAATTTTGTTATTATTGTTTTTCTCTAGCAGTCCATATCAGGCGAAATGTTGTGAATATGGCAACAAAAATGAGGACAACAGTCCAAACAATAATGTAAATATTTACAATACCTCATCTCAGAAATATAGACAGATATATATATATATATATATATATTAGTAGCTATAATATAATAGTGTGGTTGTTGTACTGGACACAACATCTTATTGTGAGTTTAATGATAATGTTAGGTAGGAAAAATTGTCACACCACTCCTCACATACCTGCTGAAGGTATGCTAAGATAGAATGGTATTGTGTGTTAGATCTTGTGTCTTTTTTGTATTCCAAGAAAAAACGATCAAACTTTTTCTCAATATGAAATCCTTTTAGTATTTTAGCTTTTTTGAGTAGTGATCATCTATTAACTTTTATCTCAAAGTAAAAAAAAAAAGAAATAGAAAAATAAAATAAAAGAAACTAATAAAAAAAAAAAAAACAGATAACCATTCATCAAACTGATTTCTTTATCCAAAATAAATTTTTGGAAAAAATAAAATCCAAAAGCACAGAATGTTTTTTTTTTATTATTATATAAAACATTACCTGTGCTTTTAATTCAACCATTAAACCTTTTAAGAAAAAAAGGATTGGTTGTAAAAATGAAAGAAAGAAAAAAACAACACTGAATTTTTCTTTTGATATATTTGTGAACTCAATAATTAAAAAAAATGTCAAATATATACACCTACACTTTTAGGTAGAGCAGCGCTTCTCAGATTACAAAATTACATTCCTCTTTATGCAATCACAGATTTGTTCAATAACTACCTCATTTTAAATTGTCATTTAGTAATCTTTCCACAACTATACTAATGACTGATACATATGATTAAAATAGCTCACAAAGCTAAAATTCCTTACCTTAGATTTGAAATTTCTACCATTTGAGAATAACAAAGACAGCGAAGCCCAATAATGAAACGCAAATCAGGCATCAGACATTTATACACTCAACAGAGCACATAAACCTGTACTACTATGATTGCTTAACTTCATGAAGAAACCTTTCCATGTCTACAGCAGGAACACAAAGGTCTAGTAAAGATCACATGTGAGAGGCAAGTGTATCCACAGTAGCTTCAAAAGAAAATCTCACAACCAGAATGATCTCGGAAAAAAAAAAAGAAAAAAGCACTTCACATGACTCTACTGCTTTAAATACATCAAGATTATTACCTTCAGTATTAGGAATGGATTTTTCATTTATTAATCCAATTACTGGCCTGAATATTAAAGAAATTTTATTAAAAAAATATGCACTCTCTGCCAGCATTTGAACCTGCATTCCCTTCAGTTAAACCATCCTTAGATCTGACATACTTTAACTAACTCAGCTATGATTAAGCAAGGTTGTATACTGCTATCAAGTAAATCCTTCTCATTTGGATTCCCGAAAGTTTATAAATGCTCTGAACTCTTGGCTATAGAAAACCTGATGGCCAAGCAAAACCTTAATACTGCTTTTAAACACAGATTTTTCCCCCCAATTATCAAAATATACATCTCTGAAAATAAATAAATATACTGAGCATCTACTAAATATGGGCATCCACTAACAATAACATTTAAGTAATAAAATATATGTTGGATTAATAAATAAAATTGCTTTGTTTATGTTAGGATATGAAATTGAGCAGCGATGTAGAATTTGAGAATCAGGAAAAAAAATATGTGTTTAAAAACACTATTTTTGAGATAATGATTTTACTGATACAGGTCCTAATGTTTAACCCATAGCTGGGGGTAAAAACGGT
>CAHIKZ030005505.1:685000-755000 GCA_903632075.3 Acanthosepion pharaonis | reverse complement strand
GTACATTATATATATATATATATATATATATATATATATATATATATATATATATAGAGAGAGAGAGAGAGATGAAAAATTAGCTATAATATTTATGTCTATGACTTTCCTATTTTTTTTTCCTCATTATAGTTTACCTGGTCAGATGAAGTTTTCTGCTCAGGTAGTCTAACAGCATTAAAAAAAAAAAAATCAGGTAGGTTTTATTTACAATTATGAAGTCATACTGCTCAGGAAAGTTGATTTCCCTTTAAATAGAAGAGGAGTGGTTTGACTGGTAAGTATTTACCTATCTTGCCCATAAGCTGTTCAACAATAATACAGTTCACTGAAAATAAGACCAATTTTCATCACCAACAAAAAAAAAAAAAATGAATAAAAATCCTATTCATTAACTTTTCTTTGTTTTATTTTTGCTTTTCATCACAATATTTTATGGCAAATACTTTCCACTCATTAAAATAAGCAGAAAGATGAACACCTCTAACAAGACTGGAACTTTCACTACATATCTTCATCAATGATAAGTACCCAAAATTAATTATAAAAACACTGCATTTAATAATTCTGCCACAACAAATGAATATATTTTTTGTAATGAATAATAATTTTGTTCACCACTAACATTGTGCATTCAGGGATGTAAGTAGAAGAAAAATAAAATACTATGAGTACTGAAAGTGGGTTAAAAAAAATGAACAAGGCCAACTTATTTATCACTTCCTACTTTAGTACTAAATGACACAAGAACCGAAGGAAGGCCAAAGAGTGGAGTAGTCAAAATGTTATGATAAAAACAACAATGGTAAGCAAATGGCCAAAAGAATCATCCACACATAAAACACGATTACCACCACTCCTCAATTAATGACTTACCTTGCTAACCCCTCTCCCTCTGGTCTTAACCAATACTTCTAAAATCTTATAAAAAAAAAATCCAACTAGTTGGTATTATACATTGTATGAAAACTTTTTCTTTCTTCAAAATGAATCACAATCAAAATAAATAAAGTGTGAAAATAAATAAAAATGTACTTACACTATATTTACAGAATGCAAACTGGAGTAATGTACAGAATAGAGAAGTGATTTTTTGTTTATTATGTATATTGTTCAGTACATTACTATATTGTACTGTATAATCATTTAGAAATAAATTAGAACTGGTACAAAAGTGACATTAAAAATATCTGAAGATGGTTGATACAAACCCATTACACATGTAGTATGCCTGAAATAGTAGGCATGTACAAGTCCACAACCTGGTTATTAGAATAGAAACTAGTTACATAAGGAGTGGCTGTATATTTTTAATTTAAAGTATTCACTAATTTCTTTAGATATATGTGCATTATTTTCTTACCAAAATTTTTATTCATTCATTTTTATTTCAACATTTTCCTTTGTTTAATCACCATACTGACCTTTTATTTTAATATATTTCATATTTTTTTCTTTTTAATCATTTCACCCCAAGCAAAACAATAAAGTCACTAAGGCACAAATACGAAAGAATTAGAAAACAAAAAACATTATTAAGGAGCAATAACAATAAAAGAAAACAGTAGATAACAATTGACATAGCATTCAAATTTTTGAAGATCAAAGTTGGCTGGAAAGTAAGAATCTGGAAGATAATTCCACGTGCAAGAAAAGAACTTACGGTTACATCTAGCCAATTCAAATGGAAAATGATGAGACCTTGTTGCCAATGTAGTACTCTGCTTAAATTCATAAAGTCTAGGTAGCATAGATGAAAGTTCATCAATTTACAAGCCTTATTGATTTGTTCTTGGTGATATTTTAAAATTTTCTATTAACTGTTAAAATTTTTCAAATTGACTAGTGTTTTATGTAGCAGCTTTCCTTAGTTTTTATTTGTATTTTGAAAATGTTTACTTTATGTACAAAGTAGCAAAATATTAACACTTAAATAAAAAAAAATCTTTTCAACATCCAACTGCTTTTCACACATTCCATTACCACATACTTTGTTGGATATTTTTGGTATGTTTAACATTTTTCTATGCCACCAGAAAAGTCCATATCAGTGATGATGGAATTTCTCATGCCATGGTAATGGCAATATTAACTGTTTCCTTACAAGGAAACATTTGGCCATTCACTGTCAATGGAAATTAAAAAAAAATCTTTCCCTAAAATCAACTTTTCAATAAAATGTTTCAAGTCTTTTCACTCTTGCCACTACTGAGGGGGGCAGTTTCCTTCCTAACATTTTGTTTGAAATAGTGTGGAAAGTCAACATCTTGATTTTGTCATAACGTTCCCTTAGAGTTAGATGTGCTATCCATTTTAGTTGTTCATGCTGTTAAAATGATGTGGTTTCTGTTAGTTGGTACAGTTCTTTGTTTTTGATTCCATAGCATTAGTCCACAAGTGTTAAAGAAAGATGGTCTTCACCATGACCCACAGGCTTCCCTTGCTTAAAAGCATTTTTAATTATATTGTATACAACTGACAGTTTAGATATTTTTGAATGGAGTCAGCACTGTGCATGATATTCATATACAAGTCTTGATCTGACAAGGATATTTAAGAACATAATTCAAGTTTTCTTGATGTTTTGGCTTTGTAACAAAATGCCATACTGAGTGAAAGTACTCCTAGCACAGTTTATTCTATATTCACTTTCCTATGCTGATCCATAAACTGAGATATTTGAAGTACTTGATATTTACTAAATCCACATCTTGAATTTTTATAATGGATTCAAGATCGGTGCCCTCACCACAGTCATTCCAATTTCAGATCATATTTTGATATCAACTCTTTTAATGGTGCACAAATTATTCTATTGGGGGCATTCTATGAATAGTATGTTTAGTTTACTACTCAGAAAGTATTGAATATAAACAAGAAAATGCCAAGTAACATAAAATTTTTGATATTTTCTAAGTAAAATGAAATTTTTAAAAAATGCTTTAAATATTACCATCATTTTTGATAGCATGGGTAAACAAGTTATATAATGATAACAAAACGTTGTCTTTGAAATACAGACCAAAATATCAGACAAGATTTGATGACACTTGAGAAACTTTACAAACAGATTGACTGTGTATGCCTAAGAACAAAAATTATTGATTAACATTTGTAAAATTTGATTTATTTTTTTATTCTTTTACTGATCTGAATAAAACAATCTTGATGTTTGTATTTGTCATAAAATTCAACTGAGAAAACAGTCAAGATTGCAAGATAACTGAAGACAGGCTTTATTTTTTTTTATCTATTTATTTGTTTGGTAAGATCTATTTCATCTTATTAAATGTTAAAAGCAATTATATCTAATTTTTACATCACTTATGCATCTACGTTATAAAACTAAAGATATTCCATGATAGTGTGGAGATCATGGAACAACAAATTTCTAAATCTCCAGTACACACACACACACATCCCAACATTGTCATAGGCTTGTCACAATTTCTCCACCCAAATTATTATTTTCTTTCAATCTTGTCATTAAGGTCTTTGCAACAGTTCCTCTTACTAGTACTACTGCAGGTACAACATAAGTAGACTGGTTCATTCATAAAAGATAGGAAGATAATTCTTGTAGACTAGCATTCATTACACCTTCCTGAAGATGTGACATTAGTCAGAATCAAAAAAATTGATTTCTACCATTTTAAAAGTGGAGTCTTCTTCATAATACTGATACAGAGTAAAAATGACCCCCAAATTTTTACAACATTATCTGGACCTAGCTGTCCTGTGTACATTTTTAAAATTTTTTAAAAATAAAGAACAAACATAAATACATTTTTAATTAAAGGACAAATATTAACATTTTCTTTTTAATCATTTCACTCTAAACAAGGCAAGAATGCCACTAGTACACAGGGGCTTACATGGAGTGAAAGTGAGGGAAAAGACTGAGTATAGAGAGGATTGAGGAAAGGACAAAAGATAAACAGGATTCAAGAAGATAGAAGATGGCAATTGGCATTACATTTAAATTTTTGAAGATTGTAGTTATAGGGAAGAAAATAATTTGGAGGAAGTTCCACAGGAAAAGAAACTATTAGAGTAGAAGTGGTGGTTGCAGTTAGCTATTTCAACAGTAAACAGGTGGGACCTAGAAGCCAATCTAGTAACACACTTAAATTCATGCAGTTGTGGTATCAGGGGAAAAAAAAAGCTCATCAGAGAAGTTGCCACAAAAATATTTGTAGAAAAGACAGAGGGAAGCCGTCATGTTAGTGATGAATTTTGGAGAGAAAAATGATGGAAATCTTTGGACTCATTTAATACAAAAGAAATGTTTATAAACTTTTGTCAAACATCAACTGCTTCCACTTACTGGTTTCTAACTGAACTATGTCCAGAATACAGACAAAATGTCTTACAAAAGGAAATTTTGTCACTGACTTAGAAAGATTTGATGACCAGATTTAAGTTCTTTTGTCAAATTTAAAATTGAGAATAACTGAGAAGAAATAATAGGAGGAGTAACACTAAAAAAATCATCCCAAGCAATATGACACTTCTACTGAGAGTTTGAATCCAGTTCTTTCAGTCTTAATGTGTAAACCCAAAGAATGTAAGCAGAGTTTTAGTCTTGGCAGTCCAATAATTTCAGATTGAGATAATCATAAAAATCAATATGAAGAGATAAATGCTTATTTGAAAGCACACACACACACATATATATATATATATATATATATATATATATAATATTTATTAGTCCTCTCTGAAAGTATTGAAATGGCAAGACCAATTCCTTTGTTTTTGTTGTTCACTAAAGACATTTGTCTCCTATTCATCTTTTGATTTTAAACACAAGAGTTCAAAATTTCAGCCTTTATTTCCTGGTATTTACACTTAAATATATTAAACAACTTAGGACATACCACTTTTGGTTTGAACCCATCTATTTTTCAAGTAAGCAAAACTGTTCAAACATGTGACTGATAGGTGTTTCTTGTTACACAGATATTGCCTTTTACATTGTTTAAATATTAAATAGCCCTGAATGACTACACTTAGTTTTAGCTTTGAGTTTCACCTATAAAGTCTGCATTTCTAGTTAGAGGATAAACCAACATGAAGAGAGCTGTTTATGGGAGAAAAGCAAGCCATTTTGAAGCTGACAAAAGAGAGAAAATCAATCAGATCCATTAGACAAACATTAGATATAGCCAACATAACAATTTGGAATGTCCTGAAAAAGAAACTACAGACATAGAACAGCTTGGCCAAGGAAAACAACAGCAGTTAATGACAGAAACATTATGAGAGCTGTGAGGAAAAATCCAAAAATAACAGTCAGTGACATCACCAATAACACCCACAGTGCAAACGTGAATGTTTCACAATCCACCGCTTGAAGACGACTTCGAGAGCAGAAATATAGAGGACATACCACAAGATGCAAATCAATCATCAGCAGTAAGAATTGGGAGGCCATATTGAAATTTGCAAGGAAGTACAAAGACGAGCAAGAAAAGTTCTGGAAGAAAGTTTTATGGACTGATGAGACCAATATTCATCTCTACCAAAATGATGGAAAGGCCAAATTGTGGAGAAAGAAAGGGTCTGCTCATGATTCAAGGCATACAAGCTTATCTGTGAAGCATGGTGGAGGCAGTGTCTTGACTGTAGCTTGCATGACTGCTTCTGGAACAGGCTCATTTATATTTATTGATTATATAACTCACGATGGAAGCAGTAGAGTGAATTCAGAAGCTACAGAAAATCTTGTCTTTCAATTTACAGAAAAATGCATCCAAACTAATCAGGAGGAAGTTAATCATGAAAGAGGCCAATAACCCAAAACATACTGTCAGCACAACTAAGGACTTCATCAGGGAAAAAATGTGAACAGTTTTAGACTGGCCAAGTCAATCACTGGACCGTAACCCAATAGAACATGCATTTCATCTCCTGAAGAAGAGACTGAAGGAAGAAACCTCCTGAAACAAGCAAGAACTGAAAGAATCTGCATTAAAAGTCTGCAAAAGCATCACAAATAAAGAATGCAACAGTTTGGTGATGTCAATGGGTTGCAGGCTTGATGCACTTATTGCAAGCAAGAGTTATGCAACCAAATATTAAATGTTATTTACTTTAAGACAATCTATTCCTTTACTTTTGCTCACCTAAAAGTGGGAGGGATCTGATACAAAAGGTAGTATGTCCTAAGCTGTTTAACACACCTAAATTTTATTACCAATACTTTTGGATCTGTGTGTGTGTTTGTGTGTGTGTATATATATCACATACTACTAAAGATAGCAAACAAAAAATGTCTATATTTTTGGCGCATAAAATGCCTGTTTCAGTAACATTATTTTTAAAACCATTTCCAACAAAATACCAATTTTTCTTATAAGTATACTATATTTTTTATTATTAGCATTAGTATTATGATGGTGATGATACTGTTTAAATAAACACATTGTTGTAACTGTTTTAAATTTAACCTTCCTATCTCTTTACCTTCCCTTACCCATTATATTAATTCTTTTATTGTGTTCTCTTTTCATAATGTAACCCCTCCCTTCAAAGAAACCTTTTCTCAGTCAATTTATTTTTGCTATGGTTTTATCTTGTATTTTTTATTCTGTTTTTTTTTTAATCTTTATAAATGTGTCTATACGGGATATATTGATTCCATTTCATAAAATGTAGCCGGTCTGATATGAGATGAATATGCTTATATTCATAAAAATAAATTTATTACTGACTGAAATTTTAAGTTTTTTCTAATTATTCTTATATATATATATATATATATATATATATATATATATATATATATATATATATATATATATATTAACCACCTCCTAAAAATAAATATTTTAAAACTCAACAGGAAGAAAAACGTTTTACATTTTAATTTCCTATAAACTTGAAAATATATTTCTTTGATCAAATCTGAAGGCAGCTTTCAACAGAATCAGAGCAAAAACTTCAAACAAAGTGAAAACTATTTTGAAAAAATCATAAAAAATCAGCACTTTGGATTAAACACAAAAATATGGTAAGATCAAAAAAATTAACCTCCAAAATACAAAGAAAGTAATTTATAAAAAAACTTTATATACTCTGCCTCATATTAGGAGTAGAATTTTTTTTAACAAATAGTTTAAAAAAAAAAAATCATTTACTCTCAGGGTTCTAGTAATTGGGATTAAAAAAAAAAAAGCAATAATCACAATTATATTTAAGCATCTGACCTGGTTGCATTTGAACCTGCTATATGCAAATTTTTAAGGGTTTTTTTTTTTTTTTTTTTTTCCACTGGTTGCTTGTGATAGGAAAAATTAATTATGAAGATTATGGGATAAATTTTGAAAACTTTATTGCAAATTTTTTTGAGAAAGTTTCAGAACTGTATCAAAAATATAAAAAAAAGGTTGTTGCCTGTAGTCAGGAATTAATGCAAGTGCAACCTTCATATACACACATGGATAAAGAATGAGTGACAAAGGTTGGGTATTATCTGTCCTTAGATATGTAGTCACTTGATAATATAGCATTATATGATGTGTCACTCTAAAAGCATTTTTTTTTTAAATTCAGTTCATCACAAGCAAGACAATAATGCCACTAAAATGCAAGGGATGACTGGAAGTGCGAAAGGAAAAGAATAGAAGAAATTGGAAAATCTGAAACAAGAAACAAGGGATAAACCTCTTCTCCTGTTCAAAAGACCTGGGTGGAATGTCAACTGAAAAATAGGCAAACCTATCTATTCCTATTGAGTGGGAAAAAATAGTAAATAAAATTTCAGAGTTTAGGCATAAACATTAAAAGAATAGAGCTGAAGTTGACTTTAGAAAGAACCAAAAATCCAATCCTAGGCAGGAAAGGGATAAACCTCTACTCCTGTTCAAAAGACTGGGGAGGAGTGTAAACCAGACAATAGGTGAGCCTAACTACTCCTATTGAGAGAAAAAAAAAAAAAAAATTCAGAAACACATTCCTCACTTCGGATCTCAAAACAGGAATCTGTATTGACAGAAACATGTTTTGAAGTCCGAAGTGAGGAATGTTTTTGAAGTTTTTAGGCCTGGCAGGAAGGTAGAACTTAACTTTGGTCATTTGCTTCCTTCCTTCCTACTTTTGTCTTTCATACACACACAAGTTCTTCATGCACTGAAACATTTTGAAGTCAGGAGCACAAAAACATGGTCTCTATACTTAAACTGGGTTTCTGTATTTTTTTTTTTTTTTGGGGCATATTCCATAAATAAATATGCCATAACATACAAGTATTTTGGAGTTAGTAATTCTTGTATAAATATTTGTGGTTCATTTTTAACTAACAAAATAAAAAGCCATATATGTTTTTTTTGTTGGTACAGGACTGGGATTAATCTCAAACAAAGCAAGGTGGGTCCTGCTGAACAAAGGATTTGTAATAATGATTTAAGGCAAGGTTTTACAAGGCTGGCTACTCTTCATGACACCCAACTCAGACACTCACATTATTTTAAGTACACCAAGTGTTTTTGTTGAGACACAATCTCTAGGAAAGTTGCCATTCAAGATCCCATTCCAGCCATATATATATATATATATATATATCAAGTGATGGTGTTGATTGCAAAATAATTATTTTGCAATCAAAACATCAGTTGATAAGACACCATAAGTGTTGAAACAAAATTACAGTTTTTGTAGTGATGCTATAACATGCATGACTTTTTAATAAATATATATGTATGTGTTTGTGTATGTATACATGTGTTGGCCATTGGCTCTTAAGAAGCTTATCCATCTTTTGACAGGTCTTATTTTGCGTCTTGTATCAGGTCATCCCATAAGTTCTGTCCGAATTTTAACTTTTTGTTAAAATGAAATTTAAACAGTATTTTATAATGTCTAATGGAGCTGAACATTATTTTTATGTTTAGATGCATTTAAACTGATCAAATTTTATTTCAGAGAACAATAAAATTAAATTTTGTTTGATTAAAACCCTGCTAACATGGAAGTACCCAAGAATCATTTGAGGCACATAATGCTTTATGAGTTCAAGAAAGGAAACTCAGCAGCCAAAGCGACTAGAAACATTCACTCAGTTTATGGAGAGGAATGTGTGAATGAAAGAACTTGCAGAAGATGGTTTGCAAAATGAAGATCGAACTGGATGTCCGGTTGAGCTTGATGAAAAGCTTCTTAAAGCAGCCCTTGAAGAAAATCCTGCTTTATCAGTTGAGGAATTGGCAGTGGCTCTCAGTTCAAACCATACAACTGTTCATCATCATCTTCAACAACTTGGAAAAGTTTCTAAACTTGGAAAATGGGTGCCTCATGAATTGTCTGAAAACAACCTCAAATCCTGAGTTGACATCTGCTCTTCTCTCTATTCTCACCAACTTGTTTCACCTTTTTTGGATAGACTTGTAACAGGCGACGAAAAATGGATCTTTTATCGAAATGTTAAGCATCGTAGACAGTGGCTTGGTAAAGGGGAAGGACCCCAGCCACAGCCGAGAAGGGAACTTCATGGGAAAAAGGTTCTTTCAATCTGGTGGGATCGCCAAGGAATAATCCACTTTGAATTTTTACCACCTAATGCAACAATTAATGCTCAAATATACTGTCAGCAATTAGAGCATTTGAACCAAACTTTGAGGAAAAAAAAAGACCTGCTCTAGTGAATTGAAAAGAGGTTATGTTTCATCAGGACAATGCATGGCCACACACAGCAAAAATCACGTCACAAAAGATCGAAGAACTTGGTTTGGAGAAAATTCCTCATTCACCTTATTCTCCCGATCTTGCTCCTTCAGACTACCATTTGTTTCGTAGCTTACAGAATCATTTAGAAGAAACAGCTTTTGTAACACAGGAAGAGGTTAAAACTGACATTTGTGAGTTCTTCGAATCAAAGCCAAAAGAATTTTACAGTAATGGAATTAGTAAGCTTGTTAATAGATGGAAGGAAGTCATAGATAATCAGGGAAAATACATTGTTGATTGAATCTGTAATTAAATGTAACATTTGGTCACTTGTTTTCTTTATTCAAAATTCAGACAGAACTTATGGGATGACCTGATAGAAAAAAAAAGTCAGCTTTTAAATACGAACCACTCGTCCATGTGGCAGGTTGTACTAGGTTATATGTTACTAGTAGCAGGCCTAAAGTGTAACATAAATGCATTGCTAAAGAGAGAAATTCATTACTCACATAAAAGAGTTATTTACATTAGATGATGATTGAAAGTTAAAAGGATTTTATAGCAATGTGAATACTTGTGCTTGTCTTATTGATTGAATAGTTGGTATTTTGCTAAAGAGAATGATGACTAACCAGATTCCATAGAGTCCAATGGTTCTACTAACAGCTGCGCCATTGCTCGGCTCTCACCACCAATGTTCTTTGCCAAAACACTATATTCAGCATCATCATCCATTGTGGCATATTCAATAGTTAAAAGGTAATCCCTGTTGCCAAATTTTTCTGAAAGAAAGAAAAAAATTTAAAAAAATGAACAAGACGTAAAGAAAGAAAAGCTGAGGGAGCAGAAGAGAAACAGAAAAAAAAAGAAATGAAATGAGATTATATTGTAAATTTATCATTGTAATGACTATAAAAAAAAAACAAGAGTAACTCTGGCATGAGAGTGTGTGACTTTGGAGACTTTCTTTAAATATAGATCTTCTCATAAAGATGAGTTACATTTTCCCCTCTCTGGTGGGGTGCTTATATAACTTCCTGTCATCTACTTGCATCATGTGTTCATATTCTAAGCCCAGTTTAGGTTGGCTACTTATTTACATGTCACAAACAGCCACTTACATCTTTTGAGGCCCTGTTCTACATCTGATAGCAATGGCTATGAGATTACCTATCAGGTCAACCCTTTAGTGTGACACAGAGTGCAAAGCCTACTTTGTAATCTATTAAGGTGGTTCCAGTACATATTGGGGGCCACTAAAGATCAACTTTTCAAATCAAAAATTCCTCGATTCAGACCTTTGGCATTTTCTGATGCAAATCACATAGTACAAAATGTTATTTTTATTAAAAACAAAACAAAAATGAAAAAAAAAACACACAATTGGACACTAATGCATATAAAAGTAACCCTGCATTTAGCCTATGAGAAAAAAATAAAATCTTTAAAAATAATTTAAAAGTCCAGGAAAATTAATCTACAATTATTTTCCCCTTCTATCAACTTGGAAGCCATGTACCTTAAATCTTCACTCAACTCAGTATTAACCTGGATTGTCAATTTGCTTAGTTTGGTACAAGGCAATACTTAAAGACATTCACCTACAAAGAAACACATGTGACCAAATAATAAAAAACACTGACAAAAGGCAAAATCAAGATTGAGGGTTGGCCTAACAGTTAACCTATAACAAATTGATAAGATCTTAAATTCTGGCTGAGGTAGTTTATATTCAGTGCACACTAATAACATGGAGAAAGTCATGAACCCACTTCTCCCAATAGGTTACAGCACTCTCTACTAGTGCTACAACATAATCACGTAAAACCTGTTTCATGTTATTGGTGAGGAGATGGGCATTACCAGATGATCTTCGTTGTCCCAAGAAATGCATTGAACAATTCAGTCAGCATAGTGCTTCAATTGTTTAGGAAATCACTGAATAATTTATGATGAGCTGATAAATTCAAATCTCAGAAATTGTTAAAAGGCTACTAACTTTGGAACCACACACAAACATGTGTACAATGTATTTTGTGTGTGTGCAAATACACATGTACACTTATCTGCAGACAAAGAAAAACAAGTTTTATTGTGTAAGTTTTATTTCTCAGAGATAAGAGAATTTGACTGAAACATGAAAAAGACATAAACCAATTCAAACAGAAAAGTAAAATATCAACATAAGAACAAAGAAAAATTAATCTATTTACCAACAAATTCAATAAGAAATTCCAATTTTTAACAAAATGGTCTTTTGAAAAAAATATCTAACTGTATAATTAAATATTTCTGTTTTTCCTTAAGCAAGTTTTTCATTTACCAGTAAAATCTATCTTAACTATTGCCTTCCTCTAACTCAGGATGGCACACTTTGTTCTCGGTACATTATCACATGTACAAGCCACAAGATTAATGACGTAATATTAAAACAACTGCCATGAAAATACTTATTGAAAAACACATTATGGAGGTGAAAAAATGACAAGTCAAGATGCCAGGTCAAGACCACTAACATCAGACATTTTTAATTTTGTCAAGAATCTGGCAGGAATATCAGTTGTATATGTGATATAGAAAAATCAGTGGGTGAGTAAATATAAATATACTAGCAAAAATGACAGGATCATTAGCCTCAGATTAGTAAGTATCTGTGTTTACTAACAAGGATTAAAGTGTTATCACAGGACCACTTGTCTAGGATCAGTGGAGTATCTGGATAATTTTTTTTTTTTTTTTTTAAGCATTTCAGCTCAAGCAAGGCGAGAGTGCCACTAGCACACAAGGGGTTACAGAGAGTGAGAGCAAGTGTAAAGAGGGGTGTTTGAGGAAAGTATATAGAGAAGGATGGAGATCAGGATCAAGGCATCAAAAGATGTCAATTGACATTACATTTGAATATTTGAAGATTATAGCTATCAGGGAAGCAAGTAGGAGGAAGGGAGTTCCACTGTCATGAAGTGCAAGAGAAGAAGCTGTTGGAGTAGAAGAGGTGGTTACATTTAACTGTTTCAACAGTGAAAGGGTGGGACCGAGATGACTGTAGACAAGATGCCAGATCAGGACCTATCACATTGCATATCCATCTCTGGATTTTGTACCTATACTAAATCAATATAATAGCTGCATATGTGCTGCACTATTTGTAAGTTACTTTTACCATATGGTTAAAGCAACGGACCATTAGTATAATGGATAATGTCACTTTCCTGCTTCTATTGAGATCAAATGTTCAAATCAAGATAGGTTTTGATTGATGGATTCTTTTTCTATGGCTTATCAATCTTTGCAGGTTATTTAAAAACAGAAAATATTTTTAGATTGTGAGGATTTTTATTTTAGATAATAAAGATTTAGATTTATTTTAGATAATAAAGATTTTATTTTTAGATAATAAAGATTTTAATACAAGTCTTATTTATTAACCCATAGCAGGAGAGGGAAGAGGTGGATTCATACTTTTCCCAAGGGTATTTGTGCATAAGTGAATATAATAAACTCAACTGGAATTGGAACTCTGCTCTCCAATTAACAATTCTGAACCATTATCCATTACACCACTCACACATTCAAGACTACAGTACCTGCTATTCCCAAGCAGTCACCCATCTAGGTGGTGACCAGGTAAAATGTTGCTTAACTTTGATGATCATATGAGAAATAGTGGTTTCAAAAGTATATAGCAATATGCAAATCAAGATGTTCGTTTTCATGAGATAGAAGTTATGGAGAAAGTAGCAGTCTTTCATTGATATAGGTTTTATTAAAAAAAAATGACAGGCAAGGAATGTTTCTTTTTTACTTATTCTTTTTTTGTTTATGCAGTCCTCCATTTTAGTCATGAATTTTATATCAAAAATATCATCTTCTTAGATATATTAATGACTAATAGCCAAACTTATAAAAGTTATAATTACTGCCATTTGTAATAGCAAATGTCCAAATAGTTAGAAAATTATTATAAAAAATATCAATAGGACAAAATCTGTTTCTTCAACTCACACTATTCTACTAGAACTTAACAAGATCAAACTTGTAATCAAAAGATTTCATTTTACTAATAAAACTCATAATAAAATATAATAAAGACTTATAAACTAAAAAGAGACATTAACGTTATAAACCTAGTTTACTATGAAATGCACTTAAATTAGAAACAAATAAAAAACAACTATTTAAAATACTATATATCAGTACACATCTTCAGCTGAACATAAAATAGGTAATCCACAATAAAAAATTGAAAATATAATCACTAATTCCAGCCATTGCACCAGACCCCACTAAATTGTATCAATGTAATCTGCTCTGTGATGTACAAACAAATGAAAATACAACTACTTTATCCAACAGGGTAACTCATTAATGTGCCGGTGGACATTAGTGAGTAGAAACCTATAGCTAGTACTTGAGTTTTATAATTCTACAACACCAGATTTTTTTTTTTTTAAGAGAAACCTATAATTAATACTGGATTTTTAATTCTTATAATTAATGCTAGATTAAAGCATTGATGAGTTCAATTTGATACATTGCCAATCTTGGTACCATTCACATACATACCTCCCAAATAGCATACGACAAATACTTATAAATAATATATACACAAGAGACAGTAATAACTAAAAATAAAATAAAACAAAAACTAGATAAGATCTACTTCAATGCCAGTTTTAAATGTAATCAACTAATGATACATTTAGTTAATGAGGAATCTCACTTGTCTGAATCTTAAATAATCATAATGAATAATGTTCAATGCCAGATATTAAAAATATTTATGTAGTGTAATTGGCAAAAATACTTAACAAATGGATTTGATAAAGTTTCCAATGAACAATAAGAAGAAAGAAAAGCAACAGGGCAAAATAATATTAAGCAAACAGTAATAAGGTAAAAGTTCACAAAGTAAGAATGGTCTTCACATGAAAAATGGATACAGTCAAGTGATTATAGCATTCTGATTTAAAGACAAGAAACAAAATGTGGCAGATGAAATCAAGAAGAGGTTCATTTTTATTGGTTAGAAAGAAATCCCAGCATGCACCTGTAGAATTTATCTATAAATTTAGACAGGGGGATGTTTTTAGCAGCTATTACTATGATTGGAATTAACAATTTGAATTTATGAAATCCAGTCACATTCACAAAACATCCAGATCTTGAGAATGACCAAATGAGTCTTTCTGGTTTTTTGTGGTCCACTAGAATTTGAATTATTCACCTATTGGCATGCAACTTGTATATGGTTTGTCAAGACAAATCAGAAAAAGCAATTAGTTTTTTTTAAGCAATTGCTTTTTTTCCCTTTGAGCAGGTATCATAAGCCTCTCTTGTCCCAACACTAGAGATTTTAATTTGAATAAGTCTACAGTCCTCATCTTTTATTTACACTAATACAATTACTTCTTTGTATAACCTTTGGTATCAAATCTAAGTTTTATTAAACAAATATGTCAAAATTTTCATCCACTCTAATCTTTATGTATACAGTGATATAGCAAATATTTAAAGCAGATGCAAAGGTTTTTCTAGTATATTTAGCGTGTTTTTTTTTTTTTTACAGCATATCAACACCTCAATGGGTTATTTAATGCAGACAAGATTTTTATTGCTGGTAATAATTTTTTTTTATTACAAAAATGTATTGTTATAATAAATTTTTCCCAAAATGTATGGCTGGTATTAAAACCTATTTTTAAACTTTCATAGTGCTTTGACCCCCAATTTGGAGGTTAAGTATTTGCCCTTAGTTGGGTCAGGGAATACCAACAATTAAGAGCATATGAAAAGAGATAATGAATATTTAAAAGAATTGATCACTTAGCATATTTGATAAAATATAAGACACTTTTATCTGAAATTTAATAATTACATAATACATCAAAAGAAAATATGGAAAATAAATGAAGTTTCAACTTTTTTTTTTTCTGAATGTTCTCTACTAAAATGGCTGGGTGGGTCAGGAAATATGATACTATTTATCTATCACCTGATAGAAAATGGTACAAAAAGTATATTTTACACTTTGCCACCACAGAAGAGGTC
The DNA here is from genome assembly GCA_903632075.3 of Acanthosepion pharaonis. Classification (NCBI taxonomy): domain Eukaryota; kingdom Metazoa; phylum Mollusca; class Cephalopoda; order Sepiida; family Sepiidae; genus Acanthosepion; species Acanthosepion pharaonis. Next base: position 739,286 of record CAHIKZ030005505.1, on the reverse strand, counting down.
AGAAATAATTGCAAAAACAACCTATTCCTATATACATTTCAGTTTGATGATAGCTTCTCATATAAGAAAAATAAAATTATCAATGTAATATAAAAAAAAATAATGACAGAAAAGTTGATAAATCCCTTTTAATAAATCAGAAAGTAATTCCAAATTTATGTCAGCCTTACCTAATTTACAAGAGGAGTTTCCCTTCAGCAGTTTTCCATCTTTATACCATGTGATACGAGGAGGTGGATACCCTTTAACTTTACACCTGAACTTAACCATTTGTCCTTCTGTCACTTCCACATCCTTTGGAGACTTCAAAAATTCTGGTGCTTTTATAGGCTGAGTATTATCTGGAAACAAAAAACAGATTATTTGTAAGAACTTTAATCTTATATTATTACTGAATAAAACATTGTCATCCATTATTAATTGTTGACTAATATTTATTTCATTTTAATTTTATGTTTTTCATTGCAACTACTCAGATTGTCAGTCTATGGCCATTATTTTTAAGCCACGCTGTTTTTTGTAAGCCATAGAGTCATGACTGGAGTTACTGAAATAAAGTTTATTGAAATTAATATGAAAAAGTAAAAAATTAATGGCAGATTTTTTTTTCATATATTTCTTATTTACACTAAATTTTTATTACATTGTATTCAAGAAAATATTTTCATGGCAACTGTTCTGATGAGCTACTTTCACTGGTACCCCAACTGCATGAATTTAAGCATGCTACTAGGTTGGCATCTCGGTCCCACCCTTTCACGGTTGAAACTGTTAAATGCAGTTGCCTCTTCTACTCCAAAAGCTTCTTCTCTCGTACTTCCCAGCAGTGGAACTCTCTTCCTCTTGCTTCCCTGATAGCTATAAGTTTCAAATATTCAAATGTAATGTCAATTGACATCTTCTGATGCCTTGATCCTGATCCCCATCATTCTCTATATCCTTTCCTCAAACACCCCTCTTTACTCTCTTTTTCACTCTCTGTAACCCCTTGCATGCTAGGCACTCCCACCTTGCTTGGGGGTGAAATGCTTAAAAAAATAAAAATAAAAAAAAATAAAAAAATCCGAGGATGCACATTTTTCCTCTAAGTTTATGCCATAACTAAAATACAGACAGAAGTTCATCCCAATATTTACTAAATAGTCATGTGATCCCCCACTGTAATTAATATAAACTAGTTTCCTCCATTTCGAGAAAGAACCAAAAACAACTTTAGTCATTTTCTTATTTCACCAAATCAACCATTTATATTTAACAAATGACAACTTAAGAATCAATTGCTTTATTCAACTGCTCAATCATTTAATTATATTTTTATACATAATGTGCATAACTAGAAGAACTATTAGACAAAGTAGTCAAGGAAAGTAAGAAGAAAAGACTAACTATAAATTGTAAGAAGGAATGTATGGTGGTGAAAAAAAAAGAGACATTTTATGACAGGAATTACACATCAGGGAGATCAAAATTAAAGAAATGCAGAAATTTAAATATTTGACCAGTGAAATAATGGACAAAGTGATATAGAAATTCAAGGATGCACATAAATATTGAAAACTACTTTTCAGGTATTAAATAAAGTCAGTCAGTTTGTCATATATGACATGCTTGTGTGATCATGTCTCTTTCGATTCATGACTGACTAGGTAGAAGATTTTCCTGCAGTAGGTTGCAATTTCTTTCTGCAGTAGATTGGTTGCAACCCAAGGCTGTAGGACCCAATCTGTCCTGTTATCCAACCCATAGTTGGGGTGAGAAGATGGATTCACGTGTAAGTGAATGTAACAAACCGGCCAGGTATTTAAACTCGGCTCATTATCCATTACACCACAATGCACAAAAGTACTAGATCGAAAAAATAAAATTACAAGCCCAAAATATGTTAAACTGTTAAGCAAGGTCTCCTTTTCTATGGAGAAGTGAAAGTAGAACTATTATTGTTACAAAATTAAATAAGACTTGAAGAGATAATTTATCAACAAATGCTGAGAATAGCATGGACAGTGTATGGGAGACATGAGAAAGCTCTAAGAAGAATATGAACTACAAAGAAACTACTCATCACAATCAAAACGATGCAGCTGAAACATTTCAGATATATAATGAATAAAAAAAAGGCTTGGAGAATTTAATGCTCACAAGACACATTGAAGACAAGATGTTGCATGTCATCCCTGGATTGTTGTGGTCTATCAGCAATTCTTCAAGAAGGACCCTACACTGCATCAACAGACACAATCAACAACAGACAATTTTCTTCAAGTTTCTTTATAGTGTGCTTTATATTAAGGGAACATCATAGGCATTGTGTCTTGGAGGAAGCAAACAAGAGAGAAAGAGAATAGATGTCAGCAGGTTGGCCAGCTAACTCTCCTCATCATATGTTTGTCTTCCAAACCAAAGGAATCTGGAATAGGAATACTTGAACATCAGAACTCTTGAGTTATCTACTGCCACAATTGAACTACTGGTTTTTACACATTTTTCAATCTTATATCAAAACTTACACAAAGACAATTCATCGCTGTCATTACCTCAACTCAGTTTGGGTTATCAGAGTTCTAACCAGTATGAGGAGGTCTAGAATTATATTCGCTATAAATTATTTTGCCATTTTTATTGAGCTGACAAATTCTGTATCACAGAGATGTAAGACAAAATAGCAAATAACCTACTTGACAAATATGGACAGAGAAACAAGTGTTACAAAAGTTGAAAAGAAAAGAGATCACTAAGAAAAAGATATTGCTGTCAGCAACAAGATCGTGAACTGGGGAAAAGCCTGATCACCTACAACCTGAAAAGGAACCAACACATGGAGAATGTATATTATATAAAATGTTCAATGTTTTATATGAAACATTAGAGATATGAAAGCAGAATTGTCGTAGCCCAGAAAGCCGAACTGGCAAACTGATCTTAAATTTTAGGTTTGTTAATGTTCTTATTGCACTATGACAATAGTCCACTGTCCTATTTCCAGTTATTATGATGACATGTTTCATCACTGGCATGTCACAATGGTGGATGAAGAAAAGAGTATTTGATAAAACTTTAATATCCAAGCAGTAGTAGCAGAAAGCTGATACAATTATAGTCAACTTTGATATGATCCAATAAAATTATAGCGTATGAGAAAGTAAATCCTTGATTTTACAAACCCCAGGATAATGGATTTAGGATTAAAAGGATTTAATTATATAGTGTTGATATTCCACTTTTTGTGTTATTTTATTTAATTAATAAAATACTATAAATTACCTTTCATTTTTCCATTATAATAGGGAATAATTTTAAATTATACCTATAATAAATCATATTTGAGATATTTTTTATGATAGATTTAGATAGGATTTTGTGTTACACCCCCCACCCTCTGCAAAAAAAAAAAAAAAAAATAAAGTCATAAATCACTAAACCCACACTGTCAAAAAGGTGAATATTATATATACTTTATTACTGGGGACTGAGTTGATAAAACCTCCCCAGCCTGACCAAAAGGAAATTAAAAAAATTTGATCAGATTTTCAAAAATGATTCTGGCCAAGAAACCTTTCAGCACCCCTCATAGAATTTTATATTATGCAGTAATCTGTATTGTATTAAAGTTTATTTCTGTATAAAGAAATATTAAAAATGTCCTCTGCTATTATATTCAGATTTAACTGTATTTTGGCATTAACTCACATCTTTTCCAATCGCAATTAATCCACTTTCTTGTAACATTTTGAAATATATATCTGAAAATATGGTTGTACTTACCTTCAATGTTGAGAATGAAATATTCTGAACATTTGCCCTTTTCATTAACTGCAATACACATGTATTGACCAGCCTCTGTTTTGCTGGGATAATGGATGGTCAGTGTATGTTTATTTGTATCTTTGGTCATCTCATATTTCTCATCTTCTTCCAGCTCATGAACTTCAGACTCAATCCTGAACCAGAAAATGTCTAAGCAAGGAAAAATGGAAAACAACAAATATTAAATAACATTTTTAAAATTACTACTCTTCCAATATTTATTATCTATATTTATTATATACACTTCAATTCAAAAGTATGAGGTGACCCCCAGAATTAGCATGGGATGAACTTGACAGAAGAGTGAAAAAAAAAAAAATGAAAAAGAGTTTTTAGTGTCATTGAAAAAAAGAATGGTATTGATTATCAAACTCATACTTTGAGAAACTTTTGCAATGAATGCCAAAAATTTGTGCTGCAGTAATCAAGGCTAAAGGAGGATATTTTGACGAGAGCAAAATTTAATCATAAAATTCTTTTTTTGCCTTTTGTCATAATGAAGTATTTAATAAAAATTCATGTCTCACTTTTTAACCATGTATAATAATTTTCTCTTATTTAAAGTACAAAATAACTACTTTTTAGGCCAATTTAAAAAATTATTTGGGGTGGCCTCAAACTTTTGAACTGCAGTGTACATCACTCACACAATAACAAATCACAAATGTCAAACTGAGTCTTTTTTTCTAAGTAGTAGTAACCATCAACAGTAAGAGGACATAATGTTTGGTCATTAACAAGCAGTGCAGTTCAACATGCAAGATATGAACTGGAAACATCAAAATAACATTAAGAAACATGAAAATTTCATTAGAAACAAATAAAGTGGAATTGCTATATAATATCAATTCTATATGACAGTGAATGCTGGACATTTTCCTATCAAATGAACAGGAGACTTAAAGCAACAGCGATATGGTTCTGAAGAAGAATGATGAGAATGGATGAAACATGTGAACAACAAGGAAGTTTTAAGGAAAACCGAAATAAAAAGGTTGCTTATAATAAGAACCAGAAAGAGAATTGAAATTTCTGAGATATATATGCAAGTGCCACTCAAGGCCGAAGGTTACTGATGGTTATAAAAGAGATGTGGACTTTGAATGAACAAGCAAGTGATATGAAGTGAAGATTATGAGAAAAAAAAGGATAGATTGACCATTAACTTGAAGAGGTTAATATTACAACAGGGGAGTATCCACTATTTAAACCATATAGCACTTTTAAAATAAGAGATTATTTCAAATTATTACAGTCCTTGGAGTAAACAAACTTTTGTCAAATAACTAAAGCAACTATCGGTCTTTAAATAAAATTTTATTGAACCATAGAAACTCCCAACAGTTATATTACAATCAATTATTTTACAGATTATTTTAATTTAGTCTAAAGTCAAATTCTGGGATGAAGTTCTATTTTTATTATATTTTGACAAGTATTTTTTTTTTTTATTTTTTTAAATGTCAGTTTTTTCATTTGATATCTTTAATTAACAAAATTCATAAGATCCAAATATGATTTGAACTTAAATTCCATGTAACAGAAGTTACATATTTTTCTGAAATTTATAGAATGAAATTGAAGACCAAAGGCAATATCTATATGTCAGCAGTTTTAGTGGCCAAAATGGAAAAGGTATTGTTATAAAATTTTTCTGGATTAGGATACAAATGTAAGTCTTGTCAGAAGATGTCTTTCTTCCAAAATACTACAATTTGAAAACCTGAAGAATATATTAGCCATAAAAATACAAAGAAAATATGGTGGGATTGTTTTATTGTTACATTTTGCAATAAACTTCATTTTATTTAACTTCCTATGTAATAAAGGAGAAAATTCAAAACTGAACGCCAAAGCTACAATGCTTCCATTTAATACTGAACTGAATTAAAAGATTATCCAAAATGAGAATAATAATAATGGCCTTAATATCCAATTATCTGATGACCAATTCACATTAAACAAAACAAAGATTTAAATCAAGATCACCTCAAATCCTAATTCCATTGTCCAATTGTACATTCTACATCTTCAGTGAACACCACCAAAGAACAGATACTGGAACTAATCTTTCAATGCACAAATAACCATATTGTTTGGGCTTACCCTGTAGGCAAGATAGTTTCTGATTGTACTAGAGATCAGTGTCCAAACCCAGATTAAGACCATATTTTTTTAATGCTGATTTTCAAAGCAAGCAGGCACTTACAAGAAAACAATTTTTACCACTTTGTCCTTCAAGCTAAGCTTAGTAAATATAACAAAATTAAACTAAACCTGGCTGAGATATCTAACAAGACATTGTCCCCTATTTTCAAGTATACCAAATCTGTGCAGTATAAATACATTCTATTTGAATATTTTGAAAACCAGTTGTAGCCTTGATGTAGCTTGACAAATGGTCCTTACTGTACTTGCATGAGCAGACACTCTTCTATGGGGTTACTCAATTGGCAGTTAAATATCACTCCACAAGCTTGTATACTGTGTGATCATTGCAACTGATCAAGCAAGTAGATCAGTGAAGTCTTGTACAGATTTACTTATGGAAAATATCACACCAGGTTTCTCAAGCAGTCCAAGTTTAGCTGTACATCACTTCTAGTCACCACCATTGAAAGCACAGAGAGATTTTAGACTTTCGATACAATGCAAAAGAACATGAATAGAGAGTAGACATTGATAAAAAATGAGGGATGTTTTGAAAAAAGGAAAGGACACTGAGATAAGAATGTGAAGTGCCAAAGGAAATACTTTAAAGGAGACGAAGGCACCATTGCTTTAGCTAGCCTATTTTTTTTTCATCAATATTAAATGGCTGAATCACTTCTGTAGAGATTTCATACAATGTAACTCCTGCAATGCAAAGCTGGTCTAAAAAATCCTTCAGTATTATTCACACACAGAGTAATCAATAATAATGATTGTAATCAAAACCTGCCAATCATCAACGTAATGCTTGATCAACCAAGTGACCTGACAATTAAAGTCAGTCACCTGTTTAGGAGTTGATAACTAAGACCTAAACATTTATTTTCTTCCAGTCTCTCTCCGTCAACCAGACATGTGACAGAACAGTAAGGTTTTGTTTTTCTTAAGAATAATGCTTGCCTCTGTCAAGAAGCAGGTGATTTGAATTCTTCAATATCTTTTAAAATAATGCAATATTTATAAGAAAACAATGAACATTTGTACGAATATAACATCTGTTGGACATAAATAATAATAGACTATCAAGAAAAACACTGTAAAACGATATGAAAATATCTCTCAACCTTTGTTTCCCCTAAAGCCATGATAAATGTTATTAATTCATATTCTCAACAGAGGAGATTTTTTTGAAGAAAAAATATGGCTACATAATGCCTCCTATTAAAATGAAGTATCAAGGTTTAATATCAAGTTTACTTTGTTATACCTGCATAAACAGCTAAAACAAAACTCATGTTTCTAAGGTTACAGATAAATCTATTTTGCTAGACAAGGGGTCTCTGGGTAACTGGTTTTCGCTGTGTATTTAAAACCCAGTAATTTTAAAAGTTACTCCAAAATTCACTTGAGGATGAAATAGAACTAATGTCTTTACTTTAATTACAAAATTAAATTCGGGGCTTTTAGCTTCCATTTTTGAAACATGGTTAGAACTGTGTAGTGAAAAAAAACATATTTTAAATCAATTAATTTATAATATTAATGCTCTGTAAATTTACATTGAGCACTATTTTGTAAAAATAAAAATATCTATAAAGACACCAGATTATATATCTTACTGTTCTTTCTTTTTATATATATATATATAGTGTGTGTGTGTGTGTGTATTTAAAATTTGCTATATTTATTGGAGAAGTTTACTCATTATCACAGATAGACCATTTGTAGATACAGTGTGGACATAAGAATCAGCACTGTATGGTAACTGTCAGTTTCATGCACCAAACAATCTGCTGGCCATGATTTTATAAATTACATACATATATTGATTTACATCCAGTTATGTCCAAAGTAAATACCTTTGCACATAAAAAGATTAAAGTAATTCTCAATTTACAAAAGCCATTAAGCAAAAAATCAATTACTTTGTATCAAAAGATTTCTCCAATCAACCTTTATCTGGCCTCTGAACAAAATCTATAAAATTTATAGAAAGATCAAAACAGCCATTTTCAAAAAAATCAATCTTAATTTAATCCAGACTTGGAAAAGTACTTTTATGATGGGTGTGTTATTATCTCAGCTTTTGAGAGATGCAAGAGTAATGAAGTGAAATCTTGGCAGTATGAGGTTCAGATTTTCTGGACATTGTGTGACCACTCCCCAGAAATTTTATGCATAGCCTCAACAGAAAATTTTACCAAGTTATACATAAATTCTTTTCTTGTTTTAAGCCTTAAGTTTTACAGAAAAATTAGGATATTTTGAAAATCTGTGAAATGGAAAATCTTTTTTTGAAATCATTCAGTAAGGTTTTAGAACTGGAAATGTTCTGTTACAATAACATTTCATTGTTTTTTTTTTTAAAAGAACTACATAAAAAAGTTGCAAACAATTAGTAAAAGGGAGCTAAAATTTTTGGGAACACAATGAGAAAAGAGGACTTGGTGAATATAAATGTCACAAGGTGAACTGAAGACATGAGAAGCAGCAATTTACTACTTAACAAATTTGAGCAAATGGATGGTGAAGCAAACAACACAAAGACAAGAGATTGTAAAAAAATGTAACTACTGTTTAAAGCAAAAGAAAAATGGAGAACTATGATCACTTCCATCTTGAAAGGACATGTGGTACAAAGAGAGATGAAATACAGAACAGTAGTGAAATGAGTCTATTCCTCAGACATTGTTCATACAAGATACTGCTTGTTCAATCCACCGTTCTTGCATTCTGCACGCTTCACCAACATAAAACAATTCTGCCTTCTCACTGCTTCAGCCCTCTTTTATCAGGCCAACACTGTGGCCGACCAACTTCTTCACTTTTGTTCTCACTTACCAAGGCAAATAGCCTCCTCCAGTCCGACCAATTAGCACATGACTTGCTATTTGTCAGACAATGCCAAACTGTACAAAAAAACCCAGTTACAGTACATACTGCTGGGATCATTAGACAGGAGAGTAATGCCATTTTCAAGGAGCAAAATGCTGATGTCACATGGCACATGGTGAGGTAAGACACTTATTTTCCTTTGCGCCAGATGCAAGCCCCTCTGGTTCGCTTGCTTCTACACGACTGTTCACCACAAGAACTTCTCCATTTTTTACATACATAAGCATAGGCATTCACATAATTAACTTTTTAAAGTAATTTTATTTTGTTTAATTCTGATTTTGCATAGGAAGTGTTACAGTAGAGAAATAACAAATATTGTTCACAATATAACATCTGAGACATAAGTAATTTAAGACACTTAAGTAAAGATTAAAAGCCCTTCCTATGTAACTTGTGGTCCATACAACATCAGAACAATTATTCAGAAGAAGCTTAACCCCATGAAGAAATCTCTGCCAAGTCAAGCCTAATACAGAGGAGAACATGACCAATAACTTTTTGTATTCTATACCTTGTAGTTGTAGCAAAGAATACAAAGGTAAAACCAGCCACAACCTAAAAGTAAGGCTGGAGGAATATCAAAAGATCATAATTAGGAGTAAGACAATGAAATCAGGTATGGCTGATCAAGTATGGATTGAAAAAGAATGTTACCAACCACTGTGGAATTAAGTAAAAATACTTGATAGAGAAGAATATTGAATTGTCTGATATATGCTAGGGACCCTTAATTTCCCAGCATATAAATATCACATAGAAGTCATTAATAAAGAGAAACAACAGTGAATGTAGCCAAGCATGACAGTAGTAGCATCAGCAGCAGGCAGGATACAAAAATATTACGTTTAAGGCTCCAAGTTCTAAGTTCAGGATTGTCCCATGGGACAACAATCAAATGAATTAGTGTTGGTTCATGAATTGGGTAACCTAGTAAGTGTGAGTTCACTCCATGAGCTGGATAATACGGACTTCAACTCTGTAGAATCAGGTCGAGCAATAAGTGAACAGTACTAAATAAGAATGGAGATAAGGTATCCTCAGATACAGTCAGCTGAACAAGAACAATATTAGATTAAATAAAGGGTTCAGTTCAAAGTTCCCTGAAGGTTACCTGGATCAGCCAGAAGGTCAAAACGTACAACAGCTGAAATTTTGTGATAACAATAAAGATGCAGGTATTAATTTTAATGTAAATAACGATACGTTCCTATCCCAAAAATTCAAATAGTAAAAAATTTTAAATAAAAAAAAAAATTCAAAAGTAATAACAATATGGACCTACCAATTGGTTCTGTGCCACTAACATGGCACTGCCATTTTACAGCTTCTCCTTCAGCAATTTTTTGACTTTCAGGAAGAATTTCAAATTTTGGATCCCCTTCCTCAGAAGGAATTGATTTGATGACGGGTTCCGGATTGACATTGGTGACTGGCATCTGTGAGGTAGTTGATTGTTTGTCAGGTATGGAACTGTAGGAATCTTCAGCATCTGATGTCTTCAAAGGTGAACTCGTCTCTAGAGGAGGTGTGGGAGGGTTGGTAGAAATGGTTTCAACAGGTGAGAAAAGTTCTGTTAGAGACTTTGGTTCTTTCTCAGCTAAGTCTTCATTCGAGTGAGAAAGTTCACCCTCACCTGAGAGACTACTGCCAACATCCCTTTCGAGCTCATCATTCTCCGAGAGGTCTGATAGTTCATCTGCATCCCTGAAGTAAGAGAAAAAGAGGCATTCTTTAAAAGTACTTAAATAATTTTTGCATTAGTTGAACAATTAGTTTCTAACTCTTCTCACAGATTAAATCACATGTTGAATATTTTTAGATATTTCTAAAAGCAGTTTCATTACACATCTACTAATGGAAAAAACATTTTTAAGTGACTATACCTAAACTTATAAACCTGTTATGACTGTTGATAGTTCCACTTAAAACCAAAAGAAACTAATCAGTGAAAATTATTCTATAATTAAAAGATTTTAAATTGATCTCAAGTTTTATACAATGTTAAGCAGCTTACAATAAAACCAAATGTCTGTTAGAAAATTCTTTCCTTTGCCTTCTTATTTTTGACTAAATTAGACTTTCTAAAATGGTTTGACAAATTTAATCTAAGTATATAAAAATCTAAAAATATAACCTACAAAGCTTTCAAACATATCAGTTAATTAAGACAATGTTAAGCAACTTACAGTAAATCTGAAAGTGTTTTTTTTTTTTTTTTTTTAACTTTGTTACAAAATTGTAAAATTATTTCTTTCCATATCACTTATTCATAGACCTACTAGCAGAAGTACACTGCCTTGCCTGGGTCCCTAAATGTCTAAAATGAATACAATCATATAAATTCTTTGTATCTCTTGATTTAAAAAGATGCTGACAATCTTCAGTTGATCCAAGAATGTTGATTCTATCAAAATTGTTGCTTCAAAGCAATTACAGAAATAGTTCTATAATAACATTAAAAATATTTATGAAAAGAAACAAATATGGGACCTAAAATATGTTTCTGTTTTTACAATGTTCAGAATTGACAACAAAAATAATAAACACTATTTATTAGATTGTTTATTTGAATGGTTGGCAAAAAATTGGCTAATTGCCAATTGACTCAAACTTTATAAAATGGTAAATAAGGAATTCCTTATAGCTGGTTCGCATAATTAAATAATTTAGTAAATGTTTATAAATTTATAATTGAAAAATCGTTTTCATATTTATTTCTTTATAAATTGACTAGCAGTAGAGCCCGGAGTTGCCCGGGGATGTAACAGTAAGAGATAGATCAAGTATCGACCATCATAAAGACTGAAAAATAAAATTGACAAAGATTATTGTTTAAGGTTGACGGACACGCATATCTTAATTAGTTTTTTTTTGTTTTTTTTTTTTACGAATTGGTCAAACCCAAATTCAAACAAAAACATTGTTTACAATCGTTATGAGTCTATCGATTGGTGAATAGAATTTTATTATAAACAATTGTCTTGTAAATGGAATTTTTAAAGCATTCTGAATGTAAATAAAGAAAAAAGTGTGCAAGACAATAAGAAATACTACCTGCCAAAAAAAAAAAAGTGGATGTTTGTTTTATCGGCTGAAAAATGTAAGAAATCCGATCCCATATATAAAGGAACACACACACACACACACAAACAACCTGGGTTTTTTAACGTAAGTCACTCCACGGAATCGCTAAAACATAGAGCATAGTCTGATGAAAAAGACGCCAAAGTTTATGAAAACAAAATTTTATCGTCAAAATGCTTATTTTTTTATGAAGAGGATAGACTAAATTTTTATTTAATTATTTTTAAAAATTTTCCATCTTTTAGAATATTCTAAATTTTGATTTAAAAAACCTTGTTTCTCTTTGTCGCAACAAGGGGTAGTAAATAACATAGATAATTTTTAGCGCATTTTTTTTGTATTTACACACATTAATTTGGAAAATCTTGCAAAAATAAAAATAATTGTCAGATGTTAATGAAACCTTCAGAAACTATTCACAGATGATCGAAATTATTATAAATATTTTTTTTTTTATTAAAGTCATGGCAGAAATATTTTTTTTATATTTATTAACACCCCATAACTAATTTTATGAAAAACTCTAGAAATTTGAGACCATCGGTTTTAGTGATTACAATAGTTAAAAGCACAAGGCTTTGAAGAATGCAAATCATGTTTTTTTTTTTTTTTTTTTTTTTTTTTTTGCCAACGTATCTGAAAATCAGCTGTGACTTGTAACATACAAAACTCAATAAAACAAATATATTATTTAGTTTCAAATGCTTTTATTTGTTTTAATTTGTTTTTATGAATATGGACAATATTTTCTGAAAGCAAAAAATTTTTTCAATGAAAATTGAATTTTTAATACAATTATTTCTTATTTCTTTAATTTTAAAAAAAGATTTTTAAAAATGTTTAAATTGAATTTAAAAAAAATATTTTAACATTAGTTAAAAGCAACATCAACCTTTCAAAATGTCCATGTGAGATTGTCATTGTCTAGCACTTTGAAAATTGTATAATTTGGACCAATCAGATTAGCCATGGTAATTAAGAAATGTAATTTTTGTGTTTATAGTTGGACAGTAATTATCAAGTACGGAAGACCAACCAGAATACAATTTAGTTGCATTATTTGAGTTCAGCATTGTTCTCCGCTGTTAAGCCCTTTACTTTTGCAAAACACGTATGGAGAAGTTAATTTGAGTTTTCAATTTCAACTGAGAAGGGTACCTACAAAGTAACAGTATCATCTTATGAAATTTAACTACTGCTAAACTTTAATTTATATGATCTTATTTTTATATTAATCTCAGTTATAACATTTTTTCATAAATGAAATATCAAAATTAATAATAAAATGAATGGAAATACAAATAACACAGTAAAATGTAATAAATGTACATAAAATTATAGTATTTTATGTAATATTTCTGATAAAATTTCATAAGAAAGGTACCTAAATTAATTAGATACCTTTTTCTTATGAAATTTAATCTCACTATTAACAGTCTTATTTTTTAATTTCTTTATATTTTCCATAAAGCATCGTAAACATAAAAATGAAAGCTAACAAAAAAAAAATAAAAATAAAAAATTAGAGCGCTGAAAGTTTTCCTTAAAAGTAACAAGGTAAATAATTTGTTCACTTAAATAATTTCACTTCCTTCCATCCATAGAAAGAATTCTCCTCCCGTAAGTTATCTAAACGTCATGAATGTGCCTTTTGTCAATTGTCAAGCGACGCGAAAGGTTATGACCTGCTTTGTTTTATTTTCAAATTACATTTTTTCAGCGCAGAAGCTAAGTTAAGCTTGGTTCAAAATATTTTAAATAAACAGTATAATATCTGTTTTTATTAAAATCAGTTTTGAAAAAATGATAATTGTCTTTTAAAAGAATATCAAAGTAAGATTTTAATCTTTTTTATCAAATCGAAAAAAATGATTGAAAATGATTATCTGCCCTTTTTTTTTGACCAAAAAAAAAAAAATATTTTTAACGAAAATTTCAGACATGCTAGGAACGATTAAAAAATGTAAAAAATACCCCCAAAATACTTTGATCTTTCCTCTTTAATAATAATATGAACATTAGATGATAAAACTTTGTTTTCGTCAAGTTCGGTGTCTTTTTCATCATGCTATGCTCTTTTGTTTACATTTTCGTGGATGAGTTCTCCCCCTTTCATTCTCACGATGTGTCTTAATCGTGTTTTCAAATTGATTTTATTAAAAAACAACTGTATTTTTCCCATTTTCAGCCCCGTTAGAACCACCACAAGGTAATTTTATGTAGTCCTGTGAAGTTTTGTTGAAATCGGCTAAAAAAATGTAGGAAATTCGATCCAACATATAAACGTTACAGACACACACACACACAACCTGCGTTTTATAATAAGTAAGATAAATGATAAAAATTGCATTAGTTTTAATTGTATCAGCTTTTAGAATGATCTAAATATAAAACTATTCTTATAAATAAACAATTTAATAAATATTTTTGTTGTAAATTTTCAAGAACAAAATAAAAATGTATGAATTCACTTTCATCATATGTTCAGGTTTTATTACAATTCTAATCACCGTTTCTTAAAAAAAACATTGCAGATGATGGAAGATAGTAAAAATAATAGCTGTTTCAATGGAAAAAAACATCCTTTTGACACTTTTTTGAGGTTTTTTTTTTTTAGTTTTTTTTCTAAAGGCATGAAGATCCAAGTTTGCTGTAATGTTTTGACTCAAATATAATTAAAATATATTGATATTAAATTAGCCAACAAATGTTAATCAACATCGTCAGTCCTACAACCAAGTGTGGTCATAGGGTGTCACTGTACAGCTGATCACTTGACCAGCTTCCTTCATATGTTCCAGTTGTATACAAATGGCTGAGTCTGTGACTGATCATCCATTGCACTCAGTGACGTCAACCCAGTTTTTCCTCCGTCTACTTCTTTTGCCTAAGGTGGAATCTTGTAGGATGGCAGTTGGCTCTTATGACATATCCCTACCATTTCAACTTTCTCTTCTTGACAGTCATTATGAGGTCTTCCAAAGGGCATGTTTCTTGTTTGATTGTGTCTCACACTGTTTCATTTGTGATGCAGTTTATGTAAGAGATACTTAGGATGGTTTTATAGCATCTAATTTCAAATGCTTGTCTTCTGTAACTCCACTGTTAATGTCAAAGATTCATAGCTCTATAGAAGGCCAACATGCATTACAGTCTGATCTTTGATTTCAAGCAGATGTTCTTTGTTTTTTTTTGTTTTGTTTTATGGCATTATCAACCTCAATGGGTTATTTTTATTGCTGGTTAATAATTTTTCCAAAAATGTATTGCTGGTAATATTTTTTTTTCCTTCAAAAATTCATTGCTAGTAATAATTTTTTTTACAAAAAAGTATTGCTATATTAAAAACCTATTTTTACACTTTCAGTGTTTTGACCCTAGTTTTGGGGGAGGGTCAACTATTTGCTACCATCCTGGGTCATGGTGAACCTGGGAACACTAGCAATTAAGGGATGGTTCCATGCTCCTCAAAACCTCCTGATCGGAGGCCTTGCTGTTGGATGTACTTTATTCTCTTACCCAGAATCTGGATGTAGTTTATAATCTTACTCAGGACGCACAGATGTTCTTATCTTTCCATATAAGTTTTTAGTTTTACAACAGCTACCATTATCTAGGCTTCTCTTGAAATTATTTCTATTCTGAAGCTTTCTAAGTTTTAATATGACATTAAATTAGCCAATCTAAGCCTGAAACCACTTTTCATTATTAATTACATCATTTAATTATATCCATGTATTTTCCCAAATGTGACTTGAAAGCATGTTATCTCATTCACAGTTTGAACTCAGCTATCTCATTCCATTTTCCTTGCTGCTGTTTCACTTGTGGCACCTCCATTGTTAATTTTTTATTTTATTTTTATAAATCGATATTTACATCAATGCTTACAATAAAAGCAATTTCAGTTTCAGAGGTACTACATAAATGTCCTTTTCTTTGCAATTTAATCAGAAATAGCAGTTTTGACACTAAACTAACATGCAGTGATCTCTCATTACTCAGAAGTCACTATTTTGTGTATTTTTGAGTCAAATCACTCTTATAGACTTATTTTCAGTTTCTGTAAGATCACCAAAGCAATGTCAAGCCTGGTCAGTACCTAGATGGGTGACTACCTGGGAATATCAGGTGCTATAAGCTTATAGTATTTTCTGGATGACCCCAAAACAAAAGGAATACAATTAGAAATTATCAAATTATGATCACAAATCAAAAGTAAAAATAAGATTTTTCTTGCCCGAGTACATCCTTCAAATCTAAAAATCTACGATTCGTCCTTGCATTGAATACTGTTGCCATATATGGTCTAGTGCCCCCGCTGTTCATCTCGAGGTCCTAGACAAAATCCAGAGATGGATATGCAATGTGATAGGTCCTGATCTGGCATCTCATCTACAGTCACTTTTTCACAGACATGATGTGGCTTCCCTCTGTCTTTTCTACAAATATTTTCATGGCAACTGCTCTAACAAGCTACTTTCACTGGTACCCCAACTGCATGAAATTTAAGTGTGCTACTATGTTAGTATCTCGATCCCACCCTTTTACTGTTGAAACAGTTAAATGTAACTGCCTCTGCTACTCAAACAGCTTCTTATCTCAAATTTTCCGACAGTGGAACTCCCTTCCTCTTACTTGCTTCCCTGATAGCTATAATCTTCAAATATTCAAATGTAATGTCAATCAACATCTGATGCCTTGATCCTGATCTCCATCCTTCTCTATATCCTTTCCTCAAACAACCCTCTTTACTCTTGTTCACTCTCACTTTCTGTAACCCTTTGCATGCTCATGGTACTCCCGTCTTGCTCATCTTCATCATTTTACAGCTGAAATGGCTAGATGTAACCATAAGTTTTATGTTAACAGTTTCTTTTATCACACATCTCACTTGTGGAACTCTCTTCTGGCTTCTTGTTTATCAGTCAACTTCGATCTTCAAAAATGCCATGTCAATTATTATCCTCAGTTTTTTTTAATACCTGTTCTATTATTGTTCTCACTCCTTAATAAGGTTTTTCTTATATTCTTTTACACTCAGTAACCTCATGCATTTTAATGGCTTTATTACCTTACTTGGGGCGAAATGATTAAATAAATAAACATTACTGACAAATTATAGAAACATTATATATCAGGAAAGATGATAACTTACTTTTTGAAAATGTATATTTTCTTATCCTCTAATCACCAAAGTTTCTAATGATGTTTATATTTTTCTTTACCTAATGAAAGTCTTAGAACACTAGTTAACAGGTCAGTAAGTTCATTCTTCATTGATTGCCTTGAATGAGATAAGCTTTCACTTCACATTGATATCATTGGGAAAATACATGGATATGATTAAATGATGTAATTAATATTGAAAAAAAAAAAAAGCTTTTAGGTTTAGGTTAATTGAATATCATATTAACACTTGGAAAGCTCCAGAATAGAAATAATTTCAAGAGAAGCACAAATAATGGCAGCTGTTGCAAAACTAAAAACAAGAACATCTGCCTGAAATCAAAGATCAGACAGTTGCATACATTGGCATTCTCAATCTTTCTGTACAAAATTAACTTCATAAATATAGACACCATTTCTCTTCAGTATTTTCTTTAGAAAAAGCAAACACAAAATGTGAAACTAAAAAATACAGCCTGTGTTTAAACCTGCTACCATTAATCCTGACAACAGATAAGACCTGGCATGCTATGCTTACAGTTGAACTATCCTCATTTTCTCTGTATTCCACTTTTAAGACAGCTTCCCCCCCCACACACACACACCCACCAAGAATCCATTCTTCTTCATCTTTGAGGAGATTGTCCAGCACTCACTGTCATACAGGAGGACATAACAGTTTAGTACTCTTTTCCTTGTTTCTAGAACTAGAATTTCCAAATCACAATTCCTGCAGTAGAAAACTTGATTTTGGCAGTAGATAATAGACATTTTATTCAACCAGTTTTTCTTTATATCTAATAAACCTATTGTCAGAATTATTAACAGTGTTGTACACTTTATTGAAGGAGTTCTTATTCCAGCTGGGCTGGAACATAAAGAGACAAAAGTTTACCACGGCCATAGGCAGAAATTACACAACCTTGTCTGTTGTACACAGCCTATTTAGAGGGGCCTACACTAGACTTCACTGTCGATCCCAATATTTCAGAAAACCAAAATAAACCCTATCAAGATGACATATCAGCCCCAACCAAGGAGGGAAAAGAAAGCCAGATGACCTGTAAGGTCAGTATTACTCAAAAACTTAGCAAAGCTAACAACTAGTGACTGAGAGCAATAAGAGGAGAAGAGAAGACAGATCAGTTGTGTTCACTTTTGAAGAAATACTCTTTGGAAAGGCATATATCAATCTCTTCTCCCGATAAATATGCATTGTCTAGCCTTGGTTATCAACCAGTCTAAGAGAAGGACAACACTGAATTCGAAATTGATTGGGCTTAATGCAATCAACTCCATCTGATAAAAACTTATTTGCTACTGAAAACAACAGCACCACCTAATCTAGTGAAACTGTGGCTCTATACGCCATACATTCAACCAACCAACTAATATACAAAGAGCTATTCATTATGTTAATGTTTATCCAAACATTATAGCTTGTTTTTTAAAATACTGTAATATTACTACTACTTAACAAAAATTTCAGTTTGTTATGTTAACTTATGCACAAATATCCTTGGAAAAAACCTGAATCCAGCTAAGGCTTAAATAATAAGACATATGTGGAAAAAAAAAAAATAAATATAAATATATATATATATATATATATATATATATATATATATATATATATATATATTCAAATCCAAAATGTTTCCACTTTAAACAATGCTCAAAGGGTTGATAAGTCATTAAAAAAAAAAAATCAACTTTAATGAAAATGGAATTATTATAAAAAACAAACTATGTTCCGAGATGAATATCTTCAATTAATATCCAACTCTAAAAAATTAAGCAGTAACTATTTCTAAGCATACTGTCATGTAACTTTTATTTTTTTATATGGAAATATCTTTTGATGTTTGAAAAATACTTAAAATTTAATACTGTCCCTTAAAGAAGAGAGGAACAGTAAACAAATTGCATTTTATGTTTTATTATTTTGGGTTAAAAAGATAAAGCTACAAATATAAATGAATTCTAAGACCACAATACTAAATTTATTCTGCAGTTGTAGAAAACTGTTTTTCGTGAGCTTTTAATATAACCTCTGATATGACAAGTAAAACAATACATCAAAATTTTAATTCAATTCTATCTTTATATGCAAAAATGACAATATATTCTGACAGCAGACAGTGGGGAAATATAACAAATTATTTTTTATTGTAGTTAAAACAGCAGCTATATTTGAAGCCAGAAACACATTGCTTTTTGGTTTGGGATTTTCTTTTGCCCACTAACTTTACACTTACTCTAACTCTCCCCACTTAGCTCAATTATTTCTTGCAGTAGAGAAAAAAAAAACTGATGATGAAACATTGAATTTTACTGTTTTTGTTTTAAATCTAAACTTTGTTTAAGAAAGCTAATAGTCTTCTGTGTATTGAAAAATTAGGAAAAAAAGATTCTAACTTTGACCAGAAATCAATGCAAATCTTATTATCAGAAAAGAGATTTTATATGCATAATGTAAATGCTATTTAAACGGTTTTCCTATAGAAATGAAAGAGAAAGGCATTACCAATGTTTTGGGATTAAAGGTGTTACTGACAGTTTAGAACTATTATAACCTGGGAATTTATTCTCATTGTCAATTGATTTAACAGTCTTTAACTTTTGATGAAATAATACACATCAGCCTTTGAAGAGAGACAATAACATTTTAAGTTCTGTTCACAAAATTGAACTCAATTTCTGTGTTGCTCTGACAATGCTTTCTTCAATCCCCATTCGATTTTACAGCCTGGTTTATAATTCATCAGGAAGAGATCCATTTATTTCCATATAAACAGAGAATCGGGTCAACCCAACTTCGAGTTGGTTGTATGTGGTGCTGTAAGCACAAGGAGTTGCGTCCCCTTCTACAATGGGCTGTTGAGAGAAGACCTTCTACTAGAGTTCTTCTAGAGTAGGTGGCGCTGTCTATTTGCATATGAACGATATTGGGCAGGTATTAGCCAATAATTAGTGTGAGTCCGGGAATGGGAGAGCTATGTAACAGTTTTTTTTTTGTTTTTTTTTTCAGCTGAGAGGAGTGCTCTCAACGTGTGGATGTGTGAAAACCAGACAAGACAAACACATTATACACTCAAAGAAGGCTGCAGAATGAATTGGCTGAAACACTGACAACACAAAAATAGAGTTCAAAGCATGGAATAAGTGTCACCCATGAAGATCAAAATTGAAATTAAAAGCATAAATTTAAAATATTTAAATTTCAATACTTTAGAGATTTAACAACAGTATGTTCTTTTTAACAGTAGACCAATCCAGAAACTGCATTTAAACAGCGGCAATACTGCAGTACAGTAGTGGATCTATTATGAAACAAATTAAGTTTAAGCCCCAAAATCAAAGGTTTTTTTTTCTTTTGTTTTTAAGTGTTTGTCATTAAAATAAGGCCATTCTAGTGATAGAATCATAAGCCAATGGTTTGAAGTAGTTAATTTTGGTCTTAAATAGGCTCTAATATGCATTTCATATGGCCTCAAAATTCCCCTGTAATTGGTCAAATTTCAAAGTTTCTTGTAGGCTTATAGTGCCCCTGAACCCACAGCTCTAAAAGTTTGTTGAGCTCACCAGAATCTATTGATAGCCTACATTTTGGCAGTTGGATCTTCAAATCTATTGTTGCTGGTTAAGAAGGGATCACCATATTTGCTCAACCTTCTGGGCTAAAAAAAAAAAAAAAAAAAAAAGGTCCACCACTGCTGTTGTGAATGAATTTAGTTACACCATCAAATGTGTGATCCTTGCTTCACTGATACTTTCACAGATATCCCTTACTAAGAGGATAATATGAATATTCCTGCTCCTAAAAACCAGTTTCCCCATTTTTCATTATCAAACATTTCTGTATTTACACAAGTTGTTACTGAAGATTGTTCCTTAAGGAACATATTTTATATTTTTAACCAAAGGTGGCTAGGGGTTTAATAATAATAAATAACAGAATATATATTAAAATTATGAAGGAGTGGAGTTAAGAAAAGGTGTTTTCTATTAAAGGAGATTAAAGTACCTTTGGCTAAGTTAACAACAGCTTATAAGGCAAAAATCTTCATTTAAAAATGAATAAGAAAAAAAACAAGTAAGGAGATCAAAGAAAAAAGTTATGAATATAACAGTCGCTTAGAAGTAGAAGAGACAAATGGTCACAGCTATAAAGAAAACTAAAGAACTGAAAAGGTTAACAGAAAAGGTGGAAATAATTTTATAGAAGAAAAGGGACAAAAACAAATACCCAAGGGAGTAGGAGGAGGAGAATAACAAAAACAACAATGTTGGAGGAGGAAGAGGAGGAGAACAGAAACAATTACTGGGAGCAAGAGGAGAGGGAGTCAAATATTTACAAATAAGCACAAGAAGAAAACAAAACTAGGAAAAAATAAAAAGACCTAAAAGAAAAAAAAAAAGAAAAAAAAAGAGAGAAAAAAAAAGGTAGAAAGAGAAAAATACATAGAAAAAAAAAATGTCTTATATCCCTATGGATTACAGGAACTTTTATCCCCAGAGTGGTATTAAACTTTGTTCAGTAAATAAACACTTGTGCAAATCCTCTTAATAATATGAATTAATCTTCTGGAGATTTAGAAGACTTATCTAAAGTGTTTGTGGTTTGCTCTCTGACAGGTTTCTCATTTTCTTAATTTCATTCAAACATTACACATAACCATCATAGAATTTACAAAACCTATTTTCAAAATAACAGAGTCAGAAAAGAAAGAAATTTAAAATTTCTCTAATTATTTATCATTTTTTTATATTACCTAAAAATTAAATTAAGATAACATAAAAACATTCATTTACTTGTAAAATATCAGTAAGCTTTTGTTTTCAAGCAATTTGAAATTAGATTTCCAAGATTTTAAATTAAAATAACTCATAACTTTCCCAATGGCATTATGTAGAGTTATCATATGAAAATTATAACACAGGCACAAAATGTACCAATTATAAAGTGTTAATTTATTCAATTAAGTATATTTACTTGGTTTTCTTTAAGTACTTAAAACTAAAACAAAATGTTAAATATTGCCCACTATTTTCAAATAAAATCACCCCAATATCCCCACATTTTCATTAACTGAGGAACAAATTAGCAAAGTAGGTTTGAAAGAGCTATCAGGAGCATATATGGCTATTATATATAGTTTTAAGGTATACTATGTCTATGAGTAAACGTGCTCAATATCAGGGATAGAGCAGTTTTAACAATATTTAATAATTTCATGTAATCTACAGAAAACATTTGATTTATAAAGAGTGTGAGTTTACAGTTTAAAAACATAATATTGAAGTTAAACATTCACATACTATACTTTCTAAAATATAATGTGCATAATCTGATTAATTCTGGGATTGTCTAGTAGTTGTTTTTTTTTTCTGGTAAACAGGAGCATGTGATTACCAATCACTTCAACATCAGAAGTTCTACTCCAACACTTGATTAATATGCAGGGGGATTTTTTGTTTTTTTTAATTCGTGGAATTAATAAAATATTCTTTTATATGGCAAGAGATATGATAATTTATTTTCACTAACAAAAAGTATTCATTGAAAAATGATTTGTATGTTTCAAATCTTAACACAAATACTAGGTCCATTATATTTTTTTTGCAAAAGTTCATTTAATCAACCAGTTTATATAGTTGCAAACAAACAGTGCCATTCAATAAAAAAAAAAAAAAAAAAATGTTCTGAAAAAAAAATATTTCATTATTTTTTTTTTTATATGTGATCTAATTGGAGAACTTCACATGAAAGATTTAAAAGTCATTTTTTATACAAGAGAATTTATCATTTTTTAAACAATATTTCTTAAAATGTTATATATTAAAAAGTTAATGAATGATTTATTTTTATCAAATTAAGGGAGATAAACAAACTTTTTCTCTCAGCTTAAAACTGTGCAATGCAGATCAGAAATAAAGAAAAAAAAAAGCTTCAGTTTCTTTTTTGTTTTGTTACATTTCAAGCCAATCTACTCTCTATCCTTGCTTATTGAAGTCTTTAGTAGAAAAAAAAAAAAAAAAAGATTTCTGCCCCTGTCACCTCTTTTATCCTTCCAAAGGAATTCTTCAGAGGCAAATCAATGACCAAGTCCAGTGAGACTAGAAAACCTTTAGAGCATGTCTGCCACAAGAAAACTGGTTGTACATGATTTCCAATGAAAAAAAATCAAGCCTGTCAAAAGAGCAGTGATATTTCTTTGGAACTTTTCTTTGGCTGCTTAGAGGATGGAAACCAAACATACAGGCACACATACACTATATATTCCCTAAAAAGAGTCATCAGTGAAGATGTAGAGAGTCAGAAAGCCATATGTCATCATATGGAGATAGGTAAAGGGGGGGTGATAAGTAAAAGTTGAAGATCAGAGTGATTGGTTTGATTTGTTTTACAGCATATCAACCTCAATGGCTCATTTAATGCCAACAACTTTTCCTGTTAATATTTTGTTTTGACAAAATCTATTTCTGGTAATATTTTTTTTTTTTGAAAAACATATTGCTGGTAATAGTTTTTTCTTCAAAGTGTTTCTGGTATTAAAACCTATTTTTACGCTTTCATAATGCTTTTTACCTCAGTTTTGGGGTTAACTATTTGCCCATAGCTGGGACCCTAACAGGTGCTACCACCCTAGGTCAGGGTGGACCTGGGAACACCAGCAATTAAGAAGTGGTTCTATGCTTCTAAAAACCTTCTGATCAGAGGCCTTGCTGCTGGACGTAGTTTATTGTTTTACCCTGGATGCTGATGTAGTTTATTATCATACCCAGGATGGCAAAGTGGTTGGGGGTGCGGAGAACGAGAGGGAGAGAGACAGTTCAAGCAAGAGAGATGGAAGCTCTCTCTAGATGAAGAAAATATTTAGTCTGTTAGTTTGTCATGAAAAGGGACAAAAGTAGCAACGAAAATGTCATCTACCTACCCACAACCCAGACCACGTCAAATGAATTTATAAATAAATAACCAATTACATTATGAGCATACTCAGTATCTTTCCCCTGTTTTTGTTCACATTCAACACAAACAAATATATCCTGTTAGTAAAAAAAACGGCTCTGGTTCATGTTTACAAATATGCAGATACAAAACTATTTTTCTATTGCCTGGAATTAAACTACAGAAATCCAGAATAAAATTGCAGCTTCAAACAGGATTCAAACTTGCAACCCAACAGAGATTCTTACTTAATGTAGAAACATCTATACTATTGAATTAGTTGAGATGCAATGTTTAAATGTAGTAATGCATTCACATGTAACCTGACTACAGAGCAAAGAGATAATGTTCAAAAGGATATAAGTTTAACATATGGTCAAATGAAAGCAAATCATGTAATCTAGTTATGTGATTTAAGTATATGTGAAGTCTACATGACTAACCTTGAAAATATTATGAAAAATCACTTAGCCACAATGATCAGTAAGAGCAACAGTAATTAAATTAAGATTTAGAGAAAAGAAGTTTTTACTCAAAAACTGCTATTTTGAGATTTTAGGCAGTCAAATCAGACAAAATGTGTTCTTTGTTCTTTGCATGTTCAACATTTTATTTTCTCTTTCTATATTCAAATAAAATCAAAAACTCAACCACAATGACAAAGTTGTATTTCAACATCAATCATGAAGTTTAACATCACAAGCCTGGCAAAAATCAAGTTTATAATATTGGTGCTGTATTTTATTTTATTACAAATCTCCTATTTTCTATGACAATATTCTTATTTAATTAGCATTTAGTAGTAATAGTAGCATTATTTAAACAGTTCATTGTATTTCAAAATCTTTTCTCATTATCATAACACACAATATTTCTGTGACTTGACCAAGTGAGACACCATTCCACTTATTTTAGATTTTTTTTTTTTAAGAAGAAATTCCACTTAGAAGCAAAAGTAAATTAAATAGAAAGAATTAAATTATGTCAATTTAGAACAAAGCTTCAGATAACATTACTTTTTTATGCGAGTTTCTTATTTCAGTTGACAGAAAATTTGGAAAGCAGCAATGATTTTAGAGAAAAATACTGAACTGGCATTAAATATAAGATTATATAAGCAAAGATATTTAATGTTTTCTGAATATAATAGCAACAAGGAGAAAAATAACACAACTTGAAAGATTTCATTGACAATGAATCAAATTAAATATTACTTGACCCCTCCCCCTCACATTAAAAAAAAAAGCCTTGTGAGATTTAAATGTTATATTTATGCCTTTTTAGTCTTTTGACAAAGTTACTGGAATCTTTAATATGTGAAAGGTTAATTCTTCCATGAAATGGTGTTAACATTTTGTTAATCTATCGAGGAGCTCTTTATTTTAAATTGTATTTTCCAAAATGTTACTTTAGATTTTAAATTTTACTTTCCCAATATTATAAATTTGAAGTTAATTATAAAATTTCTAGATTTTAAATTTTACTTTCCGAATTCTATTTTAGATTTTTATTTAAAGAAATTCAAGAAATGATAAAGGTTTAAAAAAAAAAAAAAAAAAAAAATAATATATATATATATATATATATATATATATATATATATAGTATAAAATGATACCTCACATGTAATGTCCGAGGAGGACACTGCCACATTGTGAGGTCTCACTGATCATTATTACTGAATCATGAGTTTGATCCTTGCTGGGTGCCCTTTACTTTTGGCTTTGTATCAAAACAAAGTTTAGTAAACAATATAAAATGTTCGAGACTAAATGGGAAGCTAAAAACTACAATTATTCTCACAGAAGCGCAAAATTTTATTAAAGCAATAAAAGCTGACATTAAAATTCATTTCATATCAAAAAATTAACAATTCATAAGAAAAAAAAGAGGGGTAACAAGAAATATACATTACCCTAAATTTGTAATACTAAAATATAACAATCAAAAACAGTTAAACCATTTTATCAGTCCTCTCCTATCAGAGCAAAAGTCGAGGACAAAAAATATGCAGTGACTATAAAAAAAATTTAAAAAATGATATAACTTCAGACTAATATAATATGAAAATATAATATTTTAATCATTGTGCCTATTTTTTCTTTTATTTTTGCTCTGATGAGAGAGGACCGATAAATTGATTTAACAGTTTTTAAATCACTATATTTTGGTATTACCGTTTACAGTAACCTACAGGTTTTGTTACCAGTCTTTTTTCTTAGGAATTGTTTCTTTTTTTTTTTTTTTTTGTCATGAAATGCATTTTAATATGTCTGCTTTTATTGTTCTAATAAAATTATACTCTTAAACTTTCTCCTTCCACCCTAGCATCCATTAAATTCTCCCATGCAGAATAGGATCACAGCCTCACCACACTCAGTGTTGCTGCTGCAGTTCTGTAGCAAATAGATTTTTATGAGCTGGGATTGCCTGCTTTATGCCCAACAACTTTCAAATTCAGAGTTGTCTTCTCCTAGACTGATTAACAAGTCTTCCCTGCTACTTAATCCATAGCCGAGGGAAAAAAAAAGTTAGATTCACATTTTTTCAAAGGGTATTTGCAGGAATGTAAACAAAATGAAGTCAGCCAGAATTTGGTACACAGATTCAATTTTCCATGCTGACAACCACTACAATATGTGCACATCTTAAATTTCAATAAATTTTAAAATCACAAAGTTGCTGAGCAAACAAGATTTAGAATAAAGCAATGAAGAATATTTGCAAATATTTGGAAAGCAAAATAATTGTTAACTTAGAAATATTTAACATGAATAAATATAATAAATACAGATAAAATACAAAAACATATTTGGTTGTTATTTTTGTCTATTATATGATCTGGAATTACATCAAATAATCTAATGATCAATAGGGTTACATGGGATAGAAAATGTAGAAAAATACAAAACAAAAATTTTTTTTTTATGTGCTGCTGATACAGTCAAGGTTTTTTTCCCTTAAGTATCAACATTTTTATAATTTTATCTGCATACATGGGAAAGGATTTTTTTTTTAGTTATAAAATTACTATAGTAACTGACAGTAGATATGATCATAATGTAGATGCTATAAACACGTATATATGGCATAAATAAATATATACTTAATATAGATATATTAATCAAAATAACAAAAATAATAGATTTCTCACACACACGCTAATGTATCATACTTTATATACTGTACACCCGTCTTGTTTACAATTGAAAGGCCCACCACCGCCGCCAAGCGGTCACTTTGAGAACTAAGATGACTCGTTCTGCTCAGCCCACAGATTTTGAAGTATATCACTGATGATTTGGAAGTTTTTCCTGCACATTTTCTTTGTTTTGCCTGCAGTTTTTGTCTGTTTCATCTGAAATCCATTGATGGAGGGGGGTCCTTAGATGAGAGGTTTGTCTGTACTTCAAAAATATACCAGAGTATAAAAGTAAATGAAAAAAACTTGTCAGATGTTTAAAGAAAAAATAATTTCAGAAAATCTTGGACAAAATGTTTCCCCAATTAACAAACAAAAAAATAGGTGTGCACACATACACATTTTATTTATATTTATATATATATATATATATATATATATATATATATATATATAAATATATATATAAAAAAGACTAACCCATTCCATCTATAACATGAAAGTAATATTAACAAAAATCTAGCAATGTAATTCGGTACAAAACAGGGAAATATTACATGCTGAGAAGAATCTCACTATAACTTTAATCAAAAGCAAGTTGGAAAAAAAACTCAAAGAAAGTGTTCAGTTCAAAACTCCCTGTAGGGTACCCAGATCGACATACACCTGATGAAGGCCGAAGAACACAATGGCCAAAACATTATGATGACGACAACAACAAAGATGGGGACAATAATCTACATGCAAATAAAGTAATTGTTACTCCACAAAACAGATGCACAATTTACATGAGAAATTTAAAATCTATATTCATAATTGATTGATTGGTTATTTTACCGGCATATCAAGCACTATAGGGGTCATTAATGCCAAAACAGTATTAATATTTTGTTCGAGTATTTTTGTTTATATATTTGTGTAGGTTGCATTTTTATGGTTCCTGGTAGGTGATTTTTTGGGGGTTGGTATATATTTAAATTCAGTATATCATCTGGGTTAGTATTTTCGAATTAGTCTTAAGTCATTTACTTGATTGTACTTAACTCAGATTCAGTTGACATTGCTACAGTTTATTTGTATAGGTTTCACCGTGTATGGTTTCTGACATATAGTGCACACTGGTGGGGGGGGGGGTCTTCAGTTTTTAAGCATGCACGAGTAAATTCTATATTCAGTCAATAAAACTATCAATAAATAAAACGTATTTTTTTCTAAATATTTACAACTTTAAAAAAATTAATTAAAATTAAAAGAAAAAAAATTCCAACAAAACGACGAACGAAAATGTTATCCTAAAAAAAATCTATTCATCATCTCTTAAGTCTACTATTCATCAGATTGGTTCAATAAGGAGAAAAAAAATACACACATTTTCTTTCAATGACCTTCAAATGGCCTGACAATAACTCATCAATTTCCTCTTCCATGTGTATAAAATAAATCTTTTGTCATGAAAAATACATAAAAGCCAGATTTAATTTAATGTTACTGACTGAATGATTATCAATTATGTGAAAAGAAGAAAAAAACAGCTATGTAAAGCCTACCTTCTTTTTCAAAAATACACAACTCTGCATTCTATAATCCAATCTTCACCAACATTATTATGTTTCATTCCTTGAAGAAATTTTCATATCTATATCTAAAAGGACCAAAATGTCCCAATATTTTATTAGGTAAGTAAACAGACCCCCACCCCACATCTTTAGCCTCTTCACATAGCAGTAATTGTCAGACAGTAATCCAAATTTATTCTCATTCTACCTTAAAGACTTCATAAGAAAAATAAATGCTTCAGTTCCCAAAATAAGAAGAGACACTAAACTAAGGTTTAAAAATAGAAGATAGGAACACTTATTTTTTTTTAAACTTATCAGAAACAGCTGAAAAAATAATTACACTCAAGATATCACTTGGCTGACAAAAATGTAGAGACAGGATTTATTTAGAATTTTATATTCAGTTCATCAAAAATAATGATGACACATTTTTCTTTCAAATGATAAAAGTTGGTCATATCTTTCAAAAGTGTTAAAAATAGATATTTTATAAATCAGAGGAAAACACATAGCTAGATATGCATACACACATTATATGTTTTAATTAAAAGAGAAAATAATTAAAAGTAAAAATGTATAGAAAGTGCAGTAATTTCCAAGTCTTCCACAGAAACATTTATGTCTAAGCATGCATTTTATTAAGAAAATTATTATTACAATGTGGTATATTTAAAATAAGAGCAGCAAAAATATAAACTAAAGCAGAAGGAAACTGTATGAGTTTGGCTAGGTTGTGTATTTAGACACATCAGATGCCAGAAATTGGAAATTTAAATTTAAAAAAAAGTCTACATCCTCAGCATTTCTATCAATGTATCATTATAACTGATATTTATTATTTTCGTCCCCACCCCAACATACACACACATAATTCCATCAATAGAAAAATTATTTAGTTAGAAGCCCTTTCAAAAGATGAAAGCAGAACATAGGATTTATTTTTCATTTTGTTATTCAATTAACCACTATTAGTTTGGTATACAAAGTTCATATATCCTATTCTCTCTCTCTCTCTATATATATATATATGTAATTAATTATATTAAGAAACAGGTAACTTTAAAGGTTCATGGGATTATAATTTATTCTCTTTGGAATTATCCATATGGATTATCAAATAACTTCATTAACTATATATATATTTATATATATTTGATCACATGATGAGGCACCAATCTTCCACAGTTCAAAGGCAATGTTCTCTGGCCTAGGAGAAGTGCATTCTGATACCATAGTATCAATGACAGTATACTTTTTAGACTTGCTCAAGACAAACCTATAGCAATTTTCACCTTGGAGATAAACGGCCTAATTTTAGGCCCACCAAATGATTCAATGGTTAACCAGTATTAAATACTATGCACATCCCAATGTCAAACCTACAGCCACAATTTTATTTAACTATTAAGCCATAGATATTTTACACACACATTATATATTGTTAAAGAGTAAATAAGACACCCCTGGTAATACAAATGAACTAGGCAAGATGCCTTAAATAAAGAACTCAATGTGTGTCAGGGAAGTCCATTGGAGTCAACCGGAAAGAATTCTAATGACATCACAGCAAGTAACCTAAGCAAGACATTATATTATAAACACTAGCAGTGAGTTATAGCAGTGGCAATGAGGATTTTATATATATATATATATATATATATATATATATATATGTGTGTGTGTGTGTGTGGAATTAGAGCTGGAATCAGTTTAAAGTGAAGTCATTTGTAATGGTAAAATGGAAAGTCATGTATCAAATATGTATGTGATTATTTTATACACACAATATACAATCTCCTAGGTAGTAGATATTTCATACATGATTTTCCATTTAACTGTTACACATAGCATCACTTTGAACAGATTCCAATTCTAGCAATCAAAAAATTGCCAGAATTTAGTCAATATCTTGCTTACCATACTGATAACACCTAGTTCTTGGCAATGACTGATAGTTGTTAGTACTT
This sequence comes from Acanthosepion pharaonis, assembly GCA_903632075.3. Lineage (NCBI taxonomy): Eukaryota > Metazoa > Mollusca > Cephalopoda > Sepiida > Sepiidae > Acanthosepion > Acanthosepion pharaonis. Next base: position 708,557 of record CAHIKZ030005505.1, on the reverse strand, counting down.
AAATATAAGAGGGGAAAAAAAAATCATGAACTTTAGAAAATTTATTCCTAACTTCAATCCTGATATACAATACCTCATTCAGAAATTGTAAAGATATAAAAATTTGATTAGACAGACTTTATTGAGAAAATTTAATAAAAAACTTGTTTGGTTGAATTCTTGCTGCCTAAGTACACCTATACACACATTTACATAGGCAAGATTGTATACTTTTCCTTAAAAAGGTAACCTTTTATTTATTTTTTTTTTTTTGGCTAACACCTCAACAGAAGAATCATTGGCAAATAGTGCAAAATAATGATAATCCTAATGAGGTGTTTGCCCCCTAAAAAATAAAATAAAAAATAAAAGGTTACCTTTTTAAGGAAAAATATGCAGTCTTGCTTGTTTAAAAATATCTATAAGTTCTGTGGTATCAGACATTTATTTAAATATATATCAGTGGTGACTCCAGCAATTTGGCTTGTCAGGCTTAGCCTGAGTGAGTCAATTCATGTATATTTATTTCAAAGCAACAAAAATCTATCATTGTTGTCATTCTTGACTTGAACTGGATCCAAAATTAATTGTTTTAACTCCATGCCTCAAAATATTGACCGAAGTACATTTTTTTTATATTGTTCATAATTAGGAAAGGAAAAAAGAAAGAAAAAAAAAAAACAAAGTAAGTAAAAAAAAAGCTATGTATACACGAGCCCTATCTGAGCTGGAGACATTTAATAGACAATATATTTCTTGCTTTAATTTTATAAATTAAATCTTTTAGAAATGACTTGTATGCCCCGTTTTTCAAAGAACACATTTTTATTTCAACTTATTCTTTTCAAATGTCCATATTAAATAATTTATTCTGTACAGTAAAAGGTTTTTTAGCACAATCTTTTTTTTTTTATTTATTTACATCAAAATCTTTCTCAGAGATCATGCAGAAATCCTAGTAGATAACGTAATGGATACATTGACATTCTGCTTTTTTACAACTGTTCCGATGAGCTGCTTTCACTGGTTCCCAGACTTTATGAATTTAAGCGCTCAACTAGGCTGGTATCTTGCTCTCACCCTTTCACTGTTGAAACTGTTAAATATAGCCATCTCTTCTACTCCAATAGCTTCATGTCTTGCACTTCTCGTCCGTGGAACTCCCACCCCATTTCTTGTTTTCCCGATAACTATAATCTCCAACTATTCAAATGTAACGTCTATCAATGTCTCCAGATGCCCTGATCTATCCCCTAACAGTCTCTTCATCCTTTCCTCTATCACTCCTCTTTGTTCTCACTCCAACTCTGTAAACCCTTGCATGCTAGTGGCTTCCCACCTTGCTTGGGGTTGAATGCTTAAACAAAAAAAAACAAAAATCAACAACATAATAACCAATTAGATTCTGACAAATAAAATACCAACAGAAAGAAGGTTTAGTTCTGGGATCATCTTTCCATTTGATCCCAGATTAAAAGTTGCAAAACCTTTTGATTATAAAATATATTTTAAAAGGTTTCTTTCAGCTAATAAAAACATAAGAGTAATTTAATGAGTCTATCACCTGACAGTTAATATCTGAAATTTGATCTGAAATTTTCATGGTAAAATGACTGATCTAGATTAAACTCAAGGTTTCTCCAGAAATCAAACATTTTACAGTGAAAATTTCAGATAAAAATTAATATATTAAAAGTAGTTTATATTGATTATATTGGAAAGTTAAAAACATTTGTTAGTGGATATCTGACTAAATATCAGTACTTAAGGCTATTTGTGCATAAGTGAATTTAACGAATCCAACTGAAATTCAAGCTTGTCTCTCCAGTTTCTCATTCTGAGGTGTTATCATTAAACCACCTACATTTTTGCATTGTAGAACAGGTAACAGTTTTGAATACAGAAATAAGACATACTATTTAACACATTTATATTTATAACCTTAAATATGTATGCTTAGTTTGGTCAATAATCCAAATACAAAGAAATAGTCTTGCTAAAATAACCCAATATGGCCTCCGACACCAGAACCCAGAAGATGCAGAATTCAAAGAGAAAGTATTAAACCTATACAAATATTTCTGCAATCACAAAGAAAAAATTATGCAAAATACTGTTCCAGCAAAACAACTGACTTTTGATTCCTATCCCATTTCTTGTGCACCCACTATCTCACCATCAATTTACATTAACCCCTGTCCCCGCAACATGCCTTCCTCCTTAGTTTATATGACATGCACTTCTGATCTAAAGATCACTGATAAACCCAAGAATAAATGACAAAATACAGAGCAAAAAAAAAAAAAAAGAAAGAATAAAAGAAATAAATTTCTATTTATACTGGAAGAATTTTCTTTCTCCCATCTCTCATATTCTCTTGATCTTATAGACAGAAATCCTTTTGTAACAATCTCTCCTCATCTTTAACAACTGTCAATGGTACTATGCTTGGACACTTCTATTTATACTTGAACACTGTTCTTTGAGGCACAGATTCCTCCACATGATATACCAAAACATTACCTTTTCCTGCTATGGCTTAGGGTCCCTCAATAATAACTCTCTTTGATCCTATTACTACTCAGTCTTTATGTTAGTGTTCCACTTTTCAAACATATCCTACAATTCTGAGTAAAAGGCAGTTCCATTATCCATTAGCACCAAATTCACTGAACACATCTTTAAAAATACCCCCCCTCAACATAACTAAACACATTTTTCTTCTTGCCTTCCATAAAGTCACTCTTCCAGATCCACAGAACAATCATGAAAAAAAAAATGTCAACTATCAATCTCTTCTACTTGTTCTTCACTTGAATTTCTCTCATTTCATGTACACTTAGCATGGGATCAATAAAATGACATCTCTTACAACTCTATATTTTGTCCCACTGACTTGTGCAACAAGCACCCAAGGGCTTCCCCTGAAGTTATTCCCCAATCCTTTTGTAACTTTAGGGTCAATCTTTCTGGTCATAAATAGTGTTTTTTTTTTTGTTTTTTCATTCTTGTGTGATGCATGCCATGTAATTCTTTCAAGTAGAGATTAAAACAAAAAACTGATTCTTTTCTCACAATCTACTGGTACCGCAATCACGTTCTCACCACAGTGAGAGTGTCAGCCTTATTTCTCTAAGAGAGTACAGATTTGAATTAAAATTGAATTCCCTAATAAATCCTTCCAAGATCCCGAAACATTGCTTAATGATTACTACTTCATTGCTTCTCAGATTATTCCACACACCATGCTTGATGAAAAAACAAATTTCATTTTCAAGAACTTTAGAAAATACAAAAAGAAAATCTTTTACCAAACTGCACATTTCCCTGCAATAACACAACAGAGGAAAAAGCAACAAAGCTATATGCGACTAAATACAGGTTATATTTACTAGGTATTAACTTTATTGAAACTTTGATAATTAACACTATTGATTGCTATTTTATAACTATTCACTCAACACAAGGCCCAAGAACCACTCAAGGTAGAGGGTTACTGAATGAGGTTGTTGAAATTAGATAACAGCTGACTCAAGACTTGAAGAGTTAAAGATTATAATGATTGGGGAAGCATCCTCTTGGGAGTCTGTTCCACAAAGTAGCGGATTTTGGAAAGATGTTCAAATGGAATTTCCTTCTTACTCATAGAATACGGAAGGAAGAAGAATGCTTAGACCCTGTATATGTGGGATGGTGGGTCTTAACTGTAAAAGTCTGAACTGGTGGAATTATTGGATGGCAAAGAGGTTTTTTTTTTTTTTTATTCCAGTAGAATTATTAATGGATCTGTGAGTCATAAGGAAACTTATGACAGCAAAATCCATGTCAGGCATATGCAGGGCCGTATCAACAATATCTGCAGCCTCAAGGGTTGCACCTACTTATAGTCTTACATTAATCACAGCTAGTGGTAACTAAACTTTAAATACAAAATACTTACAATACAAGGTAGTACAATTTAATCATTTTTATGTTTTCCTGATGATTGACATTGCTTTAGACAAACTATTCTTGATATATCAGATTGTAATGTCTGTGTACATCACACTTTCATATAAGGATGACAAATGTTCATCAGTTAATCTGGTTCTGTGAGACATTTTTGTGGCCTTCATAAACGAAAATAACTATTCACAGACATATGTGGAACCAAATATCACAATAATCTTTGTGGCAAACTTTCTGAAGTTCTTAAATGCCTGAGGAAGGTATGAAAAAAAATCCAGGTATCCCTATTTCTAGGTACTTTCCCTTGAGTGCTGAGTCAGTCTACATTTCCAGTAGTTCCAGCTGTAGACTTTCCTCTGCCTGAGCAACATTAAAAATGAATGGTACTGAGAATAATGCAAACTGATCTTCACAAGATAAAAAAATCACAAAATCTTTGCTGAAATTCCTTTGACAGTAATTCCAGGTAATTGTTGTCCTTGGCAAAGATAAATACAAACTCATTATTGGCAGTTTTTTTTCAACTCCTTACACATAGTAAAATGAATCAAGTTTTCATGTAACAACTGAGACTTCAATAAAGCTAATTTTGCAATGTAACACTTGATACCATCATATAACTGAGTGATGAGCTTATTTTTACATTGTAATTTCAAATTAAGATCACTTAATTGGGCAGTAATATCCAATGAGAAACTAGATCTTGAGGCCAGCTTTCATCTTCCAATTTATCTGGGCTTTGACCCTTCATCTCCAAAAACAATTTCATGTAGCAATAAAAAATCTTTTCAGTACCTTGTGACATGAAAGCCAATGAACTTCTGTGTAGAATGGGACATCTGTGAACTAATTATTCACATCTTTCAATAACTGGCTAAACTGATGGCGATGCAGAGCATGACATCTGATATACCTCACTGTTTTTGTGACAACGCAACACATAATCTAATTTTTGCTTGAATCTGGATATACATTTTCTAATTTTGTACCTAACTTGGCAGCAACACCATTATGTCTCCCAAACATATTGACAGCACCATCAGTAGATAAACACACAAATTTACTCAAATTAAGGCCATACTCATGGAGAAGCTGTTCAACTTTCTCAAAAATGTCCTGGCTTATTGTAGTATCATACATTGGGACCAGTTCAATTAGTTCTTCATAAATTTGAAATTCATTGTCACAAGCCCTGATGAAAATGGCGAGCTGTGCTATTCCAGATCTGTCAACAGTCTCATCCAGAGCAATAGAAAAATGTTCAAAACCTGATGATAAAGTCTTCAACTGTTGACTCAAATCACCTGCCATTACATCAATCTGTTCAGCAACAGTGTTCCTGCTTAATGAAATGTCTTGAAATAAGTGTGACTTCTCTAGACATACAATTTCAGCTGTTTTTACAAGACATCGTTTTATGAAATCTCCTTCACTGTAAGATTTTCCACTGATGGCAATCATTTTGCAGAGTTCAAAGCTTGCAGTAACAGAACTAACATTGCCTTTCTGAATTTTTGTAAAGCAACTCTGTTGCTGTGTTAACTTAACCTTGAATTCCTTCACTTTTGAAACCTGCATATCTTCATATTTATCATGAGATCAATTGTTTGTTTCATAATGTCTTTTCACATTATATTCTTTTGGCGTCGTAATGCAGTGGTTGCAAATCAAACAGTTTATCTTTCCATTTACAGTTGTACAAAAGTATTGTAATTCCCACTTTTCTTGAAACACATGTCCTTCTTCAAATAATTTTCTCTTTTTACAAGATGGAGTAGAATTCGACATTTTTAAGGCAGAATATTACAAATTTACGAATGTTTTCACTTTACATTTGTTCTTATTTAGTTGTGAAAGAAATTAAAAATAGTCGCTGACATCCAAAAAACTAAAAAACATTGAGATAGAATAAACAATCTAATCATAGCAATTGAAAAAAAATCTCAGTTTTTAATAATTTGCATTACTGACATAAACAAGATTCTCGATATACCATGGCAGTAGAAATCTTTGTGAGGGCCGCCAAGATGCATGTAAAAGGCTGCATGCAGCTCGTGGGCTACAAGTTTGACACACCTGTTCTAGAGAGAGTCAAATATGTACAATATATACATAAGGTATGAATCAGTAGGTACATGTATGTGTTTATATCTCTCTCCCTCTCATACACACACACACACATTTTATTACTCATGGATGGCAAAATAAGAAAATGGATTAAATAAAAGGTTTTGTCCAACACTTCCAGAAGATAACTAACTACAACAGTTACCTGAAGAAGGCCAAAATGTACAACTCTTGAAATGTTATGCCCATAACAACCAAGAGAAGGACACTTATTCAAGTAAATATGTGTAGCCAAATACTATGACAATTCATTTCTTGTTATTAATTACTGATTTGCCTGTAAATTCTTTAGCCAAGAAATTAATATAGCTTAAGTATTACAAATTTGGATCAAATTAGAGAAAATAACATCAAATATATATAAAGTTAAATTAAAAGTTTAAAAATTCTAAAGTACAATTAAAACAAACATGCAAACATACTTGTTCCCAATCTTGGGTGACAAGACTTCTTCAGGTTGAGGCACCAACACAGGGTGGTTTTGCGAAATCTCCTCAACTCTCTTCTTAGAGCTCAAATCACGAAGGATCCAATTCTGGTGCCAGTTGAGTGAATTACCAGCACTTAAGTCTATCATGTCCTCAATCTCTTCATCAACTTCTTTAATTGGAGTCAAATTGAGTGACAACAAGTCTGGGTCAATCTCTTTTGATTCAAAATCCAACTCATCAAGATTGGGTAAAGTACAATGTGACCTGTCTGCCAAGTCCCGACTTGTAAGGTTAAGGCTTGGTGTTTGATTAGGGGACTTCACCCGACTTACAAATTTCTTTTCAATTGGTGGCTCATAAGGGATGACAATTTCTTCTACCTGAAGTGGCTTTGGTAATTTCCGACCAGGTAAAGACTTTGTGTAAGATTTGAGTTCAGCAAAGATTTTGGCAGCAGTGTCATCAGGTGATTGTGGCACTTGACTGGCTTCTGTTGATGCATTTGTTGCTTCAAGAATTTCCTGAACCCGTTCTTGAGGATTTAGCATTCCCTCTCGTCTCTGATTTTCAATAACCTGTAGAAAGAAAATTTGTTTTAAAAATCTTAATTTAAGTTTTATGTTTAGTATCAAAAAATAATTTTAAGAACAAAACCTGAAACCTCAATCTGTTGGAAATGCAACCTGGTCAATTTGTGACCAGCTAAACATGACTTCACCCTGCAGAATTGGATGTGAAATATGAATTGAATTTGCAACTCATAAAAAAAAAAAAAAATTAAAAAAAATCTTCGATTGTCAAAAAAGCTTAAGCAACAACTAAAAGCAAAACATTAGTTTCAATAAATTCAAGTTGTGGTTTGTTGAAAATAAATGCAACTATTTACATTGTTCTGACTATTGTCCTCATCTTTGTCGCCATGTTTATCACAATGTTTCAGCCATTGTACACTCCGGCCTTCTTCAGTTGGTTGGAATGTTGAACTGAACCCTTTATTTCACTTACTGGGGTAGACTGTTCTAGTTCCATGTGCCATGTCTAATGGATGTCAGTTATCTCCTGTTAATTCCCCTCTCAAAGTTCTCCATCGCCTTAAGCAGGTACTGAACTCACATTCTTTGGGTCCTGCTACTGGATCTAACCAACACCTTTATCCACTGTGCCATGTGTCCTTTAGTAACAGGACCCAAAGAGTGTGAGTTCAATACCTGGCTAAGGTGGTGGAGAACTTTGAGAGGGGAATTAACAGGAGATAACTGACATCCATTAGACATGGCACATGGAACTAGAACAGTCTACCCCAGTGAGCAAAATAATGCTTCAGTTCGACATTCCAACCACCTGAAGAAGGGCGGAGCATATGACAGCTGTGATAAACATGGCAACAAAGATGAAGACAATGGTTCGAATAATGTAAATAGTGTACATAATTCCTCAACTCAGAAATATAGACAGATAAATGCAACTGTATTAAAATCTCCATGCATAATTGATATTCTACAGATTAAAAATATTATTACTTAATAATTTAATATAGTTTTAAAATATTAGTAGAATTTCATTACTACAGAAAACATGCTGCACTTAAACTGTAAAATTGCTAAAAAGTAAGGGGAAAATTTATAATTTCTGCTATTAATATAATTTTTTTTTGAAAAAGGTAAAATGGCTCAAATCATTTGTTTCAGTTTCAGCAGAAAGTCTTATTCTGTTAACAATAAAAATGAAGTAGAAAAAAATGAAGTTACATTGATAGAAACCTGTAGAAAGTTTATTTTCAAGATTTAATGCTTATGTGCAATGTAACTTTAATTTTCTGGTTTTTTTTTTTATTATTCCATTTTGATGAAGTACTTCATTTTATTGCAATTAAAATAATTAACAATACAAGAAGTTCCCAATTACTTTTGTCATTATTGAAACTAAATGCAAGATTCTCTTTTTAAATCACAGAATGAAGCTTTGCATTTGCATATTGATCAATCATTCCAGAAGGAATATTGATTTCTACAAAAGAAAAAAATATGTAGAAATACTGAAAAGAAAAAAAAAAAAAAAAAAAAAGAAAAAGAAAAAGAAAACCGCCATGTTACAATTAATCTTAACTACAAGGTAAGCATGAACGATGAAATCAAAAGTTCCCTGGTAGTTGAGTTGGAGTTATTCCTTTATCTCCATCATATTTAAAAAAAAAAAAAAAAAAAAAAAAGTCACCCATAACAGTCCACAAAAAATGTTATAAAAGGAGACGCTTACATGTGAATAATCATTTCTACTTATAAAAATGTTAAGTTTAGTGTTTCTCCAAATTTGATTTAACTTTTGATTTAAGTTTTTGTGGTTTTTGTTATTACACTTTTTTTATTGTTACTGGTGGCTTCCATTTTCTCCAGACAAAAAAAAAAAAAAAAAAAAAACAGAAATCTTTGCCTTTTCTTTACAGATGCTAATACCCTAAGAATGGATCTGGGAGGGGGATGGAGAAAGAATGCATTCAATGGTCTAAACAACTCTTGGAATGATAACTTTAGCAAATTAGTAACTTTAAAATGTTTTGTCTCAATTTCTGAGATAAATTATCAGTTATACTATTTATATGCAGAGTATCTTTGTTGGCATTATGACAATGTTTCAGCCATTACTCCAGCCTTCTACAGGTGTATATTGATCTAGGTAACCTACAAGGAATTCAGAACTGAATCCATTATTTAATTTACGGGGATAGACTCATTTCATTTAGTACTGTTCAGTTACTGATCACCCATTTCCACTGAGTGCAAGTACACACTGCCTGACCCAGGGATTGAACTCATAATCACTATGTCACTAAATTCACAAATCAATGCTTTTATCCACTAGGCCATTGTCCTGTAGTACTCTTATTTAGTACTGTTCAGTGGCTCTTTCCCATTTCCACTGATAATAACAAAGATGAGGAGAATATTCTGAATATACGTAATGTAAATAATAACTTTAAAATTTTATGTCTATTTCCATATCCTACATAACCACCATGATATTGATTAATATAGTCTATACATTGATATGAAATGACCTATGACTATGCTTGCTTGTTTAACTTCTCATATAATGATAAAGAACATCAAGCAAACTCGATCAAACCTACAACAGCTACTCTGTAGACTGACAAGTAAATCAGCCTTTTTCTGGAAATCATAAAGAAAAAATTTTATCGCATTTAAATAATTATGAAAAGAAAATTTATAAATACCAACTAATTTTTTGTATTGATATTAGCCATGATGATATTATAAAAGAATTTGAAAAGCCATCAGATCAACCAACTTCTCAAAAATCAATTTCTTTATGTCTGGTCATACTGTTTATTGATTTTTGGAAGCAAGTCAAGCTCAAATCTTTTTAGCACTTCCTAGTATTATCTGCATATTAGGGAATCATGTAGAATGACTACAAAAATTTAAAGATATCATCTTCTATATACCATGTTCCTTCAGGACATGTGTGATCGTGGCTCTCCACAGTTTCCTATATTTTGCACTCTTAGTGAGATTAACAACAGAAATGACATGCATTTTTGTGGCATATTGTATAATGTGCATTCATTCCAATTTTATTGACAGTAATTGCAACATAACTATTTTCAATGTCATTTTCTTCTTTCGCTTATATAGCCATTTTTAAAAATGATGCACAAATGCATCATATAGCAGTATAGAGAAAAAAAAAAACAAGTCTTGAGTAGGCCAACTTGTGTCATAGTTTAATATATTTGAATTTATTTACCAAAATAAAGTATTGGCTTTTTCTAATGGTAAGGAAGATTAATAAATTTAATTTAACTAAATAAGGCATATTTAATTTGTCCTTAGGGAAAGATAGTCGAGTGCTTTCCTGTTACCATCTCCATGTTTTTGAGTTCAAAGTTGTCTTACTTCTAGACGGGTTGAAGAGCAAAGTGTACCCTGCTATTTAATGCATAACTAAAAAAAAAGTTGGGTTCATGCCTTTCCAAGGGCATAAGTGAAAAATGAACAAAAATTGTCTCAGCCAGAATTTGGCTTGCCCATATCCTTTTCTGCATCTCTTGATGCAGGAATTATTAACAGAAAGTATGTATTTGTTTAATGGCAAAGAATCAGCAATATTATTGGTCCTGACCTGACATCTCAGCTTCAGTCACTTTCCCACCATGGTAAAGTTGGCTTTTCTATAAATACTTTGATGGTTCAGATGGGTTCTTTGATATGGTACCCTGACTTTATGAGTTTAAGCACAATACTAGATTGGCAACAAGGTCTCATCAAAGTTAACTTGGCTAGACGTAACCCTAAGTCCTATACTAACAGTTTCTTTTCTCGCATGTCTCACTTATGGGACACTCTTCTGACTATGCTTTCCAGACAAGTCTTCAAAAACTTAAATGCAATGTCAATCATTATCTACTGTCTTCCTGATCATTCTTCTACTGTTCTCACTCTTTAATAACATTTGTTTTCCAATTCTTTCACACCCAGTAACCTCTTGTGTCTTAGTGACTTTACTGCTTTGCTTGGGGTAAATTCAATTTTTTAGAAAAATATTCTGGCAAGACATAATCCATAGACATAATTTTGTTGTTTTAGTCTTATTCATTTTAATCTGATTCACACCATCTTTAATATTACTACTCTGAAGTCATCTCTCAAAGACCCAAACATTTATGTCAACTTCAAAGATAACTAGGCTAAAAACTGTCTAAGTCTGCCTAAGCAAGATCACAAAAATAGGCTTATACACTAGAAACAAGGAGAACTGCCAAAACTGAGAGGAAATGCATCATGTGTAAGCTACTGTTGCTTCAGCCACATCATTTACAAATATATTTCCCATATACCGAACAGCCTCATTAGACATTAATGGACTCACTGCAGCATCAGCCAGAACCAAAATCATGATTACCTTTAACAACAAAGGATGAACAGGATAATTAGAGTGTGATTGATTGTAATAATTGTTATGCAGCCAATAAATGTATATTGACTCTCCAATCAGGTGTGGATCCAAACAGGTGTCATGAATAAAAATCACATGATGGTTTTTATTAAAAGTCGTAGAGTTGTATAGAGTAAAGAAGGGAAATTGTCAAGTACTGAGCAATTGAGATTTCAAACACCTGTGATCAGGGTGTGAGGGTAAATGACCTAGAAAATGGTACTGGCTTCGGAACACAGTCTATAGAAAAAAAAAAAAAAAAACACTTGCTGAAACTCAAGTTGCATTATGATAAATAACAAGTAGTTGTAATTTTGAGAAATGCCGGAATCCAATTTTTAGTCCACAGACCCACTGCCTAATAACTGGAGAAAATGCCTTATCACTGCCATTCTACAGTGTTTGACAGTGAAAAAGGATGAATGCACATGCCCTTGAGAACAAAACTTTCCCCATAACGACTTGATCTGCCTCAGTGAAAGTAATAAAAAGCTGTTACACCTGGAAAAAGAGCCAAGTCAGGAAAATAAATATGGGATGATATGCACATACGTAAGTTGAAATAGAAGAAAAGTACAAGTTCACTCTATACCTCGTTGAAAAATTTTATGTTGGTTATTTAACAAAACTGAGTAAGATTGGTCAACTTTGTTTAGTCAAAATAATTTTACATTAAGTGGTACCTGGTACCAAAATAAAGCATCTATTCTATCTTCTTGGATCTTTAAAACAAGATATATATATATATATATATAGATGTATATAAATTTAAAATATTATATTGATAGAAGAGGGCTCCACAGTGAAATTAGAGTTCATATAAATATACAGAATGGATATAGGACTCAACCCTGCATGGTGATTGTAGCAGGAAAATAAAAACAAACAAAACTTTAAACTTATTGTAGCAATTAATACCTGCAATCAGTCTCTTGTGTCTCTCTCATCCACGACACTTGTAGCCAATTCAAAGTTCAATCGAAAATCTGTTGTAACAGTCCAAAGGGGGAATGTAGTAATGACAAAACGGTCAGAAATCCCACCTTCACTTCACAACAGCAAAAAGGCATGTTTGTCCACCAATCTCAAAAAAATCATTCTCCCAGTAAGCAAAAAAAAAAAAAAACAAAAAAAAAAAACAGACTTTATTCACAGAGTGATTTTTCTGATTAGCCATGCCATTCAGGGAGGAAAGAACATTAGCATGCAGGGAAACCTCAATGGATATAGGACTCAACACTGGTGATTGTCAGTTTCATGTTTCAATATGGTCTTCAGACAACTGAAGATGACAGTGACAAACACCATGCACTGCTAATTCCTATGTCTATAACACACACAAACACACACATATATGATTTTAGATCAAATATGGATTAAAATCTGATGGAATGATAGGATGAGGAAAAAATTGGAAACGTAAATTTAACATGTTTCACTTAAACAAAAGTGACATGTTAAATTTATAAAACATTTCCTATTTGTTCCTTATTTCATTATATATAAGACAAAAGAAAACTTATTTTTGCTGGTGCATTTTCTCCTCTGAAAGACTATGCACACACACACACTCACCAATTTCATACATCTAATTTTGTATTATCCCTCCCACTTATGTACAACATGTCATTCGGCTTTGAACCAATGCAATTTGTAATTTGATGAGCATTATTCCTGGTAGCTGTGTTCCAAAGGTTTCACCAGGGAAGACTAATAGAATAAAAGAAGAAATTAGATTTGTTACCTTAGAAACCACTGCTTGTGCTAGCTGATCCTCATAGCATTGGTGGACTTCTGTGGATTCGTCTGATAAGGACGAAAGATCAGATACTGCTTCATCTGATGTCTAAAGAAATAAAACATTTAAACAAATGTTTCAATCAATGCTTTTTTTAGATGAAAAAGAAAAATAGTACATAATTACAATATATATGTATATATATTAATGCATGTTTTGTTAAATAATATAGACAAGTTTTGTCTATTTATTTTAAGTAAATTCCTTTCATACTGTCAAATTTGTGTGTATATATATATATATATATATATATATATATATATATATATATACACACACAAATATCTATTTTTTTTTTTTTAGGTTGTTTGATTTTTCCTTTCAAATATAACATTTTTTTTTGTTTGCTGTAACAGGAGATAAGATACCAGTAACACTGGAGAATAAATTCCTATAAATATTTGTAAAAGATATTTACCAAGGTTAGTTATAATTGAACATTTTTGCCACATCTGGTTTGATGCTTCTGTTATGTATTTAGAGATTCAAAATAAAATACAAAAAGATTTTCCCAGCATCATAATGTAGCTTCTCTGTTCTTTTTTCTATAGATGTTTTCATGGTAATTGTTCCAATAAACTTTCATCTATGGTAACTTGATTTTATGAATGTAAGCACAATACTAGATTAGTGGCAAGGTCTCATCATTTTACAGTTGAAATGGCTAGAAGAAATCCTAAACTAACAGTTCTTTCTCTTGCACTTCTCAAACTCTCTTCCTGCTTCCAAAATATTAAATTTAATATCAATCATTATCTAAATTAATCATTCTTAATTCCTGTTCTTTGATTATTCTCATTCCTCAATGTTTCCTTTTTCTCACTCTCAGCAACCCTGTTATGCCTTAGTGGCTTTATTGCCTTTCTTGAGGATTAAATGATTAAAGAATATATATATATATATATATATATATATATATATATATATATATAAAAAATACTAATGCAGCCTTTTATGTTTCCAAAATTACAATATTGCATTCAATACCAAAAACTAATGTTATATTAACAATAGCACTCCAGAAACTTCCCACAAGAAATACACACAATCCATAGACAGTGTAAAATGAATAAATTGAACAATGGAATAAAGTTAAAAAAATATATACTTTGGTATTTAAAAAACATCTATGCTTCAACAATCTACAAACCATTGCAGTAGCAGAGCCAGAAATCTTTGAAAATGGTTAATAAATTAACCAAAACCATTTGGAACAACAAATCATTTGGATAATTTCCCACCATACACTATGTCTAAAAAAAAAAAAAAAAAAAAAGAAATCTCTTGGTCAGTTATTTTTTTAAAAAAACATGTGTTAAAGAGAGTTTGCTGCTCAAAAATACAGCTATTATACAGGAATGCAATGGGTAAATTGTCGCTGTTTTATATATTTAAGTTTGTGCATTGTTTGTTTTTGATTTTATTGACTGCACAGTGTAGAAGGGTCAGTTGGATACTGTTTGTGAGAAAAACAGCAACATGATGCAATTCACTCCACCAGAAATTTGGAAATGACATGCTCCAATTTGAACATTTCAGAGTGTTTGGGTATCAATCTGAGGACAGTGCAGAGAATTTGGAAGGAGTTGTATGATATATCCAGTCAATATAGTGTTTGGAGTGATCATTAGTGATGGCAACATTATGCCTCCATTCATCTTCCCACAAGGCCTCAAACTCAACATGGAGCCTTAAAGAGGTAGTACTGCTCTAGGTCAAGAGGGTGGCTGCTGGAAGACTATATGTCTGGCAACAGGATTCTGCACTATGCTACACAAGTAGGAGAACCCAGTCATGGCTGTCAGACAATTTCTTTGAACACATCACCCCTTACGTCTGGCCACTTAACTCTCCAGACTGCAACCCACTTGATTATTAGGTGTGCAGCCTAGTTGAACATGAGACCAACAAAACTCCTTGCAACACCAAAGATAAACTGAAGGCAAGGATTATGGCAACATTCACCAACTTAAACAAGAAGACTATCCAGGAGCGTTACAGGATATTCTGAAGTGGTCTGGAGGCTATGGTTGAAGCCAATCGTAACTTTATTAAATAAATTGACTCTTTAGTATTTCAAGATATTTTTGTGCAAATTTTGGTAAATATATCTTAAAATGAGATGTCAGTGTTATTTTCATTTTTGCATAATTTAGATAACAATTTATCCATCACACCTTGTAAACATGATTCCTGATGGGTTGCATATTTTCTTTCTTAAAACAAACTTCTGATCATTAGGCTGGTAGACATTAATTTCACATATTTATATGTATAATTTTTATAGTAGTAAGAAATGTTTTAAGCTATTGATAATTTATATACAGTATGTGGCAAAAGTAACATCCTTTTTCTTTTTTTGAGCTGAGGTGGATAGGACAATGTGGTGAATGACAATTTATCCATCGCACTGTGTGTGTAAATTTTTGAGCTGTATTATTCAGACTAATATCCTCATCATTGTTCCACTCACTGCAATCAGGCTGATGGGCCTTCTCACTATTTTCAGTATTATGCTGCAATCTAGTAACTTTGAAATTATTGATAAACTTTTTTGCTGGGATGAAAGATATAAATGATGAGGATTACCAGATTTCAACATACACCTGAAGAATGCTAGAGAAACAATTAAAGTAATCAATGAAAATGAATACTAGCCCTAATCATTTACTGAATCAAAATATTACATGTAGACAATTCAAACAAGATTATTCAAAACAAATATTTATTCAAAATATGTAATTTTTATTCAAATGTATAAATACTATTAAAGAGGAAGAAAATTGGTAAGATAAAAACCTATGTGATTTGAAAGCAAGAAAAGGGTTGGGTTATAACAAATTATTGAGAAGTATTTTGTTCAATTGTGTTTTCGCTTTCACCTGAGCAGACACAAACCCCACCCACAATAAACAAGCAGGAGAAATGTGTCTCCTATGAAACAGTTGCCATAATCCTTGCCTTCAGCACACTGAATTGTTGATAAAAAAAAAAAAAAAAAAAAAAAAACAGTTTCAATTTAAACACAATCTTATTCTTTGGACAATCCCAAACCAAGAACTACTATTGAGATTAAAGAATCTATAAAGAAGATATTAAGAATTTCAATCCAACTATTTCCATGAAACGCAGCATGATATTTCTAGATATATTTAAAATTATACATTTTTTCTTATCCATAGACTTGTTACTTTTGCTATGTATTACTTTATCTCATTAAATATATCTTCTCAGTTTTCAATTAATATTTATTATATACAAAAAAAAAAAAAAAAAAAAAAAAAAAAAAAAAAAAAAAGCATCTTGAATAATTAAAAGAAATCAAGACTTAAAATATAATTAACTTATAAAAGATTAAAGTTTCTTTTTCATTATTGATTTGGTTTGGTTTATGGCATATGGATTATTTAATGCCGACAAGATTTTTATTGCTGGTAATATTTTTTTTTTAAAAATGTATTGCTGGTAATAATTTTTTTCTTCAAAAAATCATTGCTGGTATTAAAACCTATTCTTACACTTTCATGGTGTTTTGACCACAATTTGAGGGCAACTATTTGCCCATAGCTGGGGCCCTAACAGGTGCTACCACCCCGGGTCAGGGTGGACCTGGGAACAACAGCAATTAAGAAGTGGTTCCATGCTCCTCAAAACCTCCTGATCAGAGGCTTGCAGTTGAATGTAGTTTATCGTCTCACCCAGAATGCCAGATGTAGTTTATTGTCTTAACCTGGACACCTTTTTCATTATTGAAAGCAAGCTAAAATATTGATTACTTTATATATGCGGTGATGCTAAAAATACTTGGCTTGACCCACTTCCCAATTTCTGGTCAAATATCAGAATTTATTTTTTGAAAGACTTCTTGCTTAGGCCAAGAACTTTTCAACACTCATATATTTTAACATAGATGCTGGTAATATTTTAAACTGTCATTAATGTAAGTTCAAATCTAAAAGGCTCTGAAGCAAGTACAACTTGTATAGACAAAGAAAGCCATCCTTCAGGACACACTATAGCATCTACATGCTTCTTCCTGGTGCTGTTTGTGTGTCATCATAGAAGTTTTGGCTGTGTATATATTAGGAGACACAAGCAGCTATTCTATGTATTCCAACAGTTTCCAGCTAATTTTGAATGATTTGGTCTCATCCATTGTCCAGTGTAAAGAATTTTTTCCATGACCCCATTGCAGGTCAATGCCAAATCTGGTTTGTTAGGTTCTGCCATTCAAAATCCTGCTGTCAATGTCTTAATGATGGCAGGAGTGGCTTTCAGGGATTATAACCTTGCCAAAGTCAACATTTGTGATTTGATCATTATGGTTTTCAATTCAGAGTTGTCCTTCTACACTGGTTGCCAACCATAGTGAGAGAGTTCAAACTGCTGTTATTTAACCCATAGCTAAGAGGAGTAGAGATGGATTCATACTTTTTCTAAAGGTATTTATGTGTAATGAACTTAACTGAAACTCAAACTCTGCTCTTTCATTTCTCATTCTGAGCTGTTATCCACTCACTTAATTTGAAGTAAAGGCAATGACTGTTATCCAACTCAATTATCTTGGTTTTGTTAGCTACTCTTAGTAATATAATTAAATAGTAATTGTTCCTTTTACACTGTTATGCAAGTTAATGTCATAATAAAATTAGTATTAAACAACCAATGTTGGTAAAATTTTCAGGATATATTTATATAATCAACATACCATGTGAATTTCAGCTAATATATTTTTATTATTGATATTTACAATAACTTATTCGTTGAGAAAGATTTTATCATGCAATTTGAAAGTTGTTTATCATATTCTAAATAAATATAGATAAAATAATAGTGCAAATAGAAATCAGACAATGGAAAAATATACAAGATAAGCATTATTTAGATTTAATGCAAGAAATGCTTCCTTCATTCATGGAATTTGAATAGTGTTTTTCTTATCTGCTTTTTAAATATTAAAAATGGAAGTATAAATAAAATCTAAAGGAACAAATAGATGAATATTTGGGTCACAGTTTTTGCAAGTAATGGTAGGATAGGTTCAGCCATTTTGAATCTTGATAGTATTCAGTCAAGCAAAAAACATGAAAAGAGAAAATGGAGCAGTATTATATGTCAGTATGATTTGAAATGCTTTTATTTGATTAAAAGCATTTCAATTTAAGAACCCTTACATTAAAATTTAATCAATAGCTAGGACTGTCCTCAAGAAAACATTCAAAAGCAAGTCATTCACTTATGCACAATACACAAAAATGTACATTATGCAAACATGTATATTTTGGAAGATGTTTTCTTTGCCCTGGCCAGCTTAAGTATTTGGTTGATACAACAAAATCTTTTGACAATCTTATTTAAATAAATTTCATAGCATCATTATTCAGTCATCAAAGTATTTTCCTTGAATTTCTATGACCTTATGTGACCTTTCAAGTAAATTCTACATTAAGTAAAGAACAATTCAAATTTTGATTTGACAAATTCTTCAAGGAATTTTTTGAAAGTTTGAACTCAAAAATATTGACAAGACAATGAGTGCTACAAAGGGGGAATAAATGATAGTGAATGTGGAAGAACTTCCTATCCCAGCTTCATGAGCATTTGCAACAGTTGCATGGACATCATCCTACAACAAAATCATCTGTCAATTTCCAAGCCAAGAATTATATTGTCTTTTTCAATGCTTCATTCAAACAAGCCAATTGCTCACAGTACCAAATTCCAGTAATTTGTACCAAAGTATTTCATTAGAATCCCCAGGAACAATTTGCATTTAAGCTGAAAGGTTATGGATCTACATGGTGCGATAGATAAATTGTCATCTAAATTATGCAAAAATGAAAATCACACTGACAACAGATATATTTACCAAAATATCTTGAAGTAAATTTATTCAATAAAAATTGTCATTGGCTTCAACCATAGCCTCCAGACAACTTTGGAATCCCCTGCAACTCTTCTGGACAGTCTTGTTTAAGTTGGCGAATGCTGCCATAATTCTTGCACATCAATTTGTCTTTGGTGTTACAAAAAGTTTCATTGGTCTGTCAACTGCACCCCACACATAATCAAGTGGGTTGCAGTCTGGGGGAGTTAGGTGGCCAAATATTAGGGGTGATGTGGTTGCAGAAATTGTATGTCAGTCATGACTCAGTTCTCTTGTGTGGCATGATGCAGAGTCCTGCTGCAAGAGATAGGGTCATACAGCCGCCACCCTCTTGATCTACGGCAGTACTAACTCTTCAAGGCACTTGATGTAGGTCTCTGTGTTGAGCCTGAAGCCCTCACCATCAAATTTGGGTGTTTTTTTCTCATCAGAATGATCAGAGTGAGTTTTCCGAGTTACCGTACCTTTGTAATCACCATTACACTCATTCAACTCTTTCCAAATCCTTTTCACTGTCGTCGGATTGACACCCAAACACTCTGAAATGTCTGTATTGGAGCTTCTGGTATGAATTCCAAGTAGTACAGCAAGCTGTTTCCAAATTTCTGGCAGATTGAATTGTATCATGGTGCTCTTTTTCTCACAGATGGTGACCTTACTATACTGTGCAGTTGACAAAGTCAACAACAAGCAACACACGTGCAAAATTAAAAATATAAAATGGTGACAATTTACCCATTTCACCCTGTAGATATTTTTTTTTTTTTTAATAAATCTTTTCCTCATCCCCAATGAATATTTTAATGAATTGTTTAAAAGTTCACCAATGTTTCTTTGCCAAGTTTGATGTGGAACTCATTTTTCAATCTTGTAAATGATGTATAAAATTAACTAATTTATCTAATTTGGGGAGGTGAGTTGAAAATTTCATGTGTCAGGTACCATTTTCAGAAATTCTTTCAATTCATCAGTCTTCAGGTTACTAAATCTTCCAAAGAATTCTTTTGCTCAAAGTCTTTTTTCTAAACTTCACAAACCATTCTCAACCCATGCTTTCACTTACTGCATCAGCTTTAACTTCATTTTTCCACAAATATGAAGAGTAAAAACAAATTTCAAATGTTGAAGCCATAATTTTCACCAAAATAAAGTAAAATTATCACTTTTCTGTCAATAATTCTTAAAGATTATACAAACACAAGAATAAAGTTATATTTCCCCAACATTATGCAAAAGATGAAACTGGAAACATTTGCCTCAAGCTAATATAAATTTCAAGGCAGGTTTGCCGAATTATGGCTAACAAAATTGCACCAATATCTAAAAATATTTAATAATCTTCAAAGATATCATTTGCAAGAAATTGATTGGAATTTTAACAGAATGAATAGATTTGTTAGATATTTCTAAGAAGCATTTTCTTTTTTATATTCACAAAAGGTTATCAAAAATATTCAATATCTTTTCAAATATCTTATCAGATAAACAATGTAAATATTGTCTGTAATTGTGACATTTTCATATATGTAATATTGTATCCAAGGCAATTTTCTGAAGTGGAAATAATTTCTATAAAAAAACCAATGGTAACAAATAATGAGAATCCCTAACTTTCCAAGTTTTCACTCAAATGATCCAGGCATAAATATCAGCAATAAAAGTATTAATCATTCTAAAATTTTCTAAAATCAGCAGGTAGGTTAGGTTTAAGGCTCCAAGACAATTGCCTTGTTGATTAAGGCATTGGTTTGTGAATTTGGTGACATAGTAATTCTGAGTTCAGTCTATGGGCCAAACAGTGTGTACTTGGACTCTGTGGAAATTTCAACTGAACTTTTTATTTCACCAAATTCACAAATCAACACTTCTGTTGTCCCAGCCTAGAGAATTAAATAGTAATTTTAAGTTCAATCCCTGGGCCTGGGAATGTGGACCTGGATTTAATAAATAAAATAAATAAATAAAATGAGATATCCTTAGACATGGGCAGAAAAATGAGAACAATTAGCCAATAATAATAAGCTCAGTTCAAAATCCCCTAAAGGTTAACCAGATTATTAAGCATCTGATGAAGGCTGGAGGATACAACAGCCGAAACATAATAATAAAGATGAAAAAAATAATCCACATGTGAATAATGTAAATAACTTGAGGGTTGTTTATCATATTATAAATAAATATGTGAAAAATATACAATTTTGAATTTTTAGCAATGGTTGATGATGAATAAAGGGGTTGAGTGAGAATTTGAATCAACCACTTTGGTATAACGAATTTATCTGCCCAGGTAGTAAAAGAAGCAAAGAGATGTTACCCCCAAAATCAATCTGGACATTTACTGATAAAGTATAAGCTTAACAGGAATACACACAAGAGGCGAAAAAAAGTTTATTTTAAATTTGGATGAAATTCAAACAAAAAGGTACACCTTTCTTGGAAAGTTTTGTATATTTGTATGAATTCAGGACTTTGTCTTCAAAAATTATGTATCTTTAGTCTAAGTTGGGTAATTCAAGTGGTACTCCTTAATTGGTAGGATCATGTAATTGTTAACATTGGTTAAGACATTCTAGAACAGGAAGTTGTAATAATTTACTTCCTTTACTTCAGAACTGATCATTAATAAGATCTAAAACTGTTCTAATCTCCCATAATTTATCAGCCTGCTTATTTTTTTATTTTTATCACAGCCCATTCCATTTAAAGGTTCATTTTAAGTGAAAGGTTGGGATAATTGTGAATGCTTGTTTTATACATAAAAGTGCAGTGTGTTCAAGAACTGCTATATATAGGGTTTAGGACAAAGAAACAAGTGAAGTGGCTAAGAAGTGAAAGTTGTATATGACGGATTTATGATCTAACTGACGTTAAACATTATTTACCAAAGGTCCCTACTTACCAAATCAACAGACTCTCCAAGTTGATCTTCCACAAGCCTCGATACAATCTGTTTTACTTCCTGGGAAACATTAGCTGAACTCTCTTCTTCAAGATAATCTGAAAATTAAAAGGAAAAAAAATACAAAATTAATAAAAAGTAGCATAGTAACCATCAAAAGTGTTGGATCAGCAGCTCTGCGTAGTAACTGTTCTCTCTGTGAAAATTGTTAAAGGAAAGGAAGAAGAGCAAGAGAAAGTATAAGAGAGAAAGGACTGAATGAAAGTAAAAAAAAAAAAAAAAAAAAAAAACTAGAGAAAAATGAAAGTAGGGATAGATATAAAAAAAACTTGAGATTTCTTGGTCAATAGAATTTTTCATATTCACCAGCAAATATACTATTTTGATGACAGGAAGTGCTTCTTCATACATTGAAGACAGATTATATAAAAAGAATTTTTTTTTTAAAATCAAATAGAATTTTTTTCTTCCTCAGACTTTAACAGAAATTGTTTTAAATGGAATTGAGTCTACCTTATGTAATTTCTATTCCCTACCCTCTATAGAATCAGTTGTAGGAACATTAACTAGAAACATTTTTGCTGTAGGGAAACTCACCTCAGGAATTTGCGCCATAGAAAACCTTGCCGTACAGGATTTTTGCCATTAGACAATTTCGCTGCTGTTTTTTTTAATATGCTAAGTATCTTGTTATCAAGTATATCTGACTCACACTATTGTTACTTTGATTTAAACATTTTAATAAGCAAAGTTATAGGATCAAAATCTTACATCATTCACCCTCGCAAGTGAGGAACGCAAAAATTCAACTTGACACCAGAACTTACATCACACAATTTCATATTTCAGACTTAACATTAAACTGTTAACATAATATCAATCTGCCAATAATTCTCACTCAAGCAATATATATTATTTCAAACAAACTTACAACTTGAATACACAACCGAATTCAATATAAAATATCTGATCAAAGAATTATGTTTGACCCTGTAAAAAAGACATCCATATATACTTGATAACAAGTTACTTCACATATTAAACTGAACATTACTCCAAAAGGGACATTCAAGATAAGAGTATAAAAAAAAAAAAAAAAAAAAAAAAAAAATGGGGCGAAATTGTCTTACAGCAAAAATCCTATACCGCAAAGTTTCTTACAATGAAAATTCATGAGGTGAGTTTTGCTACAGCAAAAATGTTTATGGCGAATGTTCTGGATACACATAGAATTATTATATACTGTATTTCACAGTATATAACATGAACCTACAACTTGGTAAGAAATATAGTCAACAAAATAGAAATAACACTATTCACCTAATAATTCATCATTATAAATGGATTTTTTTTCATATTTTAAAATTAAATTATGATTACAAAACAGAATATTAAAATCTAAAAACTTCCAGTTCGACACACTCATTCCTTGGTGATCTCAGAATTAAATATATAAATTATTAAATTATGATTACAAATCAAAATCATTTATAATCACATATTCCATTCTGGAGTCCTCAAAAGATTAGTGTATT
>CAHIKZ030005505.1:527500-680000 GCA_903632075.3 Acanthosepion pharaonis | reverse complement strand
AAGACAATTGGCCCAAGTACACTAGCCAAAGCCAAGTGCATGTAAGTAGTTGTCTAGGTGAGACTGGATGCAATTTACAAATAGCAGCTGGTCAATATATAGCCTGTCTAGCAACGAGGCTGCTTCAAACACTAAAAGCAATAGTAGAAATATTGGTCCTGATGACTGTTACCATTTTATATGGTTTATGAAATAAACTGAAATGATTGGAAATATGAGGACTAGCCATTGTATAATAATAGACAATCTCATTTTTGAAATGTACACTAATAGTAAAATTTATACACTGTTTATAAAATTAAATATGTAAAATTATTAATACAATAATTTTTAGTGATAAATAAAAATTCAATAAAAATTCAATAAAAACAAATAACTATATACAGCACAAATATTAATTTTTAAAGCAGGAATTACTAAGGCTTTTATCTAAAATAATGATTACTATACCAGTATTAACTATCAATATTACATACGCATATATTTTTTTTGGTGAAAAAAAAAAAAAAAAAAAAAAAAAAAAAAGTTTTTTATATAAAATATTACTTAAAAAGTTAGGAATTGTTAATAGTTAAAATAACTGAAAAAATAAAAAATAATTACCACTTCTTTTGCATGATCAACTCAACACAGAATGTGATGGATTGTCAAAATTACAATTATAAGAGAAGGAAAAAAAAAAAAGAAGGAAAAAAAAAAGAGAAGGAAAAAAAAAAAGAAGGAAAAAAAAAGAAGGAAAAAAAAAAAAAAAAAAAAGGAGAAAAAAAAAAAAAAAAAAAAAAAAAGGAAAAAAAAAAAAGGAAAAAAAAGGAAAAAAAAAAGGAGAAGGAAAAAAAAAGGAGAAGGAAAAAAAAAAAGGAGAAGGAAAAAAAAAAGGAGAAGGAAAAAAAAAAGGAGAAGGAAAAAAAAAAGGAGAAGGAAAAAAAAAAGGAGAAGGAAAAAAATAAAGAAAAAATTGAAAAAGAAGAGAAAAAAATGGAGTGAGGAAAGCCTGCTAAAGCATGAAAACACATTTAGCTGATAAGCATTTATTTAACAAAGTTCAAATGAGGTCTTCATGGTTTGCATTTTTTTTTACCTTCTTAACTATACAAATATACCCCTGACCTTTTAGTATGTATCTGAAAGCTTTTCCTCTTGTTGAGTGTTTGTTTGAAACAAGGTTTATTGGATTTAGATTTGAACCTTGAACTGACAAAGAGAAATTGCAAAAATACTTAGTTTAATATACAAAATGAACTCACTTTCAACAGCTAGCTGTAGTCGCTGTGATAAAACAGAGAGTAATTCTCGAATACGTTTCCGATAACTGACCATGATTTCCCCATCTGCAAATAAGAATATTTAAAGAAAAGAAATAGAGAGAGAAAGAGATAACAAAAGCAATTGAATGTATTAATTACTAAAAAGTCATCTCACATTACAGTATCATTTTTATAAATATTCATCTGACCTATTGACATTTTTCAATGACCTTTACCATCAGGAAAGTGAAAATTTATATATAAATCTTACAAAAGATTTTTTGGCCTTTTTGTATAATGGGTTAACTAATTTACAAATTTATATACATAGACAAAAAAACAAAAACAAAAAAACACTTGATAAACTTGTATATTTAATATATTAGCTAATTAAATCAGGAAAAATGTATGATTTAATAATTTTAAATTATATTCTCTGTCTGAAATTTATTCACATTTTATTTTCGCAGATGTTTGTTGCTTTTAAAACTTTTTCCTCAGTCAGTTCTCATGTTTGAATAATAATTTTTGCTGAACTTTAAGAAGACATTACAAATTAACAATTTATGCATGCTAGAACTAAACACTAAAATAAGAAATGTTAAACAAATGCTTTATAGATTAATGTAAAATAAAGGCTTTAAAAATTAAAAAGCTGCATGTCACTTACAAGATGTACTATCATGGATACTGGAAATTCCACTGGATGTTTGACTGTCCAATGCTTGTCTAAGATCATCCAGCAGAGAGTCAAATTTGACCCGGAATTTCTGCTCTTCTGCTTCACGGGTATTTTCAAATGCCTCCCGGTAAATATCTGCAGGAAAAAAAAAAAAAAAAAAAAAAAAAAAAATAGACACAAGAACAATTATTGTTGAGCAAAAATGACGCAGGGTCTGTGAAAATAATTTTGTTCAAAGTTTATGCTTTATTTCCAAACTTTGCTATCAACAAAGAAAAACAGGAAAAAAAAAACGATAAAAAATTAATGAAGAATGGTTCATCTAAGACAGGGGTCGGCAAACTTTAGCTAAGTACGTGCTGACTTAGTGTTTTAAAATCATTCAGTGTGCCAACAGTATACATATTTTTTATACAAATCAAGGTCAATATACCTGTTCTACAATATATTTTATATAGTATATATACTTTAGTATATATTAAAATTGAAACAGTTAAATATCTTCTTTGCACTGTAATAGTTATTGGTTTGTAATGTCATTTGCAGCTGCGTGCCATGTGTGGCACGTTTGACATAGGTTGCCAACCCTTGCTCTAAGACATTCATAAACAAGATTAAAAATTACAATGGACAGCAAAAATTTAAAGTTGTCACTGTATTTTTTAAAATAAAATTATAACTGGTGTTTATTGTATTTTCTTTATTATATATATTTGTTTTCTTTCTTCTAGAAGAGTGCTTTATTTTAAATACTTTTAAAAGTGCTTTTGAACACAGATAAAAATAACTTTTTTTATTATTCATCAATTAACAGCCTTTTTTTTGCAATGAGTGATTTTCAGAATGGGTATTTGTTTATTTTGGACACTCCCAAATTCACGCTCACTTTTGAAAAATGTGGGAAAGAAGTGTAAATCTTGGGAGCATCCAAAATAAACACTAATTTTTAAAGTCACTCAAAATCAAACAAGCTGTTAATGGGTAAATAATTAAAAAAAAAAAAAAAAAAAGTGTGTGTATATTTATATATATGAGTAAAATACTAACTCCATTAATTTAAACTAGTATTAGCTTGAAGAAGATATTTCTAGGGATGAATCACATTACTTCACTATTTTTGTATTTTTTCTTTTATAATTTTATTTTGTCATTTGATTACCTCACTGCACACATTGGGAATTTGGTTGGTATACATTGAAATGTAAATCTCTTGCAGAGTTCAAAAGTCACTTAAGGCACTATCAAAGAACAGTTGCAGAAAAATAAACTTATGTAAAAAGTGGTTGTACTCAATCACGATTTGACTTTTCATGATATATTAGACACATGTGAGCAAAGATACATTAACTATAACAGAAATATTAATTTTGAAGTTGAGCCATAGAACTGCCATTGCAAAACGTCTAATCATCCACAATTGAAGAGTCATAATTTAGAATTACATAAAGAAACCTACTAATACATAATTTTCCATTGTTTTATCCTTTAACCAAAATAACCCTTCATTTATAATTCAAAAATTAGCCTATCAAGAATTTAGTCCCTTTTTTATGAATTTCAAATAAATCCAAATCTCACAAATCTTCAGCAACAAAAAAAAAAAAAAAAATATTGTGAATAATTAAAACATTCTGGCTAAAAAAAAAATTAAATAAATTCATAAAAAGACAAAAGTTGCCTTACCTTTTGTTTGGAGAATTGTTGATGAACCATTTTGTACATCTTTCTTTTGTAATTTTGAAACATTTACTTCAAGCACCTTGTTTGGATCCCGAATTGGCAAATCCCACACCGAGTGCCGTTGTAAAGGATCTCGACTGAGAGTTTCCAAAGACTGCGTCTTTATCAGATTAGTTTTTGGCAAGACATCTAGTGATGTACTGCGAGGTAAATGTCTACGGTTAACATCACTTTTATGTCTTGAGGTCAATAATTGGCTGGTCAGATCGACCTCTGAAAAAGTCAGAAAAACAAACGCCATTAAATTGAAATTCTTTGTAAGTTTCTATCAAATGAGGAGTTTATAAACATTTTCAAAAATACTTCTCTAATTCTGCAGCTGTCATAAGACTTATTAGGAATTTGGTTAGCTTTGTTTACTTGATTGTTTCTATGTCCCTTCAGAATGTAAGTAATTATGGCTCTTCACAATTTCCTCTTTATGATTTAAATTGTATATTACCAGAAAGAACACACACACACACATTTCTTAAATCACATTTTTTCTTTTTAATCACTAGTTTCACTCATTTGTAGTAAATTCATTTTTTACCAATTTACTTATTTTTCTCATAAGCAAATAGACTGTTCCACTATGTTATCAGCAGGTTATAAATATTGGTATATTAAAATGGTCAGTTTGAAAAAGTCATAGTTGCATTGAATAGTGAGGAACAAAATTTATAATTATTCTTAGTACAAATTTTAGCTCTTATTTTTAAATCGAGTACTATTTCACT
The DNA here is from genome assembly GCA_903632075.3 of Acanthosepion pharaonis. NCBI lineage: Eukaryota > Metazoa > Mollusca > Cephalopoda > Sepiida > Sepiidae > Acanthosepion > Acanthosepion pharaonis. The sequence continues at coordinate 675,615 of CAHIKZ030005505.1, read as the reverse complement.
ATTACCACCAGTACTCTCTCACACACACACATATATATATATATATATATATATATATATATATATATATATATATATATGTATGTGTGTGTGTGTGTATAATGAAATTAACTCTGACAATTATTTAAAATATTTTCTGTTTATATGTTATTTTATAGATACAGTCTATTTAATTAAATGCTGTTTTTTAATTAAAAATTACATTTACAACCTGAATGTTTGAGAAATTTTGTAGAAAATATGCATTCTCTGAGAGGAATTTATTCCTATAAAAATCAAACTGTTTAATTAAAAACAGAGCATTTACTTAAATAAATTGTATCTATAAAAATAACGTATAAACAGAGAACATATTAAATTATTGTCAGACTCAATCCATTTCATTATATGTTGTCATTGTTTATGTTAAGATACATAAGCAGATGTGATCAATTGAGAAAAATTGTCAAAAATTGTGTTTAAAAACAGTAATTTTGACTTTGCTAACAAGATGCTTCTCTGTAGCTAAGTGGTATAGTACATCAGATCACAATTCATATATATTAAGTTTTAACTTATTAATGTTCTTTGTCCCAAAATGGTACTTTTTGGAACAGTACAAGGAACCAATAATTTTTTCAGCATATTTAGTGATGGAACATATGTGAATTTTACTTGGAGCCTGGGGGTGAACTTTGGCCCAATAGACATGGAGCTTCATTGAGAGTGCAACCATTGATTATGATGGAAGGCAGCTCAGGGTCTGACTGGTAATGATGAAATGATACTAGCTTGGTTTTAGACGTACTGAAAGTTACAAGCCAGTTTTTCCTTATTGAGCTGTTAGAGCAAGATCAATGGAAAGATCAGCTGTTTAAGGCTTTGAACATCTTAAAAGTGCTTCTGTAAACTATGGTATCATCAACATATGTTTACTAATGATTGCCTTCAATATATCCTGTGAGAATTAAAATCTCTAAGCCCTCTTTCCTCATTAAGTGTCCCAGAAATTTCAGCTGTCTTTGATTCTAAATATCATTTTCTTTGTAGTTAGTATTTTCCTTAAAACTTCCTTGTTATTCACATGGTCGCTCCATGGTATTCTCAGCATTTGTCACTTCAAGTTGCTTCCTCATTTGTGAGGTGGTCCAGCATCCACTGCCAAATAGGAGATTAGACAACAGGGCAGTTCAACACTTTTTATTTCTAGCGGTGTTTTTATGAAAACAATTGATATCCAAACAGAAAATTTTCTAATTTTTTTTGACCCGAAATTGTTTTATCAAATTTGAACAACCTGGATGTTGTGCATAACAATCTAGACAATGAAACTGTCAGTAGTTAAGAATTAATGCAAGCATCAATGACATTATAAAGGTTATTCCCCATATATAATACACGTTTTTTTTCTAAAAAAAATAATCAAAATTAGGGGTGTGTATTATGCACAGCTACAAAAAAAAATCTTTAAAAAATTGCTGTTTCTTAAGTCAATTTCACCACAAACATGTGACAATTTGACACTAACATTTGGCAAATGCAACCCCATAAGGATGTCAAATAGAATTATGTGTACCTAACAATACTTACAATTATAAAATAAAATAAGAATTATCATAAAACTAAATTAGAATAATATTATTCTATGTTTAAAACCATGAAAAAAATGCACACAGATCTAATAGATTGCACATTTTATTGAACAAGAACAGGTTAATGAGTCTGTGCAGTAGGCACAAAATAGGTATTTCAGTTTCCTTTTAAAATCGTGATGAGCAGAAATTGAGAAATATTTTCAATTACAGCTTGAATAGGAGTAGGATATGTTGACCATAATGAAATTGGAGAGGTACAATTTATAGGGTTTAATTACCAAACAAGGGGTGTGTATTATGCATGAGTAGAAGCATTTTCTCAACACTTTCAATACAATTTTAGAATTGCATATTATGGATGAAGGTATATTATACATGGAGAATTAATAAATGTTTTTGAATCAGTACTCAACATCCTTTTGTGAAATATCAGGCAGCATTTAAGCTTGCTCTTGCGGAGGGTTCTTAATTAGGCCTGCCTCACAATAGATAGGGAGGAGTAGATGAAATAAGCAACAATAAACTAAAGAATTCAAAATTGATTGCTGCATTTAAGTATTGCATTAATATTTAAGCTAACCTTTTAAAAAGTTCAACAATAGTTCCTCTGCCACCACTTAATTTGATGTACATAGGTCCTTACTTTCCGTACAAACAATTATTTTTATTCCATGGGTGGCTTTTGCTGGATTTTGCAATTATTTTTGATTATTCTCAAATATATTTCCAAGTTATAAAAATTGTTATTGTACAAAATATTTGTCACAAAAAAAAAAAAAAAAAAAAAAAATTGATGAAAACAATCAAATTAATAAAAACTTGCAAATCCAAAATTTCTGGATTGTGAGTCTGGATCCAGCTCAGAATATTTTAATTTGCTCACAGAATGATCCTGATTCCAAAATGGTATATGTTGAGCTATGGCCTTTAGAAGTAAAAAATGAAAAAGTGGGACACAGTGACATTCACATTTATCATATAGATGATAAAATTTCTCCTTAAACTGATAGAATATTTTTTTAAATACTTAAGTGAAATATCAATTTTTTTTTTTTTTACTAGTTTTTCTTTCATCTTAATTTCAATTCCTTTTTATTGCAAATCTCAGACTGATTCTCTGGTTGTTAGTATTTAGCACAGATAAGAAATAAAGAAGGAGCCTCTAGTGTGATTTAACTTTTCATTCATTTTCCTGAGGAAGCCTGTCTATCAAAGGCAGTTACATTACTGATGTGGAGATGAAGATTTAATGTTGACAATCATTTATAGCCAGTCTTTATCTTTCCTAAATACACAGAAACCTGAAGATACATTGGAATAATGAAAGATGCCTTCACAAATCTAAGCAAAGTATGAAGAAACAAGAGTTTTTTGGGGGTTTTTTATGAAAAAAGAAAAATATGTAATATCAATCTTCCTACTTGGCAGTGAATGCTGGATAATTTCCTTACAGATGAAAAAGACAAGACATGATTCTTCACAAGGATGCTGAGAATGTCATCAATTAAGCATGTGAGCAACAAATAACATTTAATGAAAATGGAAATAAAAAGGATACTGATACTAAGAATCAGAAAGAGTTGAAATTTCTGGAACACATGAGGAAAGAAGGCTTAGAAAATTTGATACTGACAGAACATATTGAAAGCAAAAGGGACAGAAAAAAGCAACAACCTCTGTCTATATTTCTGAGATGAGGTATTATGTACACTATTTACATTATTTGGACTATTGTCCTCATCTTTGTCATCATATTTATTACAATGTTTCAGCGGTTGTACGCTCCAGCCTTCTTCAGGTGGTTGGAATGTTGAACCTTTTATTTCGCTCACTGGGGTAGACTGTTCTAGTTTCACGTGCTGTTTAATGGATGTCAGTTATCAGTTATCTCCTGCTAATTTCCCTCTGAAAGTTCTCCACTGCTTTAACAGGGTATGTGTCCTCAAGGACACATGGCACAGTGGATAAAGTTATTGGTTAGATCCAGTGACAGGACCCAAAGAGTGCGAGTTCAATACCCAGTTAAGGCAGTGTAGAACTTTCAGAGGGGAATTAACAGAAGATAACTGATAACTGACATCCATTAAACATGGCACATGGAACTAGAACAGTTTACCCCACCGAGTGAAATAAAGGGTTCAGTTTGACATTCCAACCACCTGAAGAAGGCAGGAGCGTACAACGGCTGAAACATTGTAATAAACATGGCGACAAAGATGAAGATAAGAAACAACAAGTAGCCTAACTAATGAGTTTGTTAAAATGGATGGCAGAACAGAGTGGCTTGTGTAATAAGAAAAAAAGAATTGCTAAGAGCTTACAAGGAAGTCATGGAGAACTATGTACATAAAAAAGATTAATATTATTTATCAGCTATTACATTAAGTCAAGAAAAGTGATGCAGGTTCATATTATCAGAGATTTTTTCTTTATTTTCAATATATTGCTTACTAATTGCAAATGAATAATGGTGTCATAAAAAGCATATAAAATTAAAAAGAATTCATCTTTTATGTGTTGTGTTCATTCAGGACATTGACAATTATGGATCTCCACAATTTCCTGTCCTTTATAGCTCTTTGCAAATTTTATCTTTTTTGCTATCTCTCCTAAACCCTGATCTGCCATCCATTTAAATAAGCCCCTTAGGTAGGTTAGGTACTGTTTTCCTCTATCTCTCTTACTTTCAATATATCCTATGAGTATCAAATTTTCCAAGCCCTCTTTCCTCATTATGTGCTCTAAAAATTTAATCTATCTCTTTCTGATGCTAAGTATATGTTCTTTTAATTTCCATTTTCTTTAAAATTGTCATTGCTTACATGTTCAGACTATGGTATTCTCAGCATCCTTCTGTAGAACCACATTTATGTTGCTTTAAATCTGTTCTTCATCTGTGAGGAGATTGTATAACATTCACTGCCATATAGGATGAGGTTTTATTACATAACAGGTTAGTATTCTTTTCTTTGTTTCTAAGAAAATTGTTAAAAAAAAATAGACTTTTTATGTCTCTTGGCAATTTTTATTCATTTTGGTCAAAGTAAAAAAAAACAAAAACAATGATTTTTTTTAATAAAATTCCTGATAGTACAAGCTTTCTTTAAAAGAATTTAGAAATCAAATGCAAACAGACAAAAATTTCAATATATGCACCCTACTACTATCAACCACGTAGGTAGTACCCTGAGGTAGTATAAATCATATGACAAGTGATTAGTAAAGTTTACTTCAAGTGTCACATGGTTTATTTTACAACCCACTTCAAGTCTTTCCAACCTCTTTCTACTTAAGACAGTAAAAGTATTTCAGAAATAAATAACTAAGGAGCATTGACAAGATAGTAATTAAAATTTTTTGAATAAGAAAGAAAAAATTCAGTTTGACACACAGGTCATAACCAACTAACCTGGTTTTTGAAAGCAGAAAATCCCACCAATTAAAAGTGAGCAATTACAATCAACTGAATATTCTGATCAACTTTTACAACATTTAACACCAGTTCTTGTAAGATATGAAAAATGTATGATATGAAAAATGTTTTTAAACATTGTAATCTAGGGCAAGAATGACCACAGCACTTTGAAAATGGAAAAAGGTTTATGCTCTAGCAAAAGCGAGATAATAAATCCTATTCAGATTTTCAATGAATAATAAATATTTGGAGATTGCAAGGAGGATATCAATGTCATTGAGGCACCACATTGCTGACCAAAAAATAGGATTTTAATTTTCCATACCAGACCCTGTCAGGGTGATTATGACTCCCCACAGATTCCTTTTCATTGTTATCTGTGAATTTCCATGACATCATGGGGAAAATTGTGGAGTGTTTTCCTTTTTCTTCTTCCCAGCTGTGAATTCAAAGTGACTGACACCCAAGGCTAGAGAGCCCAGTCTACCCTGCTATTTAACATATAGCTGGCAGCAGATGGATTCATGCATTTTCAAAAGACATCAGTATAAAGTGAATATAACAAACCCAGAGGCAAAATTTAAATTTGGCTGATTCTGAAACTTGACAAAAACATTTTAGACCAAAAAACATTGTAAAATCCAGTGCTTACTCCTTAATTTTCTTACCACTAGAGACATTTACTCTGTTAGTGAAAAAAATGTCTAAAACTAACCAAGGAAATAGCCAAGGGGAATTAACTAAAACTGAGATATCCAAAGGGATGGCATGTGGAATTAGAACAATCTACCCCTGTGGACTGAATAAAGGGCTTGATTCAAAATTCCAACAAATATCTCCTGAAGAAGGCTGGAGTGTACAATGACTGAAACATTGTAAATGTGGCAATAAAGATGAGGACAACAGTCTGAACAATGTAACTAGTGTAATGCCAATTCTGATGGAAAGCCCACGTTCACTGAAAGAGAAACTCAATATTAATGGCATATGAGACAAATATGATAGTTGCTCTCATAGATATACTCACTCAAAACTTAGTACATCTAGTCCACTCATAAGTATTAAAGGATATTAAAATAAAAAAGTTTTTTTTTTTTAGATGAAATGTATTCAATGGAATTTTATTACAAGTTTTTCTTTGTATTATTCTTGTGGCTACATCTAAAAAAGCAAGTTATCAGATGGAGTAAAAAAAAAAAAACAAAAAAAAAACAACAACAACAAGTAATAAATTAGGTTTATAAATCTCAAAAATTCATTCACTGATGGCCCAGTGGATAAAAGCATTTGTTGAAGTAATCCCATGACTTGACACGGCAGAGGTAAACAAAAAAAACTTTGAGAGTTAAGTGAAACCGAGGCATGGAACTAGAACAATCTATCCCAGTGGACTAAAAGGGTTCGGTTCAAAATTCCAACATATATCACCTGAAGAAGGCCAGAGCGTACAACGGCCAAAACATTGTAAACGTGGCAAGAAAGATGAGGACAACAGTCCAAACAGTATAAATAGTAATAAAAATAACTAAATGAAAATTTTTCATTAAAAAGGAAATAATATAAATAAATATTAGTTTTTTTTTTTTAGCTACAGTCTATTTTGGCTTCTTTCATTGCATTGTACATTTGATTGTATATTTAGACAGAAAAAAAAGAAACAAGTGTGAGTATTTTTTTCTTTCAATGAAAATAATGAGTCACGTGTTCAGTTTTTATTACAGACCTTAATCATTCGATGTTATGTTCAAGAAAGTTGTGAGAAACAAATGTTTACAATACTCTTTTGATCACCAATGCTGAACCAAAAGTATGTAATAAATATAGACATTACAAGGAAGTATCATGTGACACCATTATTAGACAGCACTGCAGGTAATATTTAAGTTTAGAGTATTTGGTAATAGTTTATTAAATGGATTTGTTTATCAAAAACAAAAAAAAAAACACATTTTCCCTCTTAATGACACTTTCAAAGTAGAAAAAGTTGCATACACAAATAATTAGTTGTTTCAAAAACAAAATAATGAGTATTGTACTTCTCACATAGGCAAATCTTGAAATAAACAAATTTGAATCATCAGAACTTTTTTACTTATTTAATACAAGGTTGGAACTCATGGAGGCTTAAAAGAAATTGCTTATAAAAAAATATCTGCTTTATTATGGGTAATCCTTTTTTGACAAGACTAAGGAACAGTACAATCGACAAAGTCACAACTCAGCATAGCACAGAATCATCACTACAAAGATTTTTTTCCATGTGCCATGTCCCTTCAGGATTCAAGTGATCATAGCCTTCTACAAATTCTTGTCCTTTGCAGCTCTGAGCAAGGTTTTTAATATCTCTCCAATTCCTTGTTCTGTCATCAAGGAAACAAATTAGTTAGGTGGGTTACTCATTTCTGTCCACCCCTCTTTTGTTTAAGTATATCCTGAGATGACAAATTTCATTTGCATAGCCAGTTTCTCTTTAACATCTCTGCAAACCCAACAGATATTGTAATCAAGAATGAAAGAATCAAATTTGCCCTTGGTGCCTTCACCCTTGTCCAGAACAGGGAAGTAAGGTAACTTCGCCCAGCCTTTTTGCTAAATCTTTCAAATCATCCGATTAGTTACTGTAGCTTTCTCCTCCTCTCCTACTAGTCTGTTTCATAAGCTGTCCCCCAAAACTCATCTCAATGCAACAGAACATCGAAATAATAAAAATAAAAACGTTCCCCACCTGTTAGTTTCTCATATTTTATTATGTTGCCTGCTTATCTGCAATTCATATTGCTTTCTTCTGTAAGCAAAATGTATTTAATCTAACATTGTTCAGTTAGCATCTTTCTATTTCTTTTCTCTTGGTAAGTAAGAAGAGATTCTTCCTCTCCTATTTTTTTTTTTCTTCAATTACACATGTACTAGAAAATATATAGAAAGATCTGTCAACATTCATTATTCACCTACACAATGCGAGTTTAAACTTTTAATTTAAGGAATAGCATCAATCAGATAACAGATTGACAAATGAGATCTTTATAACTATCCATCTCATTCTTTCTCGCCGCCTTCAGGAAGTCATCAAAATTCTAGTTTATTCTAGTTTTTAACATTCAAAGATTAGTAATATCTGGACATCTTTGCAGATCTGTCTGTGAAGTATTTACTTCATCAAGATAAATTTAGTTAGTTGCTCTGCAACAAGTCAAAACTTTCAAGATGTTCACTTCATAGATTGCCTGAACTTCGATCTTTAAAAAAAAAAAAAAAAAAAGTAACCTTCTCAAATTATGAAGAAATCTTAATATTCTTTTAATATTTCCTCTTACTGGTTAAATTATGTTTATATTTAAGTTTGAATCCTGCTAATGCACGGCATTGTTTAGTTTTTAATTTATATCTGTTAACCAAAAAATAAAATATTTTCTCTGCACTTGAAATATGATATCAAGGAAAAATTTCTCAAGAGTAAAAATAAAATCTGTAAGTCAATCAAGATTTGTTCAAGCAGGGGGACAATTTATGACACAGGAGAAAAAAAAAGGTATATGCTGACAGCTGTCATTTTCCAAACTTAAAATCAAAGTAAAACTATTAATGAAAGACTTTAAAAACAGTAAACAGTCATTTAATTAACTCAAATTTGTTACTTTACAAGAATTAAATTGCAGGCCAATGGATAGCCAACAATTTTAACAATAGCTAACTGCCTTTTATAAGCAGCTACGGTCAATTGTGCACAAGGCAAGTTTCCCTTCTCAAAACATTATGTCTCTGCAATCAAGACATTATTCAACTACACTGAAAATGTACTTAATTTTACGGGTATTACTTAATTATAAATTAATTGACAAAGAAAAGAGAATTATTAAGTTGAAAAATATCAAATACACAATTTCTTTAAATTATTTTGGGAAAAAATATAAGTATATCACTTGAAGAGAAAGAAAAGGTTTTATTTAAGTGTAATGTAAAAAAATTTTGATGTCAGATAATTTTGACTTTTATATTGTGGTTAAAAATCAGAAGATATATTAATATTTTAAAACTAACTAAAAAAAGAAAAAATATATCCAAAGAAAAAAGATGAAGTTAAAATTTTAAACTCTAAAAGTTAAAAATTCTAAAAAATATTTCTAAGTATAATTTTAAGTAATCAGATTATTTTTAAAAAGATTCAAGTGTGATAGTTCAACAGTAATTTTTACATATAGAGATATGAAGTTTTACATATAGAGATATGAAGTTTTACATATAGAGATATGAAGTTTTACATATAGAGATATGAAGTTTTACATATAGAGATATGAAGTTTTTACATATAGAGATTTTATATAGAAGTTTTACATATAGAGATATGAAGTTTTACATATAGAGATATGAAGTTTTACATATATAGAGATATGAAGTTTTTACATATAGAGATATGAAGTTTTACATATAGAGATATGAAGTTTTACATATAGAGATATGAAGTTTTACATATAGAGATATGAAGTTTTACATATAGAGATATGAAGTTTTACATATAGAGATATGAAGTTTTACATATAGAGATATGAAGTTTTACATATAGAGATATGAAGTTTTACATATAGATGTAAAGTTGGGTGAAAATGTTTTCACTAATAAACTCCTCTCCAAAGTTGTAGATAATTCCTTTATGACTTTAGGAAAATAAAAATTATTTGCTCACTATTAAAAAGTCAGACTAAAAAAAGTGCATTGAAAAAAGTAGTTAGTAGGAGTTATAATTTACATTATTTATATTTGGACTAATTTCCTAATGTTTTCTGCTATTATCATAATGTTTTGATCCTTGTGTCCTTTGGCCTTTTTCCAATGTCTGTCAATCCAGGTAACCGTCAGGGAATTTTAAACTAAACACTTTATTTAATTTATGGTGATAGTGTGTTCTCATTCTTCTGCCCATATCAAGACTGGGCAATAGCCTTGTGGATTAAAGCATTGGTTTGTGAATTTCGTGGGATAGTGATTGTGAGTTCAATCCCAGTCATGGATAGTACAGACTCAGATTCAGTGAAAAGACGGCAACAAACAATAAGTAAGCAATACTAAAAAAAAAGAGCAAGACAAGATATCCCTAGACATGGACAATGAAAAGAGAACAATAGTTACAGTCTGTACAGAGAAGCAACCATCTTGAGAAAACTAAGACCTTTACATAAATATGTTCTAAAACTTATAAAAAAAAAAAATTACCAGAATATACTTAAGAATAATGAACATTAAATAAAATAAATATTTTACAAATTCAAATGGATAAAAACTGTTTTTGTTTTTCAGTTTGTGAGCCTGATCCTTTATTAAATTACCAGTGACATTGTATATCAAGTCCCATCAGAGTTAGGTGGACTTAAACTCTTATTACACTGTTATAAAATATCATCTAGCAACAAATATCTTGCTAAAACATGTCTGAACTTAAACAGCTTTCTTTGTGCTCTCCACAATTTCCTGTCCTTTGTAGCTCTTAGGAAATTTTATTTTTTATTATCTCTCTTAATTCTTGTCAGCCATTTACACAAGCTCTTTAGGTAGGTTATGCACTGCTTTCCACTGACCATCTTGTCTTTAATATATACTGTGAGTGCCAAATTTTCTAAACTTTTCCTCATATGTCCTAAAAATTTCTGTTATAAGATTGTCCAGCATTTTAGACTAAATAAAGACAATTAAATTAGACATGAATAGTGTAATTAATTGAACTGTATTTTAGAAGAGTATGATCAATAACTAAGAGATGGTATAAATATATACAGCATAAAGACTGAGTAGGTATGTAGGCATTATACAAATCTTTTGCTTTGCAATACCAAGTCAGAGATACAATCATAATGCAGACATTTAAAACAATGTTTCCAAGAGTGTTAATCCAACCAACCCTATATCTGTCCATTCCAAGCTTCTGTAGACAGCCACCTAGTCATAATACCAGTACATTTAAAAACAGTGTAATATTTATATACTGATAATTTTATATAAATGTTTCTTCTATGTTTAAAATTATGAAATTTTTCCAAGAAAAAGATGCAAACCATTTTTAAAATCAAATATTATGGCATGTGCAAAAGTTTACAAAACTAAATACAGACCAACAGAGAGAAATGGTTAACAAACCATTCTTGTGCATTTGATCTTTACTGGGAACCACAGAATTATGGTTTTGTAACAAAATAGTTCAGCTCAAGAAATATTCATATATAAGAAACCTTTGTACACATATCACATGTGTATGTGTGTGTGTGTGGGGGGGGGGTAACCTAAAAAGAAATGCAATACTTAATGTTTAAAATTAATTTTTAAAAATGAAAAATCTTTCTTGAAGCTTTCATTTTAGTTTTAAGTTCAAGCTAATAGATTAAATTTAATATTTCCAATAAGTAAAATACTTTACTGTATTTCAAAATGAATTTAAATTGATTGGAAAAAGTTAGGAGAAAAATTTACAATTCTCTTAGCACATCAGAATTCTCTTTATTAAAAAAAAATCTTCCAAAAATAAAATTACTTTTTTGAAACTTTATTTGAGGAAGTTAGCTTCTTTTAAGGTTAATCAATCTGATTTTATGCAAATATTACTTTTAGTATAAAATATCAAAAATAATTTTTTTAACATGGAGGTGTGTGTTTTTAGGAGGTGCTGACAGCTCTATTAACAGCCTGATGTTTAAGAAATTTAACTGTTTTTTCCTATGCATATCTACCCATAAAAATTAATTGACAAATATCACATGAGCATGTTTTTTATAAAAAAAAATTTTAACTACCAAGTAAACTTAAAAATTTTAGGAAAATATTGTAAGTACCCAAATGTTTTATTTAATTTTAGGTAATTTGGCTTTAAATTTACTATAGTTACTGCTCTTGTCTGATAATGTCATGTATGGATGTCCATATTTACAAAAATCGATATGTTTATACAGACACAAAAATTCAAAACTTTTTTAAAACACTGGAGATCCCTGAATTGTAATAAGCTTTTTCATTTATGATTAGTAATTATAGCTTTTACTTAATAACAGTATCACCACACCAGTACAGATTAATATACAATATTAAAAGACTTAAAACTATTTATATTTTTACCAAGATTTTCTAAAAAAAAAAAAAAAAAAAAAAAAAAAAGAACTGTTTACAAAATAATTTAATTAATAATTCCTGAAAGTTTCATTAATATCTGATAATTATTTGATTTTTGAAGACTTTCCAAATCAATGTGTTTTTCATTGCAAAAACATGCTGAAATTATCTAAACTAATTTATGGTCACTCACTGATGAAAGAAAACATTTTTTTAACCTGAATTTTGAAGGTTCTAAAAAGGATTAAAAAATATAATTTAATAATCAAAAAATCCTTTGGGAGGTACCTACTTATATTTGATACTCTTATTTAAATTAGAACTGTAGTGTTCACAAAAATATGCCAAGATGAAGCTAATATCTCTATGATATTGATGACAAGATCTTGACACTAACCTAAAAAGTTGAAAGTACAACAAAATGTGAAATTTGAATAGTTTCTCCAAGAAGACAAACCAGATGTATAATAACTTGTTTGAATATTGAAAAAAAATAAAGAAAAAAATTAAAACAGGTAGACCTTGTAAGTATATAAAAAAACATACAACATTTGAAAAGCTAATTTTAAGGTGGTGGTAACATCATACATGAGATATAAAATTAGTGTATGTACTGCTGACCCTGGCTGCACCTTTGACCTAACTGTATATACATTTACTGTAGTCAAATTAGTTTCAAAATTAAATCATGTGTGTGTGCGTGTGTACACACAGAAATCAATACTCCATGGTGACTATTTGACATCTTAAGATCAACTGATCTCCCACACACACAAAGGTCAAAGCATTTACTCATCACACACTGAAAGACAGGCTAGTCTGATAAATCATTTAAAGTACAAGTTTTTCTGAGTGCCTCATAAATACAGCCTTGTACCAGGCTAAACCAATGAATGCAGATTTAAGCATACAAAATTGAAATACAGAAAAGCACCTAAAACACCTATACAATTAAGAAAAGAAAAACAAAAAAAACATTTAAACTTTACAAAGAAAGTTTTCAGTTGAAAATTATTTGGAATTAGCTGTAGAAATTAGAGTTGGATGAATGAAATTTTAAAGATGAAAATTTGTTGGATAATAGAAGAAAAGAAAAAAAGTGAACAGTTGCAATAGAAGAGGGAAATCTGATGATAAAATTTCAACTTTTGTTTTTTTGAAATGGAAATAGATTTAATAATACTTTATTTGCAATATGTTTTAGCAAGGGCTAAAAAAAATAGGACAACAGAAAATACAAAGAAATAAAATAAATTTTTTTTTTTTTTTTTTTTTTTTTTTAAATGCGGGTAAAAAACAAAAATTAAAAAAAAAAAAAGAATTTCAAAAAGATAAAACTATATATATATATATATATATATTTGGTTGGATTGATGCGATTTTGTGACCCTGGGTTTCACACTGCATACCTCAATGGGTGCACGGACATGCATCTATGTTTGTATCAGCATGAGTGACGTCACTATGATGATTTCCCCCCCCACCACCACCATTTCCATAATAACACCAATACACGCAATCTACATAAACCCAAATTTTAAAAAAATTAGTTTGTCTGACAATTGCAAAAGCATGAAACCCAGGCTCACAAACTCACATCAATCCAACCAAATATGTTAGCTCTATCTCTGATATTGAGTGTTTTCTAATAAGTACCACATATATGATATATATATATATATATATATCTCAAACTTGAATATTGTATTTAAATATGAAGCAGACTGTCACCAATTTTAAATTTAGTGTCCACAATTATATATACACATGCTCTATCCATGATATTGATCACTTTTACCCATGAATATAGCAGACCTTAAACTCTCTCATATATATATATATATATATATAATGAAACCAAAACATACATTAAATTACAACATATATAATAACTGAGAAGAAACTACAAAAATAAATAAATAAATAAAAAATACAAAGAAAATGTTTTAAAAACTGATAAAAAAAACAAATCAGATCAAAAAAATCCAAATCATCAGGTAAATTTGTTTACATTTATAAAGATTCTACAATATTATCTTCATCCCCCAAAATCTTGCTGAATATTCATTAATAACATCTTAACAAGTTCAGTTCTATTTTCTTTTGCTTACTTCTACGAATCTGAAGATTGAATTTCAAACTCTTTAATAACGTGAATGCAGCTCCAATGTTGTGTGAAGAAACAATTTATTTCTAATCAAAAAACCAATGATAGAATTAACAATGTCACAGCAGAGAGACAAGGTATAGAAAATTCCAAGTGAAATCATTTAGTAAATTTGTTTACTGTTGAAAGCAAAACACCAGAAAATAATTATTGTGTGGAGTCTTATGATAGTTCAGCAGTTCTTAAATTAAACTGGAAGCTGTAGGTTTGCAGTTTAACTCCTGTTGTTGAATTTAAAAAGCCTCATAAAAAAAATTTAAAAATATCACTGAAAAAGCTGAAACTTCCAAAATAGTTGAGGTCAGTTAACATCAAGCAATAAACCAAATAATAGCACTTTTCATCCAACATACAAATAGATGGACAAGAGTAGATTTTTTAGTAATCTGATTACAACTATCCTAGCAATTACACAGATTGTAGAATCTGTGTCAAAAAATAAAAATTCTCTTTAAAAGTAATATACCAATTAAAAAAAAAATAAAAGAGAATAATTTATTAATAAACATGATTCATTAGTATCCTATTTTGGATACTATTATGCACAAATATTTAAATAATGTCCAATAAATATACAAATAGGTTACAAAGAATTTGTAATAACTGACCAACCTGTTGATTGGTTTAAATGTTTTTTTCTTACATAGGGTTTTAATAAATACAGATGCAATAAAGATAAAATATACTATCAAAAAAGCAGGTGTTATCATCACTTTGTTATTCTACCAAATTGGTTAAGATTAGAAACAGACAAAGTTGACTTTCTGCTGGAGCTTCTTATAAGTTAGATTTTATGACAGATCCTGGCTGTCTTTGTCCAAGCAAAACTAACCTAAGTGCTCATTTGGTTTATATTATAACACAGATTTTCCCTGCATCTAAATCCCTAAAGCAAGATTTGTTTCAGTATCTGTCTATATTTCTGAGATGAGGTATTATGTACATTATTTACTATTGTCCTCATCTTTGTCGCCATATTTATCATGTTTCGGCCGTCGTATGTTCCGACCTTCTTCAGGTGGTTGGAATGTCGAACTGAACCCTTTATTTCACTCACTGGGGTAGACTGTTCTAGTTCCATGTGCCATGTTTAATGGATATCAGTTATCAGTTATCTCCTGTTAATTTCCCTCTGAAAGTTCTACACTGCCTTAACTGGGTATTGAACTCACAGTCTTTGGGTCCTGTCACTGGATCTAGCCTGTTTAGGATCTTTCCTGTTTAGGACTGGGTTTCCAGTTCCTTGTAATGTCTTTTCGTTCTCTTTCACTCCTTCGTATCTTAATAGCATTATTTACTTGCTTGGTATGAATTGATTAAAAAAAAAAAAAAAAAAATTAGATGTTCTCCAAAAGTTTGAGATTATTAAACAAAAATAGACAAATGTTTGAAATTTCTTTTCCATTAATTTTATTAAAAACATTTAGTTTTGTTTCCTGTCCTTTCCAGTAAATTTATCACTCAGAGCTTTTTATCTTTCTGAAAAAAAAATGTTCTAGGTGCTTTTTGCAGACTTTTAAGAAAGATTTTCAAAATAATACTTTAAATATCAGAATAAATTGTAATCTGTAGGTGTATCAATTGGTAAAAATGTTTCCATTGAGCAGTATTAATTTTTGCCTGGTCACCAAATATGTAGTCTTGAATTATCATGATGGAATGTTACACTTTTCCTGCTTTTACTTGGTCAAATTGTGAGCACGACTTCTCCAAATCAATTTCCCAGAAGGATCTCAAAGCAGAAGACTCCATTTCAATCCTATCATATATACAGCATCAACTTTTTGTGGAATATAAAATGAACATTTGGTATAGTTCAATAAAATTATCGATTGAAGACATTCAACAGGATAGCACATGTAATGTAAAGAGAAAATAATGACAATCATATTGACATTCTACACTACTTCAAATAAAGTATTAGGATGGAACCTACCCCCCTCCCTCCATCAGTACTGCAAAGAGTGATAGCTACTGGACTTAAGAAACCTATTTCCTTGAAAAATTATTTGAAGAGAAAAATTCTATAAATTTCAACTGACCAAAAGTACAAGCTGCTCAGTTGACAAATGCCAAATGTTTCCTTATAAAGAAACTGCTAATATTACCATTACCATTTAGTTTGGCACTGGGATGCTTGCATTCCATATTGTTGTAGGATATCCATTTCAAAAACCAAGCATTTAAATTTGGACTAGTAGTTTGTTTTTTTTTGGTGTGGGGGGTTCACTTATAGAAAAGACATGTCAAAGTAACTAAAATAACCTAACTTGTTTTGGATATTTTCTGTATGTTGGTTGTCTCCCATGTTCTATAACAGTGATTATTCTCAAATAATGTCTTCATTTCATTGACATTCACCTCAACTGGTTTACCCAACCAGGGAACATTATCTGGCAAAAGATATTCAACATGGAATGTTGCAAATCACTTTTGACACATTTGATCATCTGCAATACATTCTCCATAAAGTATACAGATTTTGTTTTACAGTTTAGTTTCATTTTTATCTTAACATTAAAAATAAAAACATGATATACCAAAAAAACTGTTTATTTCCATTCATCTTAAAATCCATAAACAAAATACAAGTGTGTAGATAAGAATCAACACTTTATGGTGACAGTCATTTGTAAATCTCAATGTAATCTTCAGAACAAGTGTAAAGTGAGCAGCTATTATTAAATATAAATAAATAGAACTTCCCAACAAACAGATTTGACAAAGTTTGCAATAAACAATTAGAATAACAAGAAAAAGAAAAGACGAGGGCAAAAAATAATATAAGGCAAGCAAACAATATATGCAAGGCAAATTAACAGTAATAAGACAAAGCAACAGTAATACGAATCTGTACTTCCTGGCCCAAGGCTTGAACTTACAATTACTATGCCACCAAATTCATGCTTTAATGTTTCAGTTTGTAGAGTGAGTGGCCATGATTAAATGTAAATATATAGCAGAACTTCCCAACAAACAGATATGTCAAAGACACATGGCACAGTGGATAAAGGCATTGGTTAGATCCATTGACAGGACCCCCAAAGAGTGTGAGTTCAATACCCGGTAGAGTCAGTGGAGAACTTTCATAGGGAAATTAACAGGAGATAACGGATAACTAACATCCATTAAACATGGCACGTGGAACTAGAATAGTCTACTCCAGTGAGCAAAATAAAGGGTTCAGTTGAACATTCCATCCACCTAATGATGGCCGGAGCATACAATGGCCGAAACGTTCTAATAGATATGGCAACAAAGATGAGTACAATAGTCTGAATAATGTAAATAATGAAAATTTGTTTCTTAAGAAATACTAAGAGAAAATATAAGTCAGAATAAAATTTTAATAGAACTGTAAATGAAAAAAAAAAAGTTGACATGACCAAGACATAAGCACATTGCATGTTAATTTGGATTTAGATTTGTCTTGAATGCCAAGAAATTTGTATTACCATTCAATAGGATAACTACATCATATTTCTCCAGAGTCTCATAATTGTTATTCTTTTGTGCTTACTAGATCATGTGGCTAAGTTGTTAAAATGTTGATGTTCTATGATTACCAAACCAAACAATTTTTTTTAAATAACACACACAAATCAGCTGTTCCAAAAGTCACCTAAGGAAGAGATACAAAGAGAACGTCATCAAGCTAAAATGGGATAAACTCCAGCCCCATGATCTTCAACACACTGCTATTGATTGATTCAAGTGCGCACTGTATACTCCAAGGCAGCAATCAACTTACAAATCATTTCTCACATATAGTGCCTGAAGGTAAACCAAGAAAAAACATAGGAAGGTGTCCAGTACTTACCCAACATTCTATGCTCCTTGCCCAACCAGAAACTATGTATATTTAAATTTAGCCTAAGAAATCATCTATGCTCACAGATGTTGGCTGCATAGCATTTGTCTTCCTCAAACTAATATAATTACATAGATTAGTAAAACTTAAGTATTTTTTCTTAGGTTTTATACAACAAAGAACATAGCAATATGCATATCTATGTTGCATTTCAGTAAGAAACCCTATTGACTTACATCAGAAACATTCAGACTTTTCATAGGTCCTGTCATACATAAAAGTAAAAAAATATATATAATCATATCAGTCATGGTGCTAGTAATCCAACATGGAAGAATGCATAACACAATAAACAAAACTACCAGAATATGGATATTGTATTTATAACCTATTCAATGAATTTACTTATACACCTGCTCCAAAATAGATAAGCAAATATAAAGATTGAAATGTCTGACTCATATTAAACATACAATATTTAATACCAACAGAAATAGACACACACACACACTAGAAAATCCAATTATAAATAAAATATTTTACTCTCACACCTTTACAAATGTTGCCTTTCTGGGGAACTGACAGCAAAATGGCAAATTTAAAACAATCTTTCTTGGATAGACCTATAAATTACACCCACTTAAATGTTTCTGTATGTCTTCCCCTATTTACTTTGACATCAGAGAACAAAATTCTTGATAACCTGTTTATTTAGACTCAAAAGTAGAGAGAAGAAAAATGGGTTACTGTAACTGAGCCTCAAAGGTATAGGACCCTCCCCACCATCTTCCCTGTCGTTACAGATCAATAACCCTTGTAACAGATGGTCATTCAACAGAACTTAGGTTGACTAACAGTGAAAACATTTGTAGTTTAGTACATCTTGCTTGCTCAAATATTTATCTATCCTCAAAGCAAATGCTGACAAACGATGTAATAATCTTATCAGAGATAAGGGATTCAGATTGTGCTTTATGTAACATTTGGAACAGTATTAATAACATTTTCAAAGTCAATCACTAAATATACAAAAGCTGCTAAATTTTTTTTTTTTTTTAATATATGGGATTTAATAAAGGTCGACCTTATTTACTACTGACCTATTTATTAGTAAAGAACAAAAAATACTGTGTATAATTTTGAGAAGAGTCAAACATGGATTGTTTGGACTACAGACTTCTTTCTTTCTGATGCTTTTACTGTTAATACAATATTTTACTTCATTATTCTTCAATCATTAAGGAGGAGTAAAAGGAAGAGGGATGGTCAACTAAATAACTGGCAAACAGAAATGATGACCATTTCACTGAATAGCTCAGCTCATTTCCAACAACACATGCTTAATAACATTCTTAGCAACCAATGTTATACAAGAGATTCTATATAAGAATGTTCTTCAGTCACCTCCCTGCTGAGTAAAGAAATTGTACTGAAATTTAATTTTTAATTTTGTGTACTTTTAATCTTACAGAATTTCCATTTAATTTAATTTTTCCAATCACCAGGTGAAAATCCAGTCATGGAGAAAATGAAAAGGTAATTAAATATAAAAAGAGGGAGAGAGGAATCTTTTGTAATTGCAAAATAAATCCAAGATATTTTCCTCTGAATAAAAGAGGTGTAATTGACAGCATCAGTGCTGACATTAAATTCTTCTCATCAAAAGTTGATTGAAAAAAAAAAATTAAGGTAATACAAATAGATAAAAAGATTTAAAACTTTAACCAGCAAGATCATTTATATACTAAGTTTTGCTTTACCAAAGTAACAATTATATTACCATTTACTAAATTCTAACTAATTAATTAATTTGATAGGCATGAATACTCGATTGAATATATGTATGTATAAATTTGAGATATTTATAGGAGAAAAGTATATCAAAGATAGAGCATTTCTAAATATAGACAGTGTGGCTATAGGAATCAACACAGCATGATGACTATCAGATTAAATACCACTATTTCTCTAGTGGGCTCTCACTCTTTTTTTGTGTGTGTGTGTGTGTATATATATATATATATATATATATATATATATAGAGAGAGAGAGATCCCTGGGGAATTAAGAGAATGGGGAGGGAGAAACCAGCCTTTCCATTTTTCTTTTAAAGGGGCTAATGCTTAAGTCTATTTATGGTTATGAGCTCTATATTTCTTATTTAACCCTGGAGGTGGAGAAAGTAATTATGTCAGGGTTAGGATCATAACTTTATGTTGGTTCCAATCCTTCAAAATACTTTCCCCTCCTTAATTTAAAGACAGAAGCACACAAATGCATGCTAGGATTTTGTTCCAGAAAATTAGATAGGCCACTTCTTTGTCTCATCTGCCTCAGTCCTAGTCTGTCTCACCTTGAATTCAGAATGCTACGTTTGTTTATCCAAATTCAGTCTTGTGTGTCAATCCTGATACTTAGCTTGTGAACTTTTTGCTATATTACTCTTATATTACTTTTGCTCTGTTCTTTTCCTTGTTTAATACGAACTTTGTCAATTCAGTTTGTTGGGAAATTCTGCTATATATTTACATTTAATCATAGCCACTCACTCTACAACATGAAACATTAAAGCATGAATTTGGTGGCATAGTAATTGTAAGTTCAAGCCTTGGGCCAGGAAGTACAGACATTACTGTTGCCTTGCCTTATTACTGTTAATTTGCCTTGCATATATTGTTTGCTTGCCTTATATAATCTTTTGTCCTCGTCTTTTCTTTTTCTTGTTATTCTAATTGTTTATTGCAAACTTTGTCAATTCAGTTTGTTGGGAAGTTCTATTTATTTACATTTAATAATGGCTGCTCACTTTACACTTGTTCTGAAGATTACACTGAGATTTACAAATGACTGTCACCATAAAGTGTTGATTCTTATCTACACACTTGTATTTTGTTTATAGATTTTAAGATGAAAGGAAATAAACAAGTTTTTTTGGTATATCATGTTTTTATTTTTAATGTTAAGAAAGATAAAAGTGAAACTAAACTGTAAAACAAAATCTGTATACTTTATGAAGAATGTATTGCAGATGATCAAATGTGTCAAAAGTGATTTGCAACATTCCATGTTGAATATCTTTTGCCAGATAATGTTCCCTGGTTGGGTAAACCAGTTGAGGTGAATGTCAATGAAATGAAGACATTATTTGAGAATAATCACTGTTATAGAACATGGGAGACAACCAACATACAGAAAATATCCAAAACAAGTTAGGTTATTTTAGTTACTTTGA
The DNA here is from genome assembly GCA_903632075.3 of Acanthosepion pharaonis. NCBI lineage: Eukaryota > Metazoa > Mollusca > Cephalopoda > Sepiida > Sepiidae > Acanthosepion > Acanthosepion pharaonis. Next base: position 654,327 of record CAHIKZ030005505.1, on the reverse strand, counting down.
CATGTCTTTTCTATAAGTGAAAAAAAAACTAAAAAACAAACTACTAGACCAAATTTAAATGCTTGGCTTTTGAACCAATTTGTAATAGGTGATCAAAAACAACAATATGGAATGCAAGAGTCCCAGTGCCAAACTAAATGGGAATGGTAATATTAGCAGTTTCTTTATAGGGAAACATTTGGCATTTGGCGACTGAGCAGCTTGTACTTTTGGTCAGTTGAAATTTATAAAATTTTTCTCTTCAAATAATTTTTCAAGGAAATAGGTTTCTTAAGTCCAGTAGCTATCACTCTTTGCAGTACTGATGGAGGGGGGGGTCCTTGCTAATATTTATTTGAAGTAGTGTAGAATGTCAATATGATTATGTCGTCATTTTCTCTTCCCATTACATGTGCTATCCTGTTGAAAGTCTTCAAGTGATAATTTTATTGAACTATACCAAATGTTCATTTTATATTCCACAAAAAGTTGATGCTGTATAGGTACCTCCACGAAATCGCTAAAAAAAGAGTATAGCTTGATGAAAAAGACGCCAACCTTGCCGAAAACAAAATTTTATTGTCTAAATGCTTATGTTATTATTAAGAGGAAAGACCAAAGTTTTTTTTTTAATTATTTTTAAAAATTTTCCTTCTTTTAGAACATTCTAAATTTTGATTAAAAACCTTTTTTTTCTATTTGTATCAGCGGAACTAGTAAATAACAGACAATTTTTAGCACGTTTTTTTGGTATGACACACATTAATTTGAAAAATCGTGCAAAAATAGAAATAATTATCAGATGTTAATGAAACTTTCAGGAACTATTCACAGATGATCGAAATTATTATAAATATGTTTTTTTTATGAAAGTCATGGTAGAAATATTTTTTTAAATTATTTATTCCCCCCACCTAACTAATTTTATGAAAACGCTAGAAATTCGATCACATCGGTTTTAGTGATTACAATAATTAAAAGCACAGGGCTTTGAGGAATGCAAATCATGTTTTTTTTTTTTTTAATTGGATATGCAGTACCTGAAAATCAGCTCTGAATTGTAACATACAAAACTCAATAAAACAAAGATATTATTTAATTTCAAATGCTTTTATTTGCTTTTAGTTGTTTTTATGAATATGGACAATATTTTCTGAAAGCAAAAAAATTTTTTTGATGAAAAATGAATTTTTAATACAATTATTTGTTATTTCATTAATTATAATAGATTTTACATTTAAGTTGTTAAAATATTATAAAATTAGTTAAAAGACGCATCGGCTTTCATAAGTGTCCTTATGAGATAGATCTTTTTTTAGCGCGTTGTAATTGTATCATTTTGACTAATCAGAAGATCCCCAGTAATTAAGAAATGTAATATTGTGCTTATAATCAAGCTGTAATTATAAAATACGGAAGACCAACCAGAATATAATTAAGTTGCGTTATTTGAGTTAAGCATTGTTCTCCGCTGTTAAGGCCTTTACTTTTGTGAAACACGTGTGGAGAAGTTAATTTGATTTTTCAATTTCAACTGAGAAGGGTACCTACAAGTATCAGTATCATCTTATGAAATTTATATGATCTTATTTTTTATATTAATCTCAGTTACGACATTTTTCCATAAATGAAATATCAAAATTAATAATAAAATGAATGCAAATACAAATAACAGTAGAATGTAATAAATGTACATAAAATTATAGTATTTTATGTACAATTCTGATAAAATTTCATAAGAAAGGTACCTATAAATTAATTAGATACCTTTCTTAAGAAATATGAAATTTAATGTCACTCTTAACAGTTTTATTTTAATTTCTTTACAATATATTTCCCATAAAGCATAATAAATGTAAAGGTGAAAGCTAAGTACAAAAAAAAAAAAAAAAAAAAAAAATTAGACCGCTGAAAGTTTTTCGTTAAAAAATAACGGGGTAAATAATTTGTTCACGTAAATGTAAATTATTTCACTTTTCTCCTTCCGTAAAACAAATTAGCCTCATGGAATTCGTAAATATATCATTCATCACATGTCAAGAGACGCGAAATTTTATGACCTGCTTTGTTTTATTTTCAAATTACATCTTGTTGGCACAAAAGCTAAGTTAAGTTTGGTTCAAAATATTTTAAATAAACATTATAATTTCTGATTTTTCTTAAAATAAGTTTTGAAAAAATGATAATTGATATTTAAAAAAATTTCAAAGTCAGATTTCCAGTTTTTTTTAAAAATGGAAAAAATGGTCAATTTTGCTGACTCAAAAAAAACTAGATTTTTAACGAAAATTTCAGACGAGCAAGGAACGATTAAAAAATGGAAAAAAATACCCCCAAAATACTTTGACCTTTCCTCTTAATAATAACAAACATTTAGACGATAAAATTTTGTTTTCATCAAGTTTGGCGTCTTTTTCATCATGCTATGCTCTTTTTTTAGCGATCTCGTGGAGGTACCTATGTATATATGATATGACTGAAATGGAGTTTTCTGTTTTGAGATCCTTCTGGGAAATTGATTTGGAGAAGTCGTGCTCACAATTTGACCAAGTAAAAGCAGGAAAAGTGTAACATTCCATCATGATAATTCAAGACTACATATTTGGTGACCAGGCAAAAATTAATACTGCTCAATGGAAACATTTTTACCAATTGATACACCTACAGATTACAATTTATTCTGATATTTAAAGTATTATTTTGAAAATCTTTCTTAAAAGTCTGCAAAAAGCACCTAGAACATTTTTTTTCAGAAAGATAAAAAGCTCTGAGTGATAAATTTACTGGAAAGGACAGGAAACAAAACTAAATGTTTTTAATAAAATTAATGGAAAAGAAATTTCAAACATTTGTCTATTTTTGTTTAATAATCTCAAACTTTTTGAGGCCATCTAATTTTTTTCTTTTTTTTTTAATCAATTCATACCAAGCAAGTAAATAATGCTATTAAGATACGAGGGAGTGAAAGAGAATGAAAAGACATTACAAGGAACTGGAAACCCAGTCCTAAACAAAACAGGAAACAAAAGATAAATCTCTACTTTTGTTCAAAGGACTTCAAACGTGTGTGAACTGGATAATCAGTGACCCTATCTATTCATATTGAGGATAACATACTCATTCCCTCTGATACTGAAGATGTAATGGAAAAATTGTCCTAAATATATTTGAATCTTTTATCAGTTTCTTTTCTACCTAATAGTTTCCAAATTTTCACTTACACATTTTGATTTAGATAAACTTAGCTTTCTTCTGGCTAAAATTTCCTCCATGCATAGAAAACTTCCTATGAAATCATTTTTGGTTCTCACACCAACATACAATAAACACAAATGGTAAAGCATACAAATGGAATGACAAAGACATGGGCAATGAAAAATTCAGACCAGAAGTGAAATACTTCATAAAAAATACTTTTAATAGCAAAACAGCACAACTCAAAAAAGTTAAAGTACTTAAACACAGGACAATAATAAAGTAGAATAGAGTAAAATAAAAGTGATTTTGTTCACTTTTAAACTAATATCAATTATTTTGCAAACAAACTATATCACTCAAGGATTTTCAACAACAGCAACAACTAAAATGGATATCACATGTAACTCAAAGAGAAAATTATGTAATCAAGATGTTCCACACTACTTCAAACAGAAAGTTAGGAAGGAAACTCCCATCAGTACTGGAAAGAGCAATATCAGTGAACTTGAAAAATCTATTTAGATAAAAAATTTGTTTTTAATACAAAAGATTTTATAAATTTCACCTGAAAGTAGTACTGGCTGCTTGGTCAGATGTTTCCTGATAAGGAAAAAGCTAATATTACCATTAATATAACCATAACTAAATTTCCTACCCAGGCAGTAAAAACAAAATTTCATGTTCATTCCAATCTCTTAAAGATTGGCTGCAAAATACTTTCCCCTCCCCACTTTTATAGGCAGAAGCACACAAATGCATGCTGGGAATTATTTTTATTTTTTTTCATAGGCTGGTTCCTCATTTTGTCTGACACAGTCCCAGTCTGTCTGGTCTTGAAGTCAAAACGCTTTGTTTGCTTGTCTGAACTTGCTTGTGTGTCAGCCTTAATTCTTAGTTTGCAAACTTTTTTCCATATTGCTTTGCCTTATTACTGTTCATTTGCCTTGCATATTTTGTTTGCTTACTTTATATTATTTGTTGCCCTGTTCCTTTCTTGTTGTTTATTGCAAACTTTGTCAATTCTGTTAGTTGGACAGTCCTGTTATTTATCTTATATTTTTCCATGACTACTCACTCCACAATAAACTTATACCATTTTAAACTATTGGTAAAACAATGCCTTTTCTTTAAGTGTGCACAGCCGACCTCCATCCCATGAACACACACATTATATATTAAACAATAATTATTTGTACTATTACATTGTTTGGACTAACATCCTCATCTTTGTTGCTATATCTATCGCAACATTTCAGTCGTTGTATGCTCCGGCCTTCTTCAGGTGGTTGGAATGTCAAACCAAACTTGGAGAGGGGAATTAATATGAGATAACTGACATCCATTAGACATGGCATGTGGAAATGGAACAGTCTACCCAAGCAAGTAAAATAAAGGGTCCAGTTCAACATTTCAACCACCTGAAGAAGGCCGGAGCATACAATGGCTGAAACGTTGTAATAAATATGGCAACAAAGATGAGGATGATAGTCCAAACAATGTAAATAGTGTACATAATACCTCATCTCAGAAATATAGACATAATTATTTGCTTTGTAATAATACATTGAGCTCTTTTTTGTGGATCAGATTTAATATTTTATATTACTAGAATCCACTTGGATTATATACCAACTGATTTGTTTATATATATATATATATATATATATATAATAAAAGATATATATATATATATATATATATATATATATATATATATTTTAAAAAAAAGAACTCAATGTATATAATCCAGTGTTCTTAATGATATTTTATAAAACAGTTAATTTATAGAGCATAAATATATTTAAATATTAATTTATAATATATATATATATAAACCTTCATCTGTGAGTAATGATATAACAAAGAATAAAAAAAAAATCAAGAACATTAGGTTTAAAGCTCATAGTTCTAGGTTGAAAATTCATGAAACAAAGATTAATACATTGATTTGTGAAATTGTTGCCAAAGTAATTCTAAGTTCAATCCCTGGGCTAGATAGTATAGACTGGGTGAGAACAAATAACTGAGAAGCACTAAATAAGAACATCTCTAGACATGAACACCAAAATTGAGAACAATCTAGACTAAATAAAGGATTAAGTTGGAAAAGATCGAAAGATACATAAACACTGAAGGCTACAATGCCTGAAACATTGTAATAATAACAAAGATGAGGACAGGAGTCCAACTGTAAATGAGGTAAATAACAAAAATCAAATTTGAAATTTAAAAAAAAAAAAAAAATTTAAAATAAAAAAAATAAAAAATTGTTTTTAATGAGTATTTTTGGACAAGGTCCATCATCAGAAAAAGATGGATGATTTAAAAATTAAGAAATATTTTAGAGAAATTCCAGATCATTATTTATTGCTTTATTGTCAACATACCATTTCACATGGTTTATTTTTCCATAATTATTTTTTTCTTATTCAAAATGAGTTACCTTATAAACTCACCTTAAAAAAAAAAAAAAAAAAAAAAAAAGAGAATAAATTCTTTATAAACTGTAAAATAAAAAATTGCCTCTTAGGTGATCATTTATTTACATTTTATTAAAACAGGAAATGTATTTTATGTTACTAATCAAGAAACACCTACATAAAGATTTTGACTATTTTTCTAAAGTAAATCATGACCAACTCACACCCAAAAGTACAAAAGACAGTGAATGAGAAGAAATAGTGTTTAAAGAGAAAGGGAAATTTTTTTGTTTTATTTAAACCTTTGCTTTGAGTAATGAATGAAAAGCGGCAAACAATTCACAATACCATCTCTGAAGGAAACACACCCCACCTTAAAATGATCCCTAACCTATGCCTTGATGATCCTGTCTTGCAACATTCTTTTTATTTGAAATATATTTCATTTTTCTTGATGAACAAAGAAATGAAAACAAGAAAAAGCAGATATATGAAAAAAAATTCTCTTAAAAAGAAATGGAAGTAAACAGAAGCATTGAGAATGTAAAAAGTTTGAAGAAAAAAAAAATTCTAAGTAGTTAGTCTATTGAATTTTGAGGTTTGTTTGGTACAAATTTGTACTTTGTATTCTGACCCAAAAAATTATTATTTTGATTTCTAAATCAAAAAAATCCTTTTCGAGTATCCATTGCAACTTAAATACACTTAAAATATAAAACAAATTAGACTTATTTAAACTATTTACATCATTTGGACTGTTGTCCTCATCTTTATAGGCATATTCACAATGTTTTGGCCATTGTACACTGACCTTCTTCAGATGATATATGTTAGAATTTTGAACCGAATCCTTTATTTAGTTCATGGGGATAGAATGCTCTAATTCCATGTGTCATGCCTTTTTTGGATATCTCACTATCAGTTAATTCCCTTTAGTAACTCAACTCTCAAAGGTTTTGATATCACCAGGTATTGATCTCACAACTCTTTGAGTCAAGACAATATTTAGATTACTCAACCAACACTTTTATTCACTGGGCCATGTGTCCTAGGGACAGAGGGAACAAAAACTTGGAGAGTTGAGTTAATAAAGAGAATTAACAGATACTGAGATATCCCAATAAAGGCATGGCATGTGGAATTAGAATAATCTACCTACATGGACTAAAGAAACAGTTTAGTTCAAAATTCCAATGTATATCACCTGAAAAAGGTTGGAGCGTACAACAACCGAAACATCATAAATATGGCGATAAAGATGAGAACAACAATCCAAACAACGTAAATAGTATAAATACTTACAAAACCTCATCGCAGAAATATAGATAGAAATTAGACTTATTCATTAATGAAGATACAAGCAGCAAATTAGCATTTTCCTTATTTTTTAACTAAATGTTCATCCTATAAAAGGCCCAAGAGCTACCCAAGGTAGAGGGTTATAAAAGGTGCTTGTTGTATAAGAGGTACAGCTTATGAGAATATGTGGGAAAGATAACTTAATTCTAGACTTGAACAGGTTAAGATTGTAGTGGTTGAGAAAGTATCCTCTTAGGAGTTGATTCCACAAAGTAGCAGTACATGGGAAAAAGCTGTTTGAGTGGAAATTACTTCTTACTAATGAGATATGAAGGGAAGTGGGGTTGCCTCAGTGTATGTGGCATATTGTGTCTTAGCTGTGAGGGCGAGAGTTAGTGTAACTAAGGAATGTAGCTCATCAGAACATTTTTCATGGAAATAGCAAGAGTAATAAAAATCTTGCAACATTTCATCTGTAGAAGTAATTGATCACCCCCAAGGCCATGTATCTGCTTTGAACTCTATCAATACTGAAAAATGAAGAATGGGCAACTCAAGCAGTAGTGCTCCATTTTCAGACTGATCTGGCTCTTGTAAATGTGAAGCATATCAGGAGGAACCAAGTACTTACTGGAGTGGTATAGGGACCAAAATATTTTTCCAGTATCTTTAGCACTGGATTAGATATACAAGTTCCGTTTCATATTTGAGGTGAGCTTAAGTCCCAATAAGCATTCAAGGCAAGGGGGTCTCCTTCAGACAAAACCTGTTCATCATAATTGCCAAAAATTCAGGGTTTGCTCAGTGATGATGGAATTCGCTTTTTGAGATATTGAACGTGACTATCTAATTTTTCCCCACTTGATCTGTTAGAACTAGATCAGAGAAGAGATCAGCTGCCAGGCTATGATCATCAAGATTTCAGGAGTTGCATCCATATCCAGTTGTATCATCAACATAGATATACACAAATGATCAGAGTATGATCTTAGGCAGATTATTAATATAAAGTATACAGAGAGTTCAACTGAGAAGTGAGCCTTGGGGGATGACTGCATTGATCTTGGCAGACTAGCCATTAACAACTACCTTCATGAACATGTTATGAAGGACTTAATAATTAAAAAAACTCTTCTAGTGATTTCATAACTAGAGAGATTGTGTAGCATCCTCCTATACCACAACTTGTCAAAGACCTTTGCTATAGTAATTGATATAGATATTGAGTAATGGCATGATATCAGCAGTGGATGAAGCCAATCAAAATCTGTATTGTTTGTCACTCAGGAGTTTGTTCATGTTGAGCTGATCAACAACTTTCTTGTTGATTATAGCCTTAAAGAGTTTGCTGGTGACACTAAGGAGTCTGAGAAGCTGATATTGCAATGTATATGAGTGCTCACCTGCATTCTTAAAAAGAGTACAAGTTTCAACACAAACAAAAAAGAAATCTTTGGCCTTTCTGCACTATGTCAGATTGTATTATTCAAGTGAATATTTTCATAAAACTAATATTAAGAAACTAAATTTGTTAAAGTTTTCAGGATATATTTATAAGAGCAATATATCATTTGAGTTAAAATGTCTATTTTTATTGAAAAAAAATATAACATTTTGGGGATATCAGGTTTTATTATACAAACAAAAGCCAACAAATTTTACTTTTAAATAAATCAAAAAAAATATAAGCCACAGAAGGATACATTTGACACAGACAATATCACATAGACCTGAATAAATTATTTTACAGATTATGTTTTCATTGATATTCATCATTTTTTTATCAACTGGTTTTATTCACTTTTCTAGTGTTTCAACACTAATATAATTTGCAGTCGTTTTTATTTCTTCCCAGAGATCTTGTTTCCATAAATATTGTTTTCCATTTTCATATACATTTCTTTTAAAAAAATTAGTTCTCTATTAGATATCTGGAAAGGTAGGGGGCCAGTCTGTTAATTTGGTACCCTGAAACCTTTTTTTCCAAATTAGGTCAAAGCCAACTTTACAAAATGTAAAGGAGCCTGAATATGTATAGACTCTTTGGTTTCTTTGTTATGTAGCATCCCAAAAGAAGAAAAATGTCCTGTCCAAGAACTTACAATAATTCTCCACATTTATCTTTATGCTCTCATCAACTTTGGAGGATCCTAAATTTTACTGCCTTCAATGATAATCAAAAGAATAACTACACCTGCCACCATTGGTGTCTTCTAATTTATGCTAATTGACTATTTCTATAAAGAACCCTAACCAGAAAGTTCATCCAATGTAGGTCTACATTCATCACAGAAAATGATTTTTGAGAAATCAGTTTTAATGTAATTCTTTTTTCAATTTATAGATTTTTGTTTACTTGATGGTAATAATTTGATTGCATTCATTTCTTCAGACAATGTTCTTAATATTTGGCTTGAATATTATGAATGTGCTTCTCATTTTCAAATCTTTTTCTTCAAATAAATAATTATGAAAATCTATTAGAGTATTTACAATAAAACAAGTGAGAATTGGTCTTAACTGAACTTTAAGAATTAAATTCCAGTTTATGAAATCTTACATTCCCAAGAAAAGCAATTATATTTCTGATAGAATGGCAGGTTACAAAGTTTGTAAAGTCTCATTATATATATATATATATATATATATATATATATATATATATAATTTTGTGCATGTGCATTGTTTTTTAATTTGTCAACTGCACAGTATATTAGGGTCAGTTGGGCACCATCAATGAGAAAAAGAGCACTATGACACAATTCACTTCAACAAAAATTTGGAAACAGCATGCTATACTGCTTGCTATTCATGCTAGAAATTCCAATATGAACATTTCATAGTGTTTGGGTGTCAATCTGAGGACAGTGCAGAGGATTTGGAAAGAGTTGGAGGAGTCTAATAGTGATTGCAAAGATTAAGGAGAAAATACATTGAAAACTTAACAAAATTATTACCAACTATAAACACACATCTAAAACATTACATTGCCATGTTTCCTTGAATCCATTTTTAAAGAATCTAACTTATATCTAATACAAAGAATACATGCTTAAAAAAATCAGCCATAAATTAGTATGATGTGAACACACATTACCACTAATGCCCATTTAGACATACAAGAATCTTCACAAACTTATATACATAGAGAATTATCTACAGTTTTAATGCATGTGGCACATGTGACCAATCAGAACTGACCCAAACAAAATTGAAAATACCAGTATTTTCTGTCTTTTTGTCGATTTTCTCAATCTCTGATGAAGCTTTAATAAAAGTGAAACATGTTAGGTTGATATACATTTCCAATTTGTTCTTGATTTTATCACATTATATAGTTTATTTTTTTTATACATATACTATAACTTTGGTGGTGTAAGAAAGAAAGAAGAAAAAAAACACATGATGCAATTTGTAAATAAAAAAATATTACACAAACTGATATTTGAAAAAAAAAATTCAATAACAAAAAAAACAAAAAAAACATCTGTACTGCTTGAAAATAACCAACTGGCACCACAATACAATATTTACATTATTTGGACTATTGTCTTCATCTTTGTCGCCATATTTATTGTATGCTCCGGCCTTCTACAGGTGATTGGAAACATTGTAATAAATATGGCGACAAAGATGAGGACAATAGTTGAATAATGTAAATAGTGTACATAATATCTTCTCAGAAATATAGACAGATACTGGCACCACAATGTCTAGCCAAAAGAAAAATAACCGACAGAATTACCTAAGCTGATACATAAAAGGTGCTCAATACACTAAGTAGAGAAAAATTTGATACCCAAAGAGCCAGAACCTATCTACCTAGGTTTCATCTACTGGATCATCAGGATAATTCTGATGATCTGGTAGGTAAAACCTAGGTAGATTGGTGGCTTCTCTCTCTTATATATAGAATACTTAAAAAATCCAGAACCTAAGTGGACAGTAAAATTCTAAAACAATAACTTGAAACGTTTTCTTGAAAATCCTTAATTGATATAAAAAGATACTTTTTCTTTTTTTTGATAAAATTAAACAGGATAATCTGGGCCATACTCATTTCTCAAAAAAAAGCAAAAACAAAAAAAAAAAAAACAAACAAAAAGAAAAACCTTTCACATCAAATTCATATTACCTTAAAAGGGAAAAAAATGACATGGTTCATACAATATTTGTAATTTAAGGATGGAAAAAGGAAATTAAATTAAATCTTTATTGGACTATGTTAACTTTTACACAGAGAGAGAGATTCATGAAGGAACAAGTTGCAATGGCTTCAGGAAACATTAAAGTATAATTAGAAAATATGATAATTATGCCAATGTTTGGTATTTTATAAATTTTACTGGTTCAAATATTGCATTAGCATTATTTTTAAAGCCTTTTTTGTTTTATTTTTAGAAATGCAATCTTTCTGAAAGACTGAATATGACAATTCTTAACCACAAAATTTGGTTAACATGAAATAAAGATACTCACACACTCACGTATCATAGATTACATTAGAACAACTAAGCCACCCACGTTCTTTTTTCAATGACTGGCATTTAACAGCTTTCAGTTAATAGCAACAAATAAAAAAAATAATATCAAAATAAAATTAACAAATCTTTTTTTAACTTTTAATTCTGTGTTTCTGAATTTTTTTTAAATGCCAAACAAGGCAATTTTTTCTTTCCATTCTTTCAAATTAACTCTGTACCTTGTACCATGATATATATCTCAAATCACATATCATTTGAACAGAAAGATTACAGGGTAACATTGAAGTAAAAATAGTTTTGTGGGTGGTTTCCCCAAATCAGCTGAGGTAGCTGAAAGGAATGCATATGCCTTTTCTTTATAATGCATAATCAGTAATTGCATTTCTAGGAAACTTTTCATCAGAATTTCTTCTTTTATGTTAAAATATAAGAATGTTGGTAATTATGTTCATCCCATGATTCAAGATCACAGAACATGGTAAAAACTTTCAGGTATCTCTCAGATAACAGGGTTTACTTGATTACACTGATGTCCACTTTAAGTTACTTAGTACAAGGGACAGATCTCTAATCTGAGTGTACTTTTTTCTCTATCAGTTATTATGGCATGACAGTGATAAGACCTTTATCAAGACAATCATTTGTATTTCTATTAGAAATGTTTAAAAAAAAAAAAAAAAAAAAAATAAGGCTCAATTTTGAATTTTAAGCAAGAAATGAGCTATGTAGCAATTCTGTTAAGGCATAAAAACAATGTAATTGATGTTGTGTTCATTGCTTAAGGGAACTGACTATCCACAACTTTATGACAGATGACTCTTGGTTAGAGTGAATAAGTCATGTTACATTTTTGACTATTTCTATATTTTTTATTTCAGTAGAAATAAGTGTTACATCTATTATTCAAAACAGTTTTTTGTGTGTGTGTGTGTGTGTGTGTGTGTGTGGTCGTGCTTTTTCTGCTATGCCTGTACATCTAGAGAGTTTGGTTCTAGCAAATCTACCTTGTAAAAACATTTACTATAGAAATCACAGCAGCAACACTAAGCATGGTGAAGCTGTAGCCCTAAACTCCACAAGGATGTCTACAAGATTAACCAACATACTGAACTGTCAGAATTTACTCTTTGAAAAAGCACATCTTTTGCAAGAGACATATCCCAATGAGGTTTATGAAGATCCTTCCAGACTTTCAGTACAGGACTCCTGATATTGACAACTTGGCACCATAAATGGCATCACTGAGAATGCAACACTATTCAGTACCATAAAAAAATACCAAAACAATCTCCTCTTGCCAGTTTTTTTGTTACAGGTATGCCATGATGACCAACAGAGAAAAGAAGTGAGTGAGCATTTGCATAAACCACTTTTTGAGAACTACCTTACCATCCAAATAATAGCGGCAAGTAGCTCTTAGGAGGGGGGGGGGCTGATAAGTTATTAGTTTTGTATAATTTCTTCAGTTTTGTAATACTTTTGAATATAACATTTTTACATGATCTTTTCTTCAGCTAAGTTACGCTAAACTTTAACATTTAGACCTAAGAAATAACTTTGGACAAAGCATAAAAAAGAACAAAAGAAAGTTTAAGAGTATTTTTATGACTACTACTTAGTAGTAATTAGCAATATGACATGAAAAAGTCAAAAGATAAAGACATTGGTATAAAGTAGAATATTATCCATGAATGACAATATTCAATGTATAAGATGTACTTTTGAATCTTATCCAAAGCTAATGCATTGTTCACAATCTCTAAAGAACAGATTGGCTGAAAATGTTGGGTTGAAATATATCAAAAAAATAAAAATACTTAGGAAAGTGGTCAGATGTTAAGTTCAACAGTTTACCTTTGAGTAATGTTTGAACGATTACATGCTAAAGAGAAGACAAATCTATAAAACAGCTAACATTTAATCTATTGTCTCATCGCAGTGGACTGGGTTATCGATATTCTTTCTCAAATTACAAACCACTTTTAACAAAGAACATACCATTTACATGTGTCTGTATGGTGTTCACTTAAAAACCTGATCAATATTTAAGTGGGTTAAGAACCAAAGTTGTGTATTGTATCTAATAGTTTGTTCATTTCATTTTTTTTCTTTTCTCTGGCCATTTTATGATTGCATTAAGTGAAAAGCAAAATGGAGTCGGCTGAAAATAGAGCTGCAATGGTTAAACAATCAATTTCTACAGGACATATGTTAATATTTGGAAATTGAAAAGTGTTCTATCCTAAAATTAATCTGTAATAAAAAATAAAAGAAAACACTCAGCTATACAGAAATACAGAGGAAATAAAATACTACTATGTTTTTGGTATTGCAGGCCATTGTCTAAGTAGAGGAGAGGCAGATGGGTAGAAGAAAAATAAGAGTGTGTGATGAAAAAGGGAAAATAAAGAAAAACAAAATGGAAGAGAAAAACATTAAAATAAGCAAAGGGAAAGGAAGAAAAAAAATGGGGAAAAGAACAAGAAAGGTGACACACTAGAATGAAAAAGAAAAAGAGAAAAATTGGAGGAGAGCAAAAAATGGGAGTGAAATAAAGGGAAGGAGAAATAAAGGAAATAAAGGAATAAAGGAAATAAAGGAGAAATAAAGGGAAGGAGAAAAAATTTAAAAAAAAAAAAAAAAAAAAAAAGAGAAGATAAACAAAAGAGAGAAAGGTAAAAATGATACAATGAAAATAGGAACAGAAGGAAAGATTTTTTTTAAATCCATTTGTTCCCTGCCATATTCTCAAAGATAGAAAAGACAGAAGTTCAAAGACTAAAATTAATATCCTTGAATATATTAACTGATAATTCCTCTCATTGATACACAAATAAAAAAGAATTATCCCAGACATTAATTTCTTACTTTGTTATATTTTATTTTTGTTTATCTTAATCTCACATATCAATATATAATTTATCGAAAAATATTAGGTTGGTGCAAAAATAATGTCGTTTTCTCACATATGTTACGTTTTTATATGATTTCTGAATTAATTCATTGATATATATAGCCATGTTATATATCATTTTGAGGCGCGTTTTTTGCTCTATCGAATCGTGTTATTCGTTACCGTTCTCAATCTCTTTTTTTTTGCAGGCTTTTTGACAACATGGACAAAATTCAAATCTGCATGATTTTCTTGTTCCAGTTCAAACTAGGCCGAAAAGCTGCCGAGACAGCTCGTGATATCAATGATGCGTTTGGCCCAGGAACCACTAACGAACGTGTGGTACAACGGTGGTTCAAGAAATTTCGCAATGGTGACGAGAGCCTCGAAGATGAAGACGGTTGCAGCCGGCCGACTGCAGTTGATAACGAACATTTGAAAGCCTTAATTGAAGCTGATCCTCGCAAAACAACATGAGAAGTTGCTGTTGAACTCGAGGTCGACCACTCAACAGTCGTTCGCCATTTAAAGCAAATAGGGAAGTCAAAAATGGTGGATAAATGGGTGCCGCATGAATTGAACGATAATCAAAAAAATCGTCGTTTTGAGGTGTCTTCTACGCTCCTTCTGCGCAACAAAAACAACCCATTTCTCGAGCAGATTGTGACGTGTGATGAGAAGTGGATCCTCTACGACAACCGGCAACGTTCGGCACTATGGTTGGATGCCGGAGAAGCTCCACAACACTTCCCGAAGCCGAAATTGCACCAAAAAAAAGGTTATAGTGACTGTTTGGTGGTCTGCGGCCGGTCTCATCCATCACAGCTTCTTGAATCCGGGCGAAACGATTATGGCGGAGAAGTACTGCTGACAAATTGACAAAATGCACCAGAAGCTCCAATGTATGGGCACGAGATTGGTCAATATGAAGGGACCAATTCTCCTCTGTGACAACGCTCACCCGCATGTTGCTCAACTGACTCTGCAGAAACTGAACGAATTGGGCTACGAGACTCTGCCTCATCCGCCATATTCACCGGACCTCTCGCCCACCGATTATCACTTTTTCAAGCATCTCAACAACTTCCTGCGCGAAAAATGTTTCAAAAGCCGAGATGATGCCGAATCGGCCTTCAATGACTTCATCGCTTTCAGAACTCCGGATTTCTATGCTAATGGGATAAATAAACTTGTTTCTCGTTGGCAAAAATGTGTCGATTCTAACAGTTCTTATTTCGATTAATAAAGTTTATTATGGAAGGAGTTATGATCTTTTGAAGTTGAACGTCAAAAAACGACATTATTTTTGCACCAACCTAATATATGTAAACATACAAGGGTATCATGAACAAATCTGATTGGTAGGGAAAGAAATAAAAATTAATATTGTTTTTTTTTTCTATTTTTGTAAATCCAAAGAGCTTATTTACATTAGTTTTATTTGGAGGGATATCCTCAGCATTTTTGGGTTCATAAGAAAATGCCTAGTGTAAAGCATTGGTTCATGAATTTAGTAACAAAGTAATTGTGAGTTCAATCTCTAGACTGGGTAGTTTAAACATAAACTCAGTAGAAACAGAGCAAACAGTAATTGAGCAGTAGAAATTAGAACTAGGAGATATCCCTATACATGGAGAGCAGAACCAGATCGATATATCCCTGTAGATTAAATAAAGTGTTCATTTTGAAATTCCCTGGAGGTTACCCAGATTGGCAGGTACCTGGAATGTTGTGATAATAACAAAGATGAGGATATTAGTCATAATATAAACAGTGTAAACAAAGATAATGCCCAGAAATTCAGACAGAAATTACAAAGTGCTTGTTTTCTAACAGGCATGTGTCCAAATATATTTACAACAAATACATGTAAATTTACAACTGTCAGCTGTTACTGAACATAGTTGTGGGAATGTTTCTTACTGTAGTCAAGTTAACTACTATATCAATTTTTCGGTGATTTGCTTAAATCAGGATGGAAATGACAACCATTTTTACTTAAACTATATCAACTGGATTTTTTTTTTTTTTTTTAAAAGTGGTAAAAAAAAAAAAAAAAAAAAAAAAAAAATGACAAAAGTTAAAAATAAAAAAAATAAACAGATTCAGCAGTAAAAAAAAAAAAAAAAAAAAAAAAATTGGCTGCCACAATCTTAACAATATAAGATATTGTGGGAGGTAACGCAACAATTCAACTGATGATAGCAGGTAGGAACAAAGAAACCGTGAGAAGGGGGTGACCAAAAACCCCCGGTGTCGCACGTCCAACCTTCTCACGAGCCGAAAGCTCCGATCCGAAACAGCAAAACGTGCCTGCTTTATACAGCCGAGGACCGACCACGATTTGCATGCGAATGACGAGACGAGATTTCGCGTTAACTAACCGAGACTGCCCGGCATAAAATATGGGCGCCGCCATTTTGGTTCCTTTTACCTTTGGGAGAACCGGAGTTTGCACACCGCACCGATTCGCAGATGTTTCCGAGGTAAGCCATTTTCACAATTTTCCCCACAGATATGTAGATGACTCAGATAGCACACACAGAAAGGAAACTACAAAAGCTCCTACTGAAGAGAACAAAAGGAAAGCGAAAAGAAAGGACTAAGCATAAACTACAGAAAGACAAAATGAATGGTTATCAACAAAAGATGAGACTAAAATACAAATTACAGGTCAGCAATAGTAGGTACCAAAATTTAAATATCAAGAAAGTATTCTAACAGAGTTCAGAAAATGTGACACTGAGATCTGAAGATGTATTGGGATGGCCAAAGAGACATTCAAAAAGCTAAGCAGAGTATTAAGAGACAGGAAAATTTTGTTAGAAGCAAAGAAAAGAGTACTGAACTGTTACATAATATCTGTCCTCCTGTATGGCAGCAAAGGCTGGACAATCTCCTCAAAGATGAAGAGACTTGATGCAAAAAGAATATGGTTCTACAAAAAGATGCTGAGGATACTATGGGCTGAACATGTGAGCACCAATGAGGTTTTGGGAAGAATTTAAACAAAAAGGAAACACTTATACTTAAACATCAGGAAGAGGCAGTTAAAATTTCTGGGGGCATATAATGAGGGACAAGGGCTTAGAAAATCTGATACTCACAGGACAGATAGAGAGGAAAGAGGGACAGAGGAAAGCAGCACATAACATACTTGATGAGCTTGGGCAAATGGATGGCAGAACAGGGTTTGGGAGAAATAACAAAAAAAACAAAACTTATTAAGGGACAGGAAGATTTTCATGATCGCCTATATCCTAAAGGGACACAGTACATAAAAGAAGAAATATTATGCCACTTCCCCCACACAAGGACATACACAAACTATTCATCTCAAAGTAATCATTATCATCATTCATCCATAGTCTGAATCATTGAACCAATGCAAACAATCCTTTCTTTAGCTGTATAGTATGTGCTATGCCAGAGCTACATACAGTTTTGAATTCAGAGTTACTTTCTCATAGATCGGTTGCCACCCAAGGCTATAGAACCCAGTCTGTTCTTTTATTTACCCTGTATAGCTGTGGGGAGAAGAAGGGGATTCATATCTTTCCCCAAGGGTATTAGCACATAAGTGAATGTAATGGATCTGATTGGAATTCAAACTTGGCTCTCTGATTCCTCAATCCAAGCCACTATCCAT
This sequence comes from Acanthosepion pharaonis, assembly GCA_903632075.3. Taxonomy (NCBI): domain Eukaryota; kingdom Metazoa; phylum Mollusca; class Cephalopoda; order Sepiida; family Sepiidae; genus Acanthosepion; species Acanthosepion pharaonis. Next base: position 636,405 of record CAHIKZ030005505.1, on the reverse strand, counting down.
TACACCACTACATAATATCTTGCTATAAATTAGTCTAAAAATGCTTGTTCTTTGTCCAAAATATGTGCATATGTATTTACACTTTCTTTTATTACATTTTAGAACAGTTTGAGCAACCATTCCTTAAAAACTTCCATTCAAGCCCTGTTGCTAAAACGGTTTAAAAGGTGACATTTTCAAAAAGAGAATTTGATTTTTTTCTAATCAATAAACGAGAGACAGTTGAACAATGACAAATAAATAAAAAAACAAGGCCAAATGTATAGTAAACATTAGAATATACGTATATAAAGTCAGAATCTAATTAAAAAGAAGAAAGAAAAAAGCTCAACAGTGAACATATTGTAGCTTTGTCATTTACTTATTGGTGTCTCTAAGTGGACCAAAACAAATTGTTGCAAAAATTTCTTCTTACAAATCTTGTTGAAGTCTATTTAACATCCTAACTTGATTTATTTGAATGATTTGTGTTTCTGCATCTTCTTTCAAGTTGAAATTTGCAGAGAAAAGAGTTCAAAAACTGAGTTTTGTCTGCAGACATTTACAGATTTTCAACCTTCTGATGGCTCATTCCCTTGACAAAGCTAGAGAGAAAATAATGGATTCATAACATTAGCACAAAAGTCAGGAGAAAAGACTAAGCTGTAATTTGAATTTGGCTTGCCAATTCCATTTCCACATAGATAACCATTATTTGCAAAATCTCTATACTGCACATTATTATTAAAAATATTACTAAAACAGATTCCGTATCTATTGCTTTTTACTCTTGGTACTTTTTCTAGCATCCTTTGATTGCTATATGCAAGGACCTATCTTTCATTTTTGGGGGATCTTTTCGGTTGATTCTCTTAACCAATTTTTTATTATGTAATATTTGTAAAATGAAAATATTAGTGTTCAGAACACAATCATGTATTTTACTGCTATGAATTATGAGTCAACCAATTCAGAACTAAGGTTGAATGGTAGTGTTTAGAATTAGTTTATCATCTTTTCTTTCTGACAGTATGTTGTTTAGAATGCATGACAAAATTTAATCAAAGAAACTTGTGAAGAAGAAATTTGGATTCCTCAAGCTTTTGCATGAGAACGGAAGAGATTTTACCATCTGCAACAGTCTTTTAACCAAGAATGTTTTGCATGGCTTTGTTACAGGCGACAAATTATATTTCAATAAATTTATCTTACATTCATTTTTACATCCTTCCTGATAAAAAGTAATTACTTTTCTAACACTTTATCCTTTGTGTGTATTTTACAAACAAAATCTTAAATTCTGGCAGTAAAGAGACTTTTCCTATTTTTTCCTGGGTATAATATAAAAATGTGATGTCTTTTTATATTGTCTTAATCAAATACAACTAATTACAGTTGAAATGACTGTATATTTATGTTTAAATAAATCATTTTTAATGGACCTTCAGTTTAATCTGAGATTATTGACTGAAATATCAAGAATTAAAAATGTCTAAATGTAAAATATTTTTTAATATAAAATATTGCAAATCCAACTTTTGAAATGTGAAACCAATAAAATAAATTAATCTGGTATCTTCTAAACTTCTAGTTCCTCAGATACACAAACATAAGTACAGAAAACACAAATATTGTTTCATGTGCTAAAGACAAAAGAATGACATAATAAACTGATTCTACATGAGTAGGTTAGACTTGAGATTGAAGTAGTTACTTTGGTAACCAGTCATTGGAAGTGAGCTGAGAATAACAAAGCTGGTGTTGAACCGGTTGCATCTGCTGTGAAGCCATTAGAATCGATCGACCATCCCATTTGGTACCCTGACCAAAGGATCCCGCCAGGTAGTGATGACCGCCAATTGACCAGGTCCCATATTGGTGGCAGCAACTAAGAGTCAACCCCAAAACACTGGTAGGAGAAGTATCACAACTTTATGCCATGACTAGGAGTTGACCCCTGGCCAACAATATTGTCACAACAGATAAAATGACTGAATATTTATGTTTAACTAAATCATTTTTGATGGGCCTGCAGTTTAATGTGAAATTATTATCAAGTGAAATATCAAGATTTAAAAATGTCTAAATGCAAATTAATTTTTTAATATAAAATATTGCCAATCCAACTTTTGAAATGTGAAAACAATAAAATAATTAATCTGGTACCTTCTTAACTTCTAGTTCTTCAGATACACAAACACAAGTACAGAAAATATGATTAAATATTGTTCCATGTGCCAAAGACAAATAAAAGAATGGCATAGTAAATTGACCTAATTTTGTGGTATTTGCTGTTATTTGTTGAGAATGCACAATTGTTGATTGTTGGCATAAACGGGGAATTCTGTTTATCTTCACTTGTGGACCAATGTCTTTGCGATGACAATAAAAGTATGAAAAAAAAAAAAAAAAAAAAAAAAAATTGCACACATCCCACTGGCCAAGAATAAAAACTGAGATTTTTCACTCCTGCTGTGACTATTTTCATGATTTCATTTAGTACCTGATACTTTTTTTATGTGCTGTGTCACTCCAGAACATAGACAATCATGGCTCTCCACTTCCTTCTACTCTCAGTAGCTCTTAATAAGTTTTATCTTTTTGCTACTTCTCCTAGACCCTATTCTGCCATCCCGTTGCTTAAACCTGCTAAGTATGTCACATGTTGCTTTCCCTTGTCCTTCTATCCATCCTGTGAGTATCACATTTTCCAAGCCCTCCTTTCTCATTATTTACCCCAGAAATTTTAGCTGCCTTTTCCTAATGTTAAGTATAAGTTTCCTCTTTGCTTGCATGTTTGTTCCATGGTATCCTCAGTATCCTTCTGCAGAACCATACTTCTGTCACCTCAAGTCTCTTCTTCATCTTTGAGAAGACCATCCAACATTCACTGCAGTAAAGGAGGGCATATATGTAGCAGTTCAGTACTCTTTTCTTTGTTATCAACAAAATCCTCCTGTCTCGTAATATTCAGCCTAGCTTTTAGAATGTGTCTTTGGCCATCCCAATTCATCTTTGGATCTCATCATCACACTTACTGTCCTTTGTCAGAACACTTCCCAGATATTTAAATTTCAACACCTGCTTGATTTTGAATTACAGAAATGTCTGTTTTGTAACATTAATTAATCTCCATAGAAAATGGATTTTTGTCAACTCGATAACTTTTTTTATAATTTAGTTTAGTCATTAAGTGTTTCAAGTTGTGATACAATGGGACCCCATTCAATTAGTTATGTCATGCGTCTGAGTTTAAAACCGTCTGATTTTTCTGTTTAGATAATTTAGAAAGTTTTGTTTCTGACCATTTCCCATGAATCCTTTTTCATCCTTTTGAAAAAGGAAATTTGCTAGATTCAAGATTATTTAATATAAACATCAGACAATGGCTTTGATTTAAAAATTTACTTTGATAAATTGCTAATTGTCAATACATAAAAAAAACATAAATGTAAAAATTCTAATTTCCTCAAAACTAATCAATTTGCCATACATTTGTTAATAAAAAGCTACAAAGAAAAGGAAACTGGATCAAATCAAAACTGAAAAGAAACTACAATTCTTTTATTTTGTTCAAAACTGTAGATTTGACCCAGAAAGAACTGAGCAAGGTCTTTCATAAAACTGCAGTGATTGAGAAGAAGCAGATGATTTTTCTGGATATATTTTTTTCACCTTTAATTTATATTTAGATAATCCATGAATTTTGAACTTAGCATACCAATAGGAAACATTTCTACAAAATATTAAGTATCAGGTTATGTAATTTACATAACTAAGAAAAAAAAAACCAAAAAAAAACAAAAACTACTTTCTTTTTTTTTTTTTGTCAAACATTTTCCCACCAGAGTGTCTTCTACTTATATGCACCTATTAATAAAGGAGAAAAAGCAAACCTTTATTTTTACAGTAGTACTGGCAGATATAAGACTCCTTTTCATGACACTAGGATTCTGTTTGTTCATGTGTAAAATTTAATATTGCCTTTGTACTTGATTTCATATAGGGAGACATTTCACTAAAATTTTTCTTTTAAAGCATTTTAAAAAACTATTTTTTTATCATAGGAGCAATATTATAAATATTTTCTATTTCTGTGATAGAACTTTATATATTCTTGTTTTGTAAAAAATCTGAATAAAAATTCATTGGTCATTTTATTTTCTTACTTCATTTTTTTTTTTAGCATGCTTTTGTTCCAGTCTATTTTAGTTAATAATTGATTTATTTGCCAACTTGAATACCACAATCTTCCCACAAGACCAGTGTACTGGTGATGAGGCGGACTATGTCAATGACATAGGTATTCATCATTAGGATAAGAATGATCTTGAACAAAAACATCCACTATCAAATGTTCCAAGAAATAGGACTCAAGATAAACCTTTCCAAAACAGAAACTATAATCTGAAATTGAAGTGAAAGCAGTGATGTATCCATCGTAAAAATTCAGAATGTGAAATTAATACTAAAACACTCCAATACCTCAGCATATGGATCAGTCATAACAAATTCTGTATTGGAGATAAGGACATGTTACGCATGGCACCAAACAGGTCCAGAAATATTCAAACTGTCAGCTGTGTACAACTGCTTTCTAAGATCAATAGTTAAAAAGGTGGCTTCAAGTGAATGAAGCCTGCAAGTCCATCTTTTTTTTTTTAATCTCGTGGACTAGCACTACAGAATCACAAACGAAGAACTATACCTAATAACAGAAACCACATCACTTGAGGAATTTCAACAGCAGCAACAACTAAAATAGATAACATGTAACTCTAAGTAAACATAATGACACAATCAAGATGTTGATGTTCAACACTACATCAAACAAAAGATTAGGAAGGAAACCCCCATCAATACCGGAAAGAGCAATAACAGTTACTGGACTTGAGAAACCTATTTTCCTGAAAAATTACTTTCAGAGAAAGATTTCAACTGATTGCAGCACTGGCTGCTCAGTCAATTAGTAAATGCTTAAACCATTTTCCTAACAAGTGTGAGGAGTTTGATCCAAACATAAATCTGTCTTATTTTATGATTGTTATCAGCAGTTTCTTTGTAAATTATGTCATAATTTTGCAGATGAGTAATTATGAAGAGATATATGGTCAAGTGGATTAAGACATTGGTTACAGCATATTTGATTTCCTGGTAAACAGGAGTTCAATTCCCAAGTTGGATAGTGCAGAAAAGTCAAACAGCAAAGAGGAAAATAAACTAGAGAGAATTATCTGATATAATTCGCCTAAGCATGAAAACTATACTGAGTGGATCTTAGTTACACTTCACAGTACATTATGATTTCATTAAAAGTTTATAAGATCATAATGTAAAATGTATGTTAGACACATAGTAATAAGTATGATATTGAGTGACTTGTCTGTTTAGTAAAAGCAACAACTCCTGAACAAAAAGATTTAAGTAATCCTCTCTACTGACACAATTAGGAAGTTAATATGAAGCTGCTTTCACAAAAGACAACTGTCACTACAACGGAAGAGAATCATACCAATAAAAAACATTTAATATCAGATGTTTGGGCCATGATTAAATACTGTTGAAAAACCACTGGACAAGATATAAAAAAAAAAAAAAAAAAAAAAAAGGGGCTGGGTACAAATAAAATACTTGTCTATGTTTCACATTAGGAAAGCACTTTAACATAGAACATTATCTTTATGTGCTGTGTCCCCTCAGGACATATGCAATCATGGCTCTCCACAACTTCCTGTCTCGAAGCTCTTAATCAACTTTGTCTTTCTATTATTTCTCCTAAGCCCTGTTACACCAAGTTCACTAAGTATGGTTATGCTTCATTTTCCTCTGTCCTCTGAGCATCTGATTTTCCAAGCCCAGTTTCCTCATTATATGCTCCAGAAACCTCAACTGTCTCTTTCTGACGTTAAGTATTAGTTTCCGTTTTGTTTCCAAAACTTCATTGTTGCTCACATGTTCAGTCTATGGTATCCTCAGCATCTTTCTGTAGAACCACATTTATGTTGCTTCAAGTCTCCTCTCCATCTCTGAGGAGATTATCTAGCACTCACCATCATACAGGAGGAGAGATTTCACATAGCAGTTTAATACTAGTTTCTAGCAAAATTTTCCTATTTCTTAGCACTCTGCTTAGCTTTTGGAATGCTTCCTTGGCTATTTTAATTTACTTACAGATTTCAGTATTGCACTGTCCTCTGTTAAAACACTTGCCAGATATTTAAATATCTGCACTTGTTAGATTTTGGTATCTCTGATTGGCAATTCACAGAAAAATTAAATAAATAAACAGATTAAAGGAATTACCAAAAACAGTATAATACAACTGTAGTATTCACAGTAATAACAATTCAATTGATACATTTGAAACCAGCCATAATAATAGCAAAGTAGCCACTGTTGTAAAAGTAGCAGTACTTGTAATAGTAGTCATACTAGAGATGATAATGAGGATAAGAACGTCAAAAACAATTTAATTATGCCAAAGAAATGATCAGTCATGACAATACCTGTTGATTTACATTGTCATACTTGTAGCCTTAACCACATTTATACAGTCATGAGTGTTAGAAAAACAAATGTTATGTACCTATTTGCTTGGTCAAGTATTCTTATCTTAGTTGCTACCAATGCAATGTTTCACCTATTGTAACTGCTGGCTTTTTCAGTTAACTGTTGTAATTGATAATCTTGCAAGAATTTAGAAGCAAATCTCTTTATGGGAATAGATCCTTCTCATTCAACTGTCCATACTTGAGGAGATCTCACATCAGTTCATTTCATCTCATTAATTTGTTCTTGTCTCTTCTACTGTACCAGAGTATACGACTTTTTTGCACTATCTAATCTAGGGATTGAACTCGGATAACTTGATTCACTTAAACATGTTTATACATTAGGCTGTATCATGTAGGATAATTTGGTAGTGGAAACTTGGAGCCTTAAACCTAAAATTGCTTGTCTGCCTCTTCAGCTGAAATGTTCTCAGGCAAACCAAAAAGACTTAAAAATATATCTAATGTTTGGTCATTTAGTCAGATTTGTGGATCAGGCAGAGAAATTTTCAGCATCCCTTCATGTGTATGAGTGTGTATATCTCCATACAGACACATGCATTCATATACAAAAATATTACATATTTAAATATTCTCTACTTTTAGGTAGGACAAAAAGAATAGCATACTGTTGACGTCAAGTCAATGCCTCAATAGGTTGGCTTCCCAAACATCTGAATTTATAGTAATCTATAAAATGCCAAACTGAAGTATAAAACAAATTATAGACAAATTATTTTTGGTATTTAAAATATGTGAAATGAAGCAAAATAAAAATTCTAAAGTGATTCAAAATGATTTTCCAAAACAAATTAACATCTATATGGGTCAAATATTTCCTTTTGCATTGGCAAGGTAAACTATCCTTTTATTGCCTCTTATTAAAAGTTGCAGTTATAATGGATTATAAAATATTAAAAATTCAAGAAGTTTGTATATTTGATGATCACAATCAACAATGCCTGCAGGTGCACTTGTTTGAGAGCAATGTCATAATAAACTAAACTATATATCTCATTAGCATAGTGTCCCACAAAATAGATGCATTTATGCATGGATTAGCATTTCTGTCTAACATCAAAGCATAGTATCTGTGCACTGTGAAAAATGTCAGACAAAAAAAAAAAACAAATGTGTTTTAAAATTTAACTTCTTGTAAAAAAATAAATAAATTAAAAAAAAAAAACAAAAACAAATAAAAAACACCTACCAACACTAATTTGGACAAAAATTCTTTAAGGGGCATATAAAATTTGTTAAGATGATTGACAATCAAAATTGTTATTGCAATATTTTAATAAATTTTTATATTCACATATTTTTAACTTTAGCCTCTAAGGTTACTGACAACTTGTTAAAAATGTACAATCCAGTAAAGATAAAACACATCTAAAGAGACCTGTGATGTCTGCAAATGAAACAACAAAATATATATATATATATATATATATATATATATATATATATATTATAACTGAAAAGAAAGCAAACATATAGCCTGTAAATATCTAATAGTCATAATGGTGTTTTTTTTTAAATCAGTTTTAGTGGGGGATGGCAGATAAGAGTATAAAATGCTAACTGAATATTTATTAAAAAAAAAAAAAAAAAAAAAAAACATTTATATTTTTCAAGATCATTATTTGAATTTAAATTATTCCTTCAAAAGCAGAAACAATCTATTGCTTTTTAGTATTTAAAATCATTTCCTATACAATTTTTAAAACCAATCTAATTTATAAATAGGACACTTTGACATGAGATAGTGAACAAGTCCAGTGGACCAATACTGTGTTGAAATTGATCCTCACCAAGTTCCCTATAATTGAAGCCTTGTGGTGTTGGGCTAAGCTTATTAAATCTATAAAAGAAGACCTGATTCTCCATCCAATACATACTATGTACATATATATAAGCATATGTGTGTGTTGTGCATGAGTGACTTGCAATAGGCTTGTACCATTTAACATACACTGATTTTTAAGCCATAAAAGGAAAAAAAAAAGAAAAAATAAACATAGTTATAGGATTTTATTGAACTTTTTTGAAATTATTCAATAATAAATAGAATTACTTAAATTTTTTTTTTTTTATTTCATTGAAATATTTTTAGGTCTGTCATGAATTTTTATTGATGGATTCATTTAAATTTAACCTGCAAAAGGTTGATAAGCCATAAAAAATGAATCCATCAATAAATTCATGACAAGCCGAAAAATATTTCAACAACATAAAAAATAATTTTTTTTTTTTGTTTAAATTCTATTTATTATTGAAAATAGTTTTAGATTTTTTTTTGAGACAATAATGGTTTAGTGATACAGTTCTTACTAATTAACCCACAGCAGTAGGAAGAAAAATTGAATTTATACCTTTCCACAAGGGTATTTGCGCATAAGTGAATATAACAAACTCAGTGGAAATCGGAAGTCTGCTCTCCTATTAACAATTATAAGCCATTATCCATTTCTGCACAACCAAGCTTACAACATGAAATCTAATTTTCTTTTCCATCTGGTAACAATTCATAGGTAAAAGGAAAAGAGTATAGCTGAAATGTGCAGCTCTCTGAAATCATTTTCAGGACACCTTCTGTATTTAAACTGAAAATATCTTCTAATAAACACAGTATTTTAAAATGGATAATTTATATTTGAAATTCGATCATCTTGCCATCAGTGAAGCAACAGATACCAAACTAGTACCTATAAAACCTTTAAAACGAAAAATAAATTCAGAAGGGCTCCATAAGAAACGGATTAACTTTTTAATAAGACATTATAATGTAACTATTTGATACAATTTTCATTGGTCTAATAGCAGAATTTATTAAAGTTCATCCCGCAACAACAGTTAAGATTCAACACATGATAAATTATATAAACTAAATACACAAGAAACAAGTCAAGCGAATAACTGAATTTGGTGATAAAGAAAATTAAAAATGAGTGAAGAGATTGAAAATAATCAAACAAATAAAATCAGTTTCTAAGTTTTTCAAAATACATTTTTTAAGACAGCTTCCTAACAAATATGGAAGCATCAATCATCTTAGTCAACCAATGAAGGACATTTCCAATTTATGAAAAAGTTCCATCCATTAATATGTTTAATCTAAAAGCTAAACACAGTTGATGTCCCTTTGTCATGTTACCACCCTGAAAGTTTCTCTAGCCTGTCCAATGGTTTTCAAATGACCTATCTAATAGTCATATATCAGAATTGGTGTTCATTCATATTTACAACATTTGGGACGCTCTGATACACTGACCCCATTTTCTCTTTGAAAGAGGTTACAAATAACTGCATACCAAATTCAAATAGAAAAGTGTCATTGTATTTTCATTTATTTTGCTAGTTTTTACAATTCTATTCAAGTTTTAAATAGAGAGACTACATAGGACACACATGAGTAGATTTATTTGCATGTGTTCCCAACTTAATTCAATGTTCTCACCTTTTTTTCTTTTTTACAATCTAATATATTTTAGTTATTAATTTCCAGCTGAGAAACTATTCATTTTTTTTATTATATTTCCTATATAGACCTCGTGAATCCTTATATTAGAAATAATTTTTTTTTTAAATTCTATGTTTGAATTACTTTTAAAAGTGCAACTGAACTAAGTCCCAAAAAGGTATGTAGTCCAATAAAAACCAGAAAAAGGGATTTTGTACTGCATTACCAAAATTCCCCAACAAACGGCCTCCTCTGCCCCTCACATTTATTCTCTTTATATAAATAACAAAAATGATTTTGTCATATGAAAAATTTATTTTGAGATTTAATAACATGAGGCTTGATAAAAATAAAATATAAAAATAAAAATATATAAACAAAAAGATTTCAAATTAAAATAAGGCACTTACACTTTCCTTCAAAACCCTCCTTTCTTTCTAAACATCTATCAACTAATATGACAGCAACCCTCAAATAACAAAAGAAAGAAGTAAAGACTGAACCCAGCTGAAAAATGCCAGAAATTTGAAGGATCAGAGCTTACTTATTTGTGACTGAAAAATACCAAAAATCAGGGAGACTCCATGATTAACTTTGGTTATAAAAAAAAAAATCTTCAGGAAAATTCTCCAGAAAATGAAAGAATCCTAGAGGTGCCATCAATCATTTAGACACAAATCATGAATGAATGATCTCCATATCATGAAAAAACATTAAAAGCTTAAATTGCCTAAAAATTGTAAAGAAGCTTAAATCATCAATTGATGATATTCACTGATCTCTAATGAAACATCAATTGATGATACCTGTGGATTAGTAGTTAACATACTGAATATCTGATTAGGGTTTGAAAATGGATCAGCCAAAATGTTGTAAATAACAGTAAATATATAAATAATGATTTCAATTGTTTATATCCACCACCAAAGAAAAAAGGTCTGAAATCAAGCCCTCCTTATATCTACTTAAAAAAATATAAAACATTGTAGCATTTATCATATTTATCCATGAAAATATAATTTGTTATTAATAAAAAGAAAATAATTTACTGTCAGCCATGACTGAATTTCTTCATCTTTAACAATGAAAATCACTTACTGTTTCCATAATAAAAGCTGTAAGCAAATTAATTGAGTAAACAATGTTTAAAAAGATTCTGTTCATTTTTTATTCATTGAGCTTATTCTCTCTGCATCTGCCAGGATACAAGTGATAAGAAAAATGATATCCTCTTATAAAAAAAATAATTTCCTTAAACATGATTTAATAACAGGGGATGTCAATGTTATAAGACAAAACAGAATTAATCAAATTTATACATGCATGAAACAGAAGCAATTTATGAGTAAGTGAAAAAATAAAACGATATTTTGATTCTTTCCTGCTGTAATCTGAACAAGGTTTGCAGCAAAGGTGGAGAGGAAACAAATACAGTAAAGCTGGTCTACAAATTAGGGGGAAAAAAAAAAGAATATAAATGAGTTATGCTTGAGCAACTGAAAAGAGTTCGGAGATGTGGCTGGATTAAAATCTGGTTCCTGGGTTCTCTGCCTTGGATCAGTGTACTATCTGTACACTATCTTAGTATTTGTAAAATTTACTGTGCTGTTTAAGCAGCAGAACATTGGTGTAGTAGATATATCACTTGCCTACTTACCTCCAATCAGATGTTCAATTCACAGCAGTATTAACTAGATGAATTTTTTATATGCTTTACAGAAAAAAAAATTTGCACATGATTCCATAATTAATTTAGTGATATTTACTAAGTTTAGATAAAGAGTGAAATTATGAGAGGAAGAAGATTGCGTAGTGCCAAATTCATGTAAAGGAGGCCTATCCATATTGAAAATTCTAACTAATAAGAAAATTAGTGTTTTTTAGATAGTAAAGTTGGATTGAGTTATTTAAATTTGAAATTATTTCAAATGTTAAATTAAAAACCTAAAACAATTAATTTAATTTGTACTTGAAAATTTTATTTAGATTAAAAGAAAGATATTTTTACTAAAACTGTATCCATAAAAAAAAAAAATGATACTATGGGTCAGCATTTCTGCCTTGGATCAGAGAATCTGTGTACTCTGCCGAGGACCAAAATGTTGCTTCTTGGTTCTCTGCCGAGGACCAAAATGTTGCTTCTTGGTTCTCTGCCGAGGACCAAAATGTTGCTTCTTGGTTCTCTGCCGAGACCAAATGTTGCTTCTTGGTTCTCTGCCGAGGACCAAAATGTTGCTTCTTGGTTCTCTGCCGAGGACCAAAATGTTGCTTCTTGGTTCTCTGCCGAGGACCAAAATGTTGCTTCTTGGTTCTCTGCCGAGGACCAAAATGTTGCTTCTTGGTTCTCTGCCGAGGACCAAAATGTTGCTTCTTGGTTCTCTGCCGAGGACCAAAATGTTGCTTCTGGTTCTCTGCCGAGGACCAAAATGTTGCTTCTTGGTTCTCTGCCGAGGACCAAAATGTTGCTTTTGGTTCTCTGCCGAGGACCAAAATGTTGCTTCTTGGTTCTCTGCCGAGGACCAAAATGTTGCTTCTTGGTTCTCTGCCGAGGACCAAAATGTTGCTTCTGGTTCTCTGCCGAGGACCAAAATGTTGCTTCTTGGTTCTCTGCCGAGGACCAAAATGTTGCTTCTTGGTTCTCTGCCGAGGACCAAAATGTTGCTTCTTGGTTCTCTGCCGAGGATCAAAATGTTGCTTCTTGGTTCTCTGCCTAGGATCAAAATGTTGCTTCTTGGTTCTCTGCCTAAGAGTCAGTGTAGTATCTGTGCACTCTACTTTTAGTATTTGTAAATTAATTTTACTGTGCTGTTCAAAGAGAAGAATACTAGTGTAAAAGATATGTCACTTGCCTACTTTGCTCCAGATCAGATGCTCAAATTGCAGTGGGATTAACTTGATAATTGTATATCGAATTGCTTTAACTTGACAAAAGTTATGGAGAAAAATAAAGAAACACTCAGAAACATCACACTCTTCATTATTATGTGATTAAAATGATTTATTCTCAGAGTAAAAAAAAAAAATTACAATTTATTTGGAATGATGACATTTCCTGAATTGAGTTTGCAATGAATTTCATTTTCTTTGCAATTTGCTTACCGATAATAAAAAGGTTAGAATAAAAAAATAGTTATCAATATAATAGAAAATAATGTCAGCAGGTTTCCAGAAAAAAAAAAAAAATTAACTACCCTCAAAAGTTGATTTATTTCCTGGTTCAGCAAGTGTTCTTTTAAGATCCCAGCCACACCTCAGTTGCACTTGACAGATTCTGAACCCTTTTCAGTTAGTGAAGCATAACCAATTTATATTCACCTACTACTTCCCTTTTTACATCAAAATCATTAAAAGGAAATTGAGCAGGTGTCTTGCTGTGAAAGGTCAAACAGTGGACCTAACAAGAATATTATTTCATAGTCATAGTCACCTGAAATCAGAGAAGGAATTAAGGATACTCTTCAGGTTTCTATCTTTAATAAGCTGCAGATGGTGATCTTTTGATGTGCTTATTTAAAAAGAAAAAAAAAACTCATGAAAGGAAAGGCTCCAATAATAACAAGTTTAAAATATCTTACCTGATTTTTATCTTAGATTGGAAATTATTTTTGAATTATTTATGATCAACCCAGAAAAATTTTGTACCAAGATTATTTCTTCTACCATGCTAACTCATAATAATTTTACATATTTTTTTGGTTTTTTCACATTTTTTAAGAGTAATTTTAGGAAAATAGAAAATTTCTGGGATGAAATATTCTTAATATGCTATGAAGTTTTTGGACTACTGTCTTTATCTTAGTTGCTAACAGAGTTTTGATCAAATTCTATGTTAAGAACAGATGTACTTTTCCAGTCTCATCTTAAAATTCTTCCGTTAGCACAAAACTTGGTTCCATAATTTCATTAGACTGTGGTATTTTTGTTGAGCAGATGAAAAAGAAAAAATACACTAAATGACACCTGAAGACAGCCAGATGAATGTGCACATGAGAAAGATTGAAAAATATATCAATTTTATCATTGCAAAAGAAAACAAAGTATATATATATATATATATATATATATATATAAAAGAAATATGTTGTAGTGGTTCCAACGAGAAAAAGTATGTATATTAAAAAGAAGAAGGTGCCAAACGTTTTTGGTTGTAATGTGGATTTATTTAGAAAAAAAATATTATGCTTTGTTTTTACATAATTTTACGACACGTGTTTCTGGTCTGTGACCGTCTTCAGGTAAAAGTGGAGATTTCTACATTATTAAAAATAATTAATTTTTCTTCATGTTTAATGTGAAATATTCTCGATATGAGACATTCTCTGTGAAGAAAAAATTAATTATTTTAATAATATGTAGAATCTCCACTTTTACCTGAAGACGGTCGTGAGACCAGAAACACGTGTCGTAAAATTATGTAAAACAAAGCATAATATTTTCTAAATAAATCCACATTACAACCAAAACGTTTATGCACCTCTCTTCTTTAATTTATATATATATATATATATATATATATATATATATATATATATATATATATATATATAGAGAGAGAGAGTGTGTGTGTGTACACACACACACACACACACACACAACAAAACAAAAGACAGAGAAAAAAAAACAATAGGAATAGAGAGAAAAAAAATTGGAATAAAGCATTTAAACTTTGAGAAAATTCTTTTTAAAAGACAAAAGCACAAAAGCTTTCTCAAATAGTGCATTCAATATTCTCCCAAACTCCAAGGAATATACCAATGTTATATACAGGGTGTGGCAGAAATGCCTCCCACATAATAGTAAGACATTGGCTAGATGAAGACTATTGCCACTAATGTCTTACCATTATGTAGGAGGTATTTCTGTCACACCCTGTATATATTTTTTAAATCTTATATCATATTTTCAAATATAAACCTCAAAATTTAATTTTATAGATTAAACGTCATTCATATATTTTCAGGATGTTTCAATTAAAGAATACTAGGAAAACAATCTTCTGTTTTAATTGAATAAATTCCAGGTCATATGTAGAAGAATTCATCTCTTTAACAAAATAGGATTGAGCATAAAAATGATCAGTAACCAAGAACAAATGTATTCGTGTGGTCACTCAGTGGTCAACATAAAAAAAATCTATTCTTATAACTTGAAACAAAATTCCCATTTTTTCATAGGCCAAAAGATTCAAACAGCAAGGCGTCATTTGGAAAAAAGCTTAACTGAAATTAAGATTATTTAATTCTTCATGTAAGTAAAAAAGTGTATGAAATGATTATTACAAGCCAAGAAAATTGCACTTTGTATAACAAATGATAGAAATTCACACTAAATTGTACAACTTAATTGAATATAAAGTAAAAAGAAATTTGATATAAAATTTGAATTATTAAAATCTTAAGTGTAAAATGTTTGTTTTTACAGAAATCAATGCTTAAGTTTTTCATATCACAAATTCATTTCTCTCTTATTTACATGTAGACTATTGTCCTTATCTTAATTGTTATTATTACAACACTTTGGCCATTGTACCCCTTGGCTTTTATCAGTTGCTTGTCAATCCATATAACCTTCAGAGAATTTTGAACTGAATCCTTTACTTAATCTACAGGGGTAGATTGTTATTGTTCTGCTTAGCATGATACCCAGATTGTGAGTAATCTCAGCTGCTAGTCAATGGCCAAAACGTTATGATAACAAAAGATGAGGACAACAGTCTGCATGTAAATAATGATAACTCCTCATCCTTCCTCTTATAAGGCAATTTTTAAAATAGGAGAGAGAGAACTAGACAAATAAATTTATAGACAAATCCATAAGAAAAGATTTCAAAAGGGATGTACAAATGATTATCTGTCAGAAATGAACATTCAACAATATATTAAAAAATATGGCTTAAACAGGGCTTTAATGTAGCTGTATAGGGAAACTATATTTTGAAAGCAATAATATGTTGGGCCAGAAATGTAGGATGGAAGGTAGGAAGAAAGGAATGTGGTTATGACAATATATACTCCTCCATTACCAGTTGTCATACTCACATGCCAAAGTAAGTCTAAAAAGGTCAATATTATTACATCATTATAAACTTGTACTGAGTAAAGAAACAAGTCAGACAGCATTTTTCTATCTTGCATGAAATGTCTTGGCAGATTTCTGAAATAAATGCCAACTTGGACAATGTCATTTACATTTCAAATGCATGTTTTTCCTTTGAAGTTATAAAAAAAAGACAAATACTGTTAAAACATTTTTATTTAAACAATTTTCTTAATTCTAAAATTGAAAGCTTATTTTCTACTTGAAGAATTTTAAACTAGTGAAACAATTTGCATGCTTTGTTCATTTCGCAATAAGAAAAAGGCATGAAATAACAGATAATATCTGCAGATATTGATTCAGATAAGATTTATACTTTTCTCCCTTTTATTTTAGAAAAATTATTTTTCAACAAGCTATAATGGTTAACCTATTAGTCAACCATCCTAAAAATAGATGTTGTGCATTAATGGGATATAGACAGAAACCTATAGATAATACCAGATTTGTTTATAAACCTAGGATAACTGATTTTTTTTCTCTTTTAGAAACTTACAATTAAATACTAGCTATTTTATCTTAATTTTTATTGGATGTTATGGTCAGTATTAATGGTTTATAGAACAAAAGAGAAACAAATGATTCAACTCTCTTTTTGGTATTAATATCAATTTAGTATTGATAGAAAAACAACAGATTGAATGAAACCAATTTTTTTTTTTAATTTAAAAATGAAAGTAAAATCTCAATTTATTACATTGTATTTGGGAGCCTAAACAGTTTTCTGTGTTGTTGTTAATGGCACTAGATATGTGGCTGATGTATAGTGGCTCATAATGAAAAATTAGTGAGCGAAATTTCTAATCAAGTTCATTATGTTCACTTTTATGCAAATACCCTTGGGAAAAGTATGAATTCATCTCATTTGCCCCACCTTAGCTATGGGTTAAATATTAGGACAGACTTGGATCTTCAGTCTTGTTTAGCAAAGTCTAGGAGAATGAAAAAAAAAAAAATCTCAAACCTTGGTAGATGAAATTCACCCCACCCTGAAGAACAATTCAATTACAGAAACCTTATCCAGGGATTTATATGTTATGAGACACCAGGGAGATAACAGTTAATAAATGGCATTAAGAGTGTTTAGTTTTAATGAGCTTCATTCAAAAAGATTGCTTTTGATTGGATTCTAAAAGTTGTCATATCAGAGTGCATTTCTTTCAAAATTGGTGCATTTTTATTTATTATTTTAACAATGCTGGAAGATTCTAACAAAATAGAATAACCAACATTTTCAGCAGATTACGTGAAACAAAATAGAAAATATGTTGTTCAATTATAAAAATTAAATGCAAAAAAAAAAAAAAATTTTCTTTAATATTTATTCTTTGTTAATTTAATAAACTTGTTTAAATTCTGATTTATCAAATGTTACAAAAAAAATAGGATTTGTTTCTTGTTAATTTGATGAATATTGTCTTTAAGTTAATGGAATGAAAATCTTTATCCTCATCTAACACAGAGGGCATATTTTTATTAGTAGTAGTATTATCTTATGATTTCATTTTATTTTAAATTTGTAGCCATTGAAAACCCTAAATGTTCAAGAGTTATAAGTGACATGTTTCATGGATTTTGCTAACAGTGAGATAAGGATAAATTTACTACACTTCTTTATAAAAAAAAAAAAAAAAAAAAAAAAAAAAAAATGTTGTTTTGAAAACACCATAACAGATTGTTTAAAGCTATTTGAAATTCTTCAAATATTCCTTCATTAAAAAATTAAAAAACTGAAATTCTTTCATTTGTTATTTCAAGTAAAAAAAAAAAAAATAAAAAAATAAAAATAAAAAAAAATAAAAAAAACGACCCCTTCATAATTCAAGAAAATATTTAGTTCCCAAAGCCATAAAAGATTTGACATCACTTGACAATTGACAAACCAGCAACAAACACATAGGCTTGTATTCATGGCATTAATAATGATAACAATAATAATAGTGAAGGTTGTCAGTACAAGATTATTCTTTATAAAAAGAAAGTTCTTCCTCAAAAATAACAATTATTTATTTTTTACCTCTAATGATCAACTTAGTTTTTGCTATTTTATTTATGATCTCTAAGTTTCCCTCTATTTTTATCTGTTTAACCACTGAGGCAATCCAAATGAAACATTTCCCCTTTTATTAATAAAGCTGGTCAGAAAATATTGAAAATATCACAAGAGAAGATACTGTCTGAATTTAGGATTTGAGTCATTGTCATTATTTTCAAAATTATTCAAACTTTTATCCTCTAAAACATTGAGGTTATTAATCTGAATATCTTGTAAAATTGTCAGTTATTAAATATGACCAATTCTTATCTCTTCCTCCACATTTTAGTTGCTTTTCATCACAACTGAAACTTTCCATTTAATGTACTTAGTAAACAGTGATTGTAAACAGAGAACAAACTCTAGATAAGAATTGAAATTTACGAAACCTGCCTACCTACAACAATGTCTTTACCAACTGACAATCTAACCCTTAAACACATTTTCTGTTTACCCCCAACCAATCACTGAATGGCATATCTATAATTGCTTTTATATACACTAATAGTAATATGTTGATTTCATTATATAATGTGTGGGAGGTATGGTGGTATAATTGATTGCAGCTCAGATTGATCCATCTGAGAGAGATGTTCGAATTCCAGTCAAGTTCATTACATTTACTGATGTACCAATGCACTTAGGAAAGGTATTAATCCATCTCTTCTCCCCCACCCCACCTACAAGTAAATATCAAGGTAGACAGGGTTTTATAGCCTTGGGTGTCAACCAGTCTACAGGAGGGAAAACTCTGAATTCAAACCAGCCTGGAAAATCTGAAGAGAGGGATATGAAGGTATTTAATAACTAAGTACTATCTGGTATTATCTGGCATCCTCTGTGGCCTGTTATCTCACCCCAGATATCACACATTTGTGTGCCCTGGGATTGTAGGAGTAGAAAGAGAGGGCTATTGTGGGTCAGCATGACCCGTTGCAACTATACCAACCTGTTCAAGGCACCTAGCTGTGCTAGGTTAGATCATCATCAATTCTTGATGGACTTCTTTAAATTAAATTATATAATGCATGCATGTAAATATTTCCCATTGAATAATTTAGACAACTTTTGTCTACTTATTTTCAATAGGATTCTCTCATATTCACATACAAGCTTTTTACTTTCCTTATTTAAGGATGAGAGAAAATTACCATGTTGATACATATTCACTTCAAGTACTTTCAACATTAGCACAATATCATCTGGGTGTTTCTTTTTTTTTTTTTTTGTATATATCACTTTTTTTTTTACCTTTGTTGCCTGGTCATTATAATTACCCTGCACCTAAAGATTGCATTGTGCATGAAACTCAGAGTCATGCTAGAGGTGTGCAGTAGTATGTATATTTATATATATTTGCTCTGTTTCATTACATTGGGTACTGTTTTATTAACACCTGCACTATATGTACAATATGTTTTAGTTCTATTACCATATATATATATATATATATATATATATATATATATGCCCTATAGACAACCTTGTTGGGTGTAGGGTAACACAGCCTCCCCACATTTATGCTGCAGTTTCTACAGTGGAGTTACAGACCTCATGCACAACCAGTTTTGAATTCAGAGTTGTCCTCTTATTAGATTGGTTGCCACCCAATGTTAGAGAGCCAAGTCTGTTCTGCTATCACCCCCAGCTTGCAAGGAGAGATGGATTCATACCTTTACTTAGGGTAACTGTGCAAAGGTGGATTCAACAGCCACAGATGTAATTTGAACTAAGTACACTGATCCAACAATCTTCACTGCTACACAAACATCCATTCTATTAAATGAAGCATTGTCATTTTGACTTATTTCTTTCATTGTAATCTTACTAATTTTTCATCACTACTTGTGGAGCACAAAAACTGGAAAGAAATACTAAAAAGAAAGAAAAAAAGAATTAATACTAGTTGATAATGCTTTGTCTAACAAAAATAAAATTAAAGTAGTATATACAGTTGCCAAGATATAGTCAGTCAGTGTGGACCCAATAATCTTATCAAATATTTTTGGTCACAAGATTAATGCAGATTATACAAGTAAAAACCAATAGCTCAAAGGATCTGGCTTTAAATCAAAGAGCTCCTTTATTTAGGTGAATAAGCATAAATCAGCCTAGTGGATTCCAACAATGGATGAGGATAATGAGCACTACAAACCCAGCAGTTTTAATCAAGCTATAGATTTCTAAGCCAGCCGTTTGGTTAAGCAGTTACCTGGTGGTTATCACTTCAAACCCTTGGGGTCAGGAAATATAAAGAAAGTTAGATTCTCTAGTTCAGTGAAAGAGACAAAAAAAAAAAACCAAAAAAAAAAAAACCAAAAAAAAAAAAAAAAAAACAATCACAAAGAGCTAACTAGGTATAATTTCTGATATCGCCTTGAAATAGAGAACCAAACAAGAACACACCATCTTCATAAATTGAATAAAGGGTTTGGTTTGAAATTTCTTTATGGTTATTAACTACTATATACATCTGAAGTAGGCTGGAAGTTACTATGACCAAAACATCGTGATGATAAAAACCAATCTAAATTTTATGAATTTAAGCACAATACTAGACTGGCAGCAAAAGTCTCATCAATTCCCAGTTGAATTGACTATAGATGTAACCATAAGTTCTATGCTAACAGTTTCTTCTTTCATTTCTCACTTGTGGAACTCTTTCAGCTTCTTGCTTTCCAGCCAACTTTGATGTTCAAAAGTTTAAATGCATTATCTACCATCTTGTTGATCCCTTCTTTTTTTTTTTTAATGTTCTTAATCCTTAATGTTTTTCTTTCACACCCAGTAACCTCTTGTTTCTTAGTGGCTTTATTGCCTTGCTTGGAATGAAAAGATTAAAAAACAAAAAGGAGAATACTGAATAGATTAGAGTATGACGATAATTTCTTATCTAAAACAATTCTGACATTTTCTTTTCAATTATAACATTTTTTTAATTATAATATTCTTTCTAATGTTAGCAAATTCTACTGTAGCAGAAATTCAAACAACAACAAAAGACGATTTTTATCTCAAAATTAAAGGATTACAATCAACTTATATTTGGATTAACAAATTGCTTCTAAATATATAGAAAGGAAAAATGGCAGCAATTAGTATGCATTTATTTTGGTGGTGACTTTGCTATACTTAAGCTGAGCCTAAGATAGAGTTAATCAGTTCCTATGTGGATTCTCTAGAATAGCAAGCTGCATTCACAGTACGATTCGTCTTAATTTGAAGTTAGTGTCCCAAACATTTGGGCATTTTGTTGCAACTGAAAATTTCTCTCGGGTGGTTAAATAAGAGCAGTTTAGTTTTGGAGGCATTAAAATTTACAAGCCAGTTTCTGCCCCAGTTAACCACTGACTGAAGGTCCTTTTCAAGAGCAGTGGCTAGGTTAAACTTTGTCAGCTCTGATGGATTTGCTATTGAGACAAGAGTAAGTGGTAGTGTCACCTGCATAAATGCCTACTTGAGAACTGATGACATCAGGAAGATCATTGATGAAGATCAGAAACAGTGTAGGACCCAGGATAGAACCTTGGGGGACACCCACACTCATATGAAAGGAGCCACAGCTTGAGCTTCACTGTTATTATCAAGAGCTTAATATACATATTCACATAAGAACATCAGTGATAGACTGACAAAACAGAATCCATATTGATTGTCAGAGAGTAGGTCATGATCGGTAAGACGCTTAACCACTTCAGCATTGATAAAAGCCTCAAATACTTTGCTGAATAGCGGCATGAAACTAATAGGGTTATAGAAGGGTTAGAAGGTTCTCCAGAGTTCTTAAAAACAGTTGTTTCTATCAGGAAACAATAAATTTGTCTCTGCTTGTAATGAGTGCAAGCATGTTCTCAAAGAAGCAAAGAGACATGTCACTCTGGTACAGCTGGAAGAAGCGATTCCTGTGGGCTATAGTGGCTGAGCATACAGGTGAAAAACCAGGGAGATGAACATGATTTAACTTGGTTTTTTCCTTGCTGGAATGAAAGCATCAATGTCAGCTTTCATCCAGGAGGAAAACACAGACGCACATTTTTGAACAGGATGATTAAAAATTTAATTTCTAGGTATGTCACAAAGAAAATCATGGAACAAGTCCCAAGTCTGCTTCTTGATAACAGAAAGATTTTCTGTTGGTAGGAAGTTCTTGGCTAGGGGGGGGGTAAGATGTTTACAGACACTACAGCATGATCAGAGTTGCCAAGAGGGCAGAGCTGTGTAGTACGACAAGAGTCAGAGATAAAGGTAAAAAAAAAAAGAAATCAAAAAGAGAAATGTGTCTATCAGGGTTACTGAGGAAACATGTAGAGAAGTCAACCACTTGCGTAAGAGATTGAAAAGTTAAAGGTTTGGATGCCAGCAAGGTCAGTGACAGAGTTTTTAAGCCACCTGGTATGGTGGGCATTAAAGTCACTGAACACGAATATGTTTGCAAACAAGTGTAGGGAGATGGCCTTGTCTATATTATCAGAAATACTATCTAGCACACAACTGTCTTGAGAGGAAGGGGAATGGTAGAAAAAAAGATATCTGACTGAATTAAATAGATAAAGAAAGATGGAGATATTCACAGACAAACTCCCAGGCCATACATGTGGACATTAGAATCTTTCCTAAAGAAAGAAATGTAGCCAGGAATGAAGAAATCAGAGGAGGTGATCAAAGATTAGTTTTGCAGAGAACTAGGAAGTAGAAAGACTTTCAGAAGAGCAACAATTAAACACTGCAGAAATTGGTATGAATACCACAAAGGTTTGAGAAAGAAAGGTTAAGATGTTTAGGTGATTTTTGTTGAGCTGGTTTAGGTTTATATCATTGCCTGTTTTTAATGATATGTTATATTGGTAAAGAAAGGCCTAGGGTAGTAGCAGCAGTCGGTCATCTAATGTAACATGTGCAGGAAGGGAACTGGTACAGACTACAACAGTGTGGCCTCAGGGTTGCCCACCAGAGGTGCTTGCAGGTACACTCTTCCATGAGGGACATGGCACTGCAAAAATCCCAATATTATGCAACTGTTGATCAGAGCAGCCTCTCAAGATGATATACTAGAGTTTGAGTTTCTAACTACCAGTCATGAACAGCAAGCAGAAAATTATATATGAAGCCGACCCTTGACAACAGAAATTGATTTGTGAAAGATGACTCATAATACTGTGGAAGGAATAAATCTATAAATGAATGAATAATGTTAAGTGCTATAAAGTTATATATATATATATATATATATATATATATATATATATATATATAGATAGATATCTTAGTGCAGAGTGATTGTTATAGAAAAGCTAAAGAGTTGTGTTTCTTTTGTTAAATGTATAAGACAGAATGTATGGTTGTTAGCAAAAAGGAGTAGGCCAACATACAAATTACAAATTGAAGATACTAAAATCAATGAAGTACAACAATTTAAATATCTAGGATAACTATGGAAAGTGTGATACTGAAATCCAAAAGGACATTACCCTTCCAGAAGTTAAGCAAAGTATTAAGAAATGGGAAAACTTCATTAGAAACAAAGAAAAGAGTAATAAATTGTTACATAATATCCGTCCTATGTAACAATGACTGCTGGACAATCTCAACAGACGTGGTTCTACAGAAGGATGTTGAGAATACCATTGACTATATATGTGAGCAACAGTGAAGTTTTGAAGAAAATGGAAACAAAAAACACACTTATACTTAACATCAGGAAGGGAGAATTGAAATTTCTAAGGTACATAATGAGGAAAGAGGGCTTGGAAAAGTTGATACTCACAGGATGGATTGAAGGCAATAGGAATAGAGGAAAGCAATGCATAACCTACCTAGCAAGGTTTAAGAGAGGTAACAAAAAGACAAAAATTTACCAAGAGCTACAAAGTATAGGAAATTATGATTGGCCATGATCCTGAACATGGTACAGGGAAGAAGATTAAAATTTGTTTTTCTTTTCCATCATGAATTGGTATTACAAAAGAGACAAATCAGAAAAACAAGTAAAAGCTAATATTGGACAAAAACTCACAAACAACATTTAGACTCCACCAAAAGTAAACTTAGTTATCCAAAATAAAGGATTATTTTCAAAACATTATTTGACTATTTTATACAATGAACTGGTTCTCAGCCAATTACAAACATTTAGTATTTTGTTCAAAATTACTTAAGGTCTATTTTTTTTTGCAAGTCAAAGATTACATTTTTATTTTTCACTGTAGTGATGATATTGAACAAGAGAATTTAAAAAGCTATTTATATGAGAAATGAAAACAAACCAATCCTCTTATTTTGATCTTTTTTTTCAGTTACATCAATATTTTTAAAAAAATCATTTCATGTCAAAAATTTATGTTAAAAAAAAAAAAAAATTATTTATATATATATATATATATATATATATATATATATATATATATATATATATATATATATATATATGCAAGTTTCATTAAAAATGGGTGACAAGGTAGTTTGGTTAAGATTTTCATATAATTTGTCATGTACTTATAATTTTTTTTTTCTTTTCTGAATATAAATTATATAAAAATGGTCTAAATGTTTTATATGTCCAAGCACTTTTTGCTAGACTTTTACCTTTTATCAAGGATGAATTTTATTTTTTTTTTTTTTACTGTTAACTGAATGTATGGTTTTATGTATATATCTAGAGGTATAAGGATGGTTTATTTTACAAATATGGTACATAGTTGATATCATTGAGTATTGGCTTTTTCTTTTATATTAATAATGCTTCTATTATTTCTAGCCTTTTTTTTTCTTAACATGTAGTTAAAGCTATTATATTTGTATTATACTGCTAAAAGTATAGCCAAAAGTGCTCTTGCATAAAAGAGGGATTGTTTTATATATATATATATATATATATATATATATATATATCCCACACACCCAGCATGATGCAATCTTCAGGTGCTGAGTATGGACTGACTGTTATGCAATTTGAATTATAAATATAATGTTGGATTAGTTATATATTATGATGGGATTATAGTTTTTTTAATTTTAAAATTATATTTAGCAATTAAAATAAGCAAGAATTATATATATATGTAAAAAAAAAAATTTTTAAAAGTTAAAAAATATATAAAAAATATATAAATTCATGTTTTTGTTTTTAAATAAGAATTCCCTTTAATTAAAAAAAAAAATTTTAAAAATGAATAATTTTAAAAATGAATAATTTTAAAATTTTCTTTATATATATATATATATATATATATATATATATATTGAGCACCTCGACATGGTGTAATTGTTAGAAAGCTTGTCTTCCTAGATCAATTACAACTGAGTAGTGTTCAATCCTCACTGGGATCCCTCATACTTTTGGCCTTGTGCCAAATCTAAGCTAGGCTTAGAATATATATATAAAAATAACATCATGATTTTGTTACCTTTTATCTCAATAAGTGAAAAGATCAGGCAACTATTATTTTGTGAATTTCACTGTGGCATATATACACCAGCTAATGTGATTAAGTTTGAATAAAACTTCAGCAATCAGTGCAAAAAAAATCCTATTTTGTGACTGAACTGCTATGTAATGATCCATTATGCTTATGATATTAGCACTACTTAAATTGACTGGTTCGCTTGTAAAAAGTTGGGAAGAAATTTAGGATAATTTTTGTAGATTAGCATTCATAGGAGCTTCCCTAAAATTCATTTGTCAAAATTGAAAGATATTGATTCTTTTTTAACATCTTGGAAGTTGGGGATTCTATTCATAATATACAATACCAAATCAGTCCATGACTTCTTAAAGAGTTATCTGTACTTTGTTTTTATTTACTGATATCAAATTTGAAACTGTTTATCTTATTGGTAACTGTATATGACTGATATTGACATTTTTCAGAATTTGTAATGCTACACTATTATCAATTATGTAAGCACAGTTTTAAACATGACATTTGTGAAAAAAAAAAGCAAAATGCAGATCAGTGTTTAAAAAGTCAGGTGTCAATTTGACACTGTATTTATATTAGTAACAGGATATCACTTCTAAAATGAAAAAAGAAAATCAATATTTTTTAAAATTCTGACAAATGCTGTGGATTGATGAATTGACAAAAATGTTTTTTTTTTTAAAAAAAAAAAAAAAAAAAAAAAAAAAGTAACCCATTGTGTCTTAGTGCTTCACTTGGGGTGGGGGGAAAAAAAAAAAAAAAAAAAAAAAAAGAAGGAGTGAGACCATTAAAAGAGTAATCAGGAAGAAAAATAACAATTGACATTACATTTAAATTTTTGAAGATCAAAGTTGACTGGAAAGTAAGCCGGAAGAGAGTTCTACAAGCAAGAAGTGTGAGAAAAGAAACTGCTAACATAGAACTTACAGCTACATCTAGCCAATTCAACTGTAAAATGATGAAATCTCATTGCCAATCTAGTACTGTGCTTAAATTCATAAAGTCTGGGGGGGGGGCATAGAGGAAAGCTCATCAGAACAAGTACAGGAAAGTATTTATATAAAAGGCACAGGGAAATGGTGGGAATATGACTGAAGCTGAAATGCTAGGTCAGGACCAATAAAATTGCAGATTCTGCTTTGAATTTTATCAAGAATCTCTAAATATATAGCATGAGCACCAGACCAGATGTGGCAGCAATATTCAAAGCATGGATGAATAGTAGACATAAACATGCAAGATAGAAAAGAAAAATTGTCTAGCACAACACAGTGAAAACAACTTTCCTAGCAATGGATCTAGCAATTGATTCAATATAATTTTTCCACTTTATATCACCAAAGAACATTAGCCCAAGAAGGTGTAACAGTCATTCTTCTAGATGTTAGCATCAGCCATGCTGATGGAAGGCTAAAATGGGTCCCTCAAATGATTAATAAAGAGCAGTTTTATTTTTGAGGTGTTACAATTAACAAGCCATTCCTTGCCACAGTTAACAGCAGATTGTGGGTCATTTTCCAGATCAGCAGCAAATTTGACCTTAACAAACTGGCCAGACTTACTATTTTGGGTACCAAAAAAGTGGTGTTCAGAAAACTCAGAAAATTTAATAAATTGGCGGTTTCAATAAATAGGGCAGTTTGGAAATAAAAACAAATCATTCAATCTATAAGAAAGACTTCAAAGAAATAAAAGTAAATATTAATCAATGTCTTAAAATATCAAATCCTTTAACAAACTAAAGATTTCTAAATATATTTACCTGCAATTGTTACAATATAAATAAATGTCCATAAAAAAAAGAAAAAAATTTAATAAAATACTAATAGCCATGGGGGTACTAATAAGCTCTAAGGTGAGAGAATTCACTCTGCCCTTAACAAATGGAGGGAACATCTATTTGGTAACCAAGAGTACATAATTGCTTTGTTATTATTAACAAAGTTTTTCCTCCAACATATTTCACCTGTTTATCAACAGATATGTGAAATGTTTCAGGCAAGAGTCACAGAAAAAAAAAAAAAAAAAAAAAATAGTCGATAGTCAGTAGTAACATGAGCTGTGAGTTAATGCAGACATAAAAAATTATATCAAATTAAACATGGTAATCAATTATGATCTTCCTTGTTATATAATGCACACCTCAATAAAAAAAGAAAAAAAAGAAAAGAGGAAAGAGGAACAAAAATTTAAAAAATAATCATCACTCTACACAATAAACCACAAGGTAGAAGATAAATTCATAAATCTTGAAAGTTATTCTTAGTATTTTTTTACCTAAATAGACATTAATCCAAACAACAGGATAATTAGTACATTATACACAAGCTGTTACCCAAAGCTTATTATCAAGAGAAGAACACAAATGAAAAAAAATTAATTAATATTTTTTTCCCCAAATATTTCTTGCCAAATGTTATATGTGCCGTTGGACATTATTTTTTTGTTTTTCAAAAGCTCATTTATTAAAAAGCTAACAAACTTTAGATACCATCCAACCTGAATAAAAATAATTAAGTGCAATTAAAAGAACTAGCTTGGGTCATTTAAATGTTTATTACAAAACCAATATGATAAAAATCAATTATTCAACCTAATTTCTATAACAAAGTATTTATTTGGTGCAAAGTATTAGATTATTCAAATTTAGAGTGTAATGTCAAATCTTTTGTACTTACTTTCACTTTCTTATTTACGTCATGAAATATTAATCTAGTCAAACAGATGTTCTCTTGGTGTCACAATTATAACATTTCTGCTGCTGTAACATTTGACCTTGTTGATGAGACGAGCTGTATTCAGTAAACATTTGGTGATATCAAGCCAAACATTTTGGTTAACCTACTGTGGTAAATATTTCACATCCTACTGTCTATACCAGAAAATATCTCTTACCAGTTGAATTTTCTAAGTTACTTTGTTCTTGTAATGCTATCTTTGCTTTTTTTTTCCCTCCACTTTTGTTAATAAATATGACAGTCAGCTGAAGACAGAACTAAAACATTATGACTAACAATCAAGATGAGGACAACTGATTTATGCATGATTATAGAAGAAACTGCCTCTACAGAGAAAATATCCTGTTTAAATGTAGGGATATAAAGGGCATTCTTCAAAATACAATTTTGCATATTTCCTTGTATGTCTGTTAAAATAACTTGAGAATGACCTTTTTATTGCAATATTATTTGATCCAGTGTCATCTGTCAGTTCAATATGGTGATTTTCTGGGTTAAAATCATTGTCAAAACTAATAAATTTGGATTTTTTAGTAACAATGTGAGTCATGGCTCCAGTCAACAGGTAAGCTATTTATATTAGTAACTGTGTTGTGGGGCGGGGGGCGTACCCCTATTATTTATTTTGTGAAGAATAAAAATTCCCGACGTCGGACAAGAGGGGAATTAAAAATAAGATGAACACGTGTTCAATCTGTGACATGAATCAAAGTAAATTATATTCACAAAAATTTACATTTAGGTTTGTAAGAATTAGTGAGTTGGGCGAAGGTAAGTTTGTGAACATTCATGTCCTGTTTCTTGATGGGATGTGGCCGCAACTGACTGCTTCCTCGTGGGAAAAAGTTTTTATAGGGTTTTGAACAACCCCACAATTTGGTGGCAAAAAAGGTTACACTAACCCCTGCCTTGATTGGCCGAACCTATCCAATCAGCGGACATTTAACATATGTGAGGATGTGTGTGTGTGTGTGTGTGTGTGTGTGTGTGTGTGTGTGTGAGTGGACGTACAGTTCCACAGTGTCAAAGCCAACAGAAAATAAATACGAATTTTCATTTTTTGAAAAAATGTTCGACATTTTATACAAAATAGACTTTCCTTTCGTTTTTATGATCATATTTGTTACATGTGACAAATAATATAGTTAACTGGAATTTTATTGTTTTGTGGAGATAATTATTGATTGTAAAATTCCAATTTTTATTTTGGCAGTTTGTACTTTTGAGGTCTGGTTTACATTATTACTGTTAGTGTCTTTGCTTTGCATTGTTTTCTTGTCTCGTATTATTTTGCCCTTTTCTTCCTCTTGTTTTTGAGAATTATGTCAGTTTTGCTTAACCATGTCTGCTTCTTCTATAATGATAACAAGAAGTTATTCAAACCAAAATTATTCATGTCAATGACATCATTTTATAAGTTTAATTTAGTTTTTACAAAAAGAAACTAAAACAGATAAATTAGAAATGATGAAAAGAATTAAATCAAAAAGTTTATAGAAAGTGGGTTTCCAAGTTAAATAAATAAAATATTAAAAAATATATATTACATTTATAATATAAGCAATTATCAGAAAGAAAACCATAAACTTCAACAAAGTTTATTGTAAGTTGTCAAAAAATAGTTTGGTATCATGCTTGCATTTATTGTGGTAATAAAGATCCAGAAAAAAAAAATTCTATTTTAAAAAGAAAAAAAAAAAAATTGGATCTTTTGTAAAATACCTCTATTCATGATGATGATTTTCAAATTAGGCAGGATTTTTTTTTTTTTAAAATGTCATGTCCCTTCAGGATAGAGATAATCTATACAAATTCTTTTTCTTTATTATCTGTGTATTGTCAGATCTCAAGGAGAGTGGAGTGGTTTCCTGTTGTCTCAACAGTTTGGAATTCAGAATTTCTTTTCTTTTTCAGAGACTGGTTGCCGCCCAAGGTTAGAGAGTTCAGTTAACTTTGCTATTTAATCGATAGCTAGGGATCTATGGTGAAAAGATGAATTTGAGCCTTTTCCAAGTGTGAAAGTGAATGCAACAGCCTAGATTGGAAATTGAACAGAGTCCAAATTTCACTTTGTGCTGAAAACCCTTAGTTTAGCTGTCCATCCTACAGGATTCAAATCCATGACCTTTTAGTGGGGTCAAAGTAATCATTTAGGCCTTTTGCAGAAATTGATTTAAAATCCCATTCATAGTGGGATTTTCAGAATGGTAAAAAGAAATAAAAATCGTTGATAAAAATCTTTTGTTAACCAAATTTAATTTATCATCAAGCACAATTTTGTAATAACTTTCATCCTTTATGACTTAAAACTGTCAGAAAGAAAAGGCTACTCATCCCAATACTTGTTTGTGCAAGAAAAATAAATGAAGTATTTGTGATGCATTTAAGTTTAAAAGGAAGAAGCAAGAAAGATTAAATATGAAACATTGAGATTATTTAATCTGGAAAACTAAAGGAGATAAATTTCTGCAGAATAAAATTCTGATCTCTAAATAAACAATAAGAAAGAAAAGTAAAGATTTCACTTACTTACCTTCATTTGTTGCTATAAAATATTTTAACTGATATAATTCAGAGAATAGAAGACTTACCTACAAAAAAAAAAAAAAACAAAGAAAAGAAAATAGAATAAAATATATAGATATTTCACAAATAACATGCTTTAAATGTTAATTCTATTCAATAAATTCTATTTCCAGAAATAATTCTTTAAACTCTAAAATAAAAAATATCAGAAAAGCAACACCATCAAAGACTTTAACTGGATGTTCTAGGTCTTAAAGACTACAATCATTCATCAGATTTTATAGACTGGTACTACAAAATCACAAAGACAATTACCAAATAACAAAAACTACATCACCTGAAAACTTCCAATAGCAGCAACAACTACAATGGATAGAACATGTAACAAGAAGGGGAAATGATATAATCAAAATTTTGACTTTCCATACTACCTTAAACAAAAGGTTAGGAAGGAAACCTTATCAGTACTAAAAAGAGCAATAAGAGTGAACTTGAGAAACCCCACTAATAAGGGACTACCTGTTTACTGTACCTGTTTGCCTTTTTGACTTTCATCTAAATTAAACCTATATCTACCTATTTATCAAAATAACAAAATTCAGTATTAGATAACCTGGAAAATGATTGATATAGCATAAACCAAGCGAAATATCACCAGATGAAATATCAATAGAGAGATAGAGAATTTACTTGTCTCTACCATGGATTTTTCTGATGACATAGAAAATACACACACAGAAAGTTTTATATTTGTGGATTATATAAATAATTAAATCAGTAGCAAGGTGGGGGAACAAAATTCTAATATATATTTTTTCAACTATAAAAATGTTTTCTGGGTTAACATCTTAGATATTAGCAGAAAAAAAGATTCATATGTATAAAATGGATATTTCCTTCCAAGGCAGTTGACAATTTCAACTTGATCAAGTCTGATCAAAAGTGAAAATGATTCACTAAGAAGAAAATACATTGGAAGTGTGCTAATCTCGCAATTCTATATGACAAACCTCAGACCAGGCTCATACATAAACATCACTGACCATCGCAAATAAAGATAAAAAAAAAAAAAAATTACTCAGAGTGGATTAATTTAAAATCTGACAACAGTTAAAAAGAAAAAAAAAAAAAAAAAAAAACACTTTTTGGCTGTCAGATTTGAGAAGATAAAATTATTACCCCTTTCCTAAAAAAAAAAAAAAAAAAAAAAAAAAAAATCACAATGCTTATACAGTTTTGTCTCCCATTCCAACCTGAAGATTCCTACCTAGCACTCTTAGGTAAAACACATTGTTTGTAAAAGTTTTACACTGTCTCATGATCTCTAATTTTATTTTAATACAGTTCTGCATTCTACTAACACGCATATGTATTAGTATAAAAAGTGTTAACTGCTATAGGTTGCATGTAAATTGAATTTAAATATGAATTATCTCAAAGTTAATAGAATTTATAAATAAATTCTGTCTGGAAAGGGCGGAAACAATTATTAACAAACCAAATATGAACTTATTGCTCTACAAGAGAAATTCACAGCAGCAACACTAAATCATCCTTTATAGATTATTTTTCTTACTCATAAACAAAGTTTGTCTTCGACGTAGATCTTTTTTTATTTCCAGTGATACAGTAAAGATCATCAAATGTCAAATTCAAATCAGGCATTAAACTAGTCAGCCATTGACATTTCTTTGATAGAAACTGTAAACAAGATTTTTTTTTTCTTTTCTTTCTTGATCTAGTTGGGTACAAGACCAAAGATATGGCTAGGGCTGGGGTGAGAAAAAAAATATAAAGAGGATTGTAGCACATAGGTAACTGCAGTCCTCATAAAATGCCTTCTGGTCTGTTTTCATAAGAGAAACACAGGCTAAAGGATAAATCTCCAGAGTTAAGGAAAAAAACAAACTCCAAGATATTTTGAAATACAATATCTTTGTTGTTATCACAATGTTTCATCTGTTATGCCTTCCAGCCTTCATCAGATGTATATAGATCCAGGTAACCTACAGGGAATTCTGAACTGGACCCTTTATTTAACCTTAAGGCTTCAAGTTTGCCACAGAAAATTGTCCTGACAATACCATAGAGGATTAAAGTGTTGGTTCATGAATTTGGTGACATAGTAATTGTGAGTTCAATCTCTGGGCCAGGCAGTGGCATACTTGTACTTTGTTGAAACAGGGTGATCAATAACTGAATAGTACTAAAAATAAGAACTAGACAATATATCCCTAGACATGGGCAGTGGAACAAGAACAGTCTACACCTGTGAATTAAAAGAAAGGTTCAAGTTCAGAATTCCCTGTAGGTTACCCAGATCAATATTCACCTGATAAAAGCCAGAAGATATGACCGAAACATTGTGATGATGAAGACAGTAGTCCATATGTAAATAATGATAACTCCTTATCCCAGAAATTCAACCAGATATTAAAAAAAAAATCATACCATTTCAGAAGACATAACTAAATTCAAGAAAGGAAATTCCTTAAAAATGATACAAAAATGGGATGGGCCTAATTGACTGATTTTTTGATTTTTTTTTTTTTTTACAGCTTATCAACCCTTTGCAGGTTATTTAAAGCCAGAAAATTTTTTTTAGATTCTAAGAATTTCTTTTTGTGAGATAATGATTTACTGATACAAGTTCTACTAATTAACCCATAGCTAAGGGGGAGATGAGGTGGATCCAAGGTTATTTGTATATAAGTGAATATAACAAATGCAACTGGAATTGGAACTTGGCTCTCCCATTTCCAATTTCAAGATGTTATCTATTACAACACCTATACATCCAAGCTTACAGTACCTGGTATACCCAAGCAGTCACTCATCTAGTTACTGACCAGGCTTGATGTTGCTTAATGTTGATGATCATATGAGAATTGGTGTTTCAATGTGATATGGCTGTAAGCCCAAATTGAAACGAAAACAGCATAGATCAATAAATAGACCTTTGAGGAAGGGACAATGTTTGACACATAGTGATAAAGACAAAAAAAATAGGACATGGAAAAATTTGACAAAAAGAATGTATAATGGTAAAATGCACCAGCCAAAAAATTCATCCAAAAACTTTATACTTTTTTAAATTCTTGTTTTTATTTTTGACAATCCAAAGGAAAATCATTTAGAAAAAATTCAATTTAAAAATGAAGAGATTAGTGAAAATTAATTATGAAAAATAAACTAGTCAGAATAGTTATAATCTTTGAGATGTACATTTAAATAATTTATTCATTTTTAAATAATTTATATCTGGGAGAAAAATAATAATCAGCTGATAATTTTCAACTGAAGGATTACTTTAAATACATTTCATTTAGCAAATTTTCAATGATTGAAAATGTAGAAGCCAAAAAGTATCATGTTTCAACCAAAATAATCAATTATTGATAAATATCTAAGTTACATATTCAAAATATTGTTTTTTAAATATTTGTATTTTTCCAGGCATAAAACAGCAATTTGCCTGGGTAATGACCACCACATGTGTTACAGATAATAAAAATAATCTTTATTTGCTACTTATAATAAGAGAAAAATGGCACAGGTCAGTTCATTTAAAATTAATCCAATATATTAATGACCTTTATACTCAGGAAAGATAAAGTCAAAACAAAAGAAAAATCAAATCATAGTATTTCATATTAGATACAACTTATTT
The DNA here is from genome assembly GCA_903632075.3 of Acanthosepion pharaonis. Classification (NCBI taxonomy): domain Eukaryota; kingdom Metazoa; phylum Mollusca; class Cephalopoda; order Sepiida; family Sepiidae; genus Acanthosepion; species Acanthosepion pharaonis. Next base: position 601,932 of record CAHIKZ030005505.1, on the reverse strand, counting down.
TAATCCAGATAATTGTTGCAGTAAATTTTTAGCAATTCTAAAATTAAATACTTTTCAGTATTATGCATATTATTTTTTTTCAAATATTTATATTACAAATAATTAAATTTAATAAATTATAATTTTTAAGTTTAAATAATTTTGCATCAGAATCAAATCTAAGATTCTTATCTAGACAAATATTGTTGCAAATAAGAAAAAAAATTTCTTAAATCATTAAAATATCTAAATAAAAAGCAATGTATTAGCAGCCTGGTATCCCCTACTTGTTAATGAGATTCAGTTATATTAGTACAGTGCATTTTTGCTTATCAGTAATGCATAATATCTTCTGTTAACCGCAAAACAAAATATTTTGTAATCTCAAATAAGAGAGATATTGATGCTTGAAGGATAAATATATAAAGTGTTTTTACATATAGAATAAATTGGTTTTAATAAGGTTTTGTTTCAAGTAATTTCTCTGCACTTTTGTCTGGCAAAGTAATTAGTACTCAGGCAGGGGCCACAACAATTCAAAATAGTCTGGCAAAAGGGGCTTCTGTGACACTGCTTCTGATGATTGCTTTAAATGACTGGCCCTGAATAAATAGGGATTCTACCAAATTCTCCCCAAGCCATAATTCAGCCCAACTGCTCAAATCTGATCATGTCATACTTCAGAGGTAATCTTCAGCTGATTAGTACCAATGTGTTCTCCCCAGAGACAATCCAACTTCACACTTGGGACCTCCCAGTTTTGACACACATGCAGTTTGGGGATTCTTTACTTTCTTGCACACACACACACACACACACACATATACCATGTATTGACTGTAGTTCTAGTTATGTCAGTTTTGATAATTCTCAATTTTTGACCCTGTCAGCCAACTAGTCAAAATAATTATTATTTTGAATCTCAGTTATTGCCTCAGGCTCGCAGCTGTGAGTTGATACACTTCCTCTAGCCCGTGGGAATTGATATTTTACTTGTAACCCTTTCAAACCACAATATTCTCAGATCCCATATTATTACATAATAACAGTTTAACAAAAAGTATGATCCTGAAGAATAGATTTGTTAGTTCCATAAACCAGAAGTCTTTTGAGATCAGATTCTGAACATGCATGGAATTTCAGAAGGTAATTACTTTGTAATACCAATCTCTTCAAGTACCATTTGACAGATAGACCAGAGTAACATGGCACTGAAAGTAGGGAAGGATTTTTCACCTAAGTTCTTTTTCAACATGTGTGGCATACCAGTGACTAAATATTTTTGTCAAGTTATCTGATGATGAAACAAAGTGCAGATAGAAAAATGCATTCATGCTTTTCCTAAGTGAGGCAATCATAAAAGTGAATATCAATTGCCTCAAAACTTACTTCACAAAAACCATTAAATCGAATCTAACTTCACTTCATCCAATGGTTCATTCCCCCCCCAAAAAAAATCAAAAGTTAGAAAATCCAAAATGTGATAACATTCCTTAATATTTTGGTTTTATTCTAAGGATATTAAAAAATTTTTTAAATGAAAAAAAAAAAAAAAAAAAAAATCCATTTAAATATTTGTCCAATCCAAAATACATGCATAAATATTTTAAAAAGTCATCTATATTAATTCATATTGATCTTCCACTCACCACAATATACAAAATTAGATATTACATAGAAGTCGAGCAATCTTTCCTTTATTTCCAATAATTTCCTATGTCTTAATACTTTGCTCAATTTCTGAAAAACATCTTTCAATATTCCTATATATGCCTTTGAATTTGTGTTACACTATACTTGCTATATAGCTAAATTTTTGTACCTGCTTGATTTTAACATCGCCAATATGTAGCTCATATCTTTAGCTGCCTCTTTTACTGATAACCATGCATTCATTCTTTTTACAGTTAATAATTCATCCTTTCTTATTTCTCCCCATTACTAACTTGCCTAAGAGTTTTTTTTTCATTTTTTTCTTTTCTGAGTATCACCTACAGTGTCATTTGCATACCTTATTTTGTTAATGATCAAATTAATTTTGAAATTCTTTTTTAAATGAACAAATTCAATAATGGCTAGATATTTTCATTTCCTCCTCTCCTTTAAATAAAAAGAAAAATCAAGTCAGGTAAAATTGATAAATGTGAATTTCAAAAAGATAATTGAAAAACAAACAAAAATTAATATTCCCTCAAACTCATTAATCATAACGAGGATACTGAAAAGATACTGAGCACATGGCAATTATCAGATTACATTTTAAGAATAAAGCAGCAAATATGTCCTAATTCTACATAATCCTAAAAGCCAAAAGAAATTTATAAAGTACCTGTTACAATCACCACAGTTAATACCTGGAGTTGAAAAGATCTAAATAAATTAGCAAATACCAGTTTGTACTAAGAAGATTTTTTCCTGGATTAGAACTTGCTGCTGCACAAGTTGGACTCAGTATAAATTAAATTAAAAAAGAATTCATGTATTTCAATAAAAACAGAAAGAAATCTTATAATATTCAAAAGGAAGACAATACAAATCAGTTGGAGGATAATTTTTTTATATCATTGTTGAACTCCACACAGAAAAATGTTAAAACTGCAATAATATAACCAGCACTATTAAAGATAAATATCAGAAGTCAAAAAATGAAAAAAAAGGTTTGAAAGTAGAAACTCTTTAGGTCAACAGTAGAAAGTCAAGCAGTTGAACAATAAAAGTCACTAACAAAAAATCTAGACGATACATGCACTTGACTATTGAGAGAAACATTAAATACCAGATGCATTTAACATGTCAAAAAAGAACAATATAGGAATGTACCAAATATTACAAGCACAATTTGTGAAAGGCAAGTGTGGTTTAGTAGATATTGTTGAAGTAAGCAAGAAGTGCATCAGTTTATGGAATCAAAAGGCAGAGCAGCAAGAAGAATCTTCACCAAATGACTTGTAGATGCATTCAGAATAATAAAAGGAAGAACTGAGTAGAGCCATAAATGATAGAAATGGTTGGTTTTGTTTGTTTTGTTTTACGGCATATCAACCTCAATGGGTCATTTAATGCCGACAATTTTTTTTTTCTGTTAATATTTTTTCTTCAAATATGTATAACTGGTAATATTTTTTCTTCAGAAACATAGCTGGTAATATTTTTTTCAAAAACGTATAGCTGGCAATATTATTGTTTTCAAAAACGTATTGCTGGCAATATTATTTTTTTCAAAAACATATTTCTGAAACAAAGTATTTCTGGTATTAAAACCTATTTTTACACTTTTATAATGCTTTTTACCTCAGTTTCAGGGTTAACTATTTGCCCATAGCTGGGACCCTAACAGGTGCAAACACCTCAGGTCAGGGTGGACCTGGGAACACCAATTAAGAGGAGGTTCCATGCTTCTCAAAGCCTTCTGATCAGAGGCCTTGCTGTTGGACGTAGTTTATCGTCATACCCTGGACGCTGATAGAAAGGGTTGGATATTAGTAATCAGATGTGTTTACAAACAATCAGATCTTTTTGAGTAGCACTGTAACATCAAACATATTTCAGATTTTCTGAGGTCTAAATATCTAAAGAAACAAAAAAGGCAATGCATTATACAAATTGCTTGAGATGATGGACAGAACAAGTATTGCTCTACTTAAAAAAAAAAAAAAAAAAAAAAAAAAAAAAAATTTTTTTTTTTTTATCAAAATGCATTCCAATCAAAATATTTCTTGTCAATAAAACTGGGTGATATTTTTTTTTTTTGTAAATTCCTGAAATTCATCTTAAAAGACAAAGAACAAAGGAATGAAAACAAAAAAAGTCAGAAAAGAGAATTACCAGCAACAAAATTAAACTTAAACAACTTCCGTTTTCCCAGTCGTCACTAATTTTTGTCAAGGATGATTAACGGTGTAACTGCTTCTTCTGCTGGGTCATGTAAGGTACTTATGGCAGAGTAGTTAGCCCAAGTACTCACACACACACTTCTCCATTAACCATTGGTGTATGCCAGTGAGCATGCATTAACTAGTGATGGAATAATATATAGGAATGTGAATTGAAAATTTTCTCAATAGATTTAAGTGATCATAAAAAAGCTTCAATGTGCACACATCTATAGAAGCATACAGGTGTATGTTCCACTAGAGTTTTTATATTATATCTGTAATTTTATTTCCTATTTATCTTGACTTTTGTATTTTATTTTGTGTTTTTGTCTTTCAATAGGAGCAGATAAGTTTGCCTATGATCCTTTTGAACAGGAGCCATCTTAAATTCAAAAACAAAGTGTCAGCTTAATTCTTATTGGATTCTTTAAATTTTCAAATAAAATGTTATACATCAGAATCACATTTGTGGATAAAGTGTTCAATGTTAATGCTTTATTTGGTTCTCTTAAGGTATTTTCAACCATCATAGTCATTATCAAGAACTGGATGTTGTCAGTACAAATGGACAAGATTTTGTTGGCTATATCCAGACATTTTTTGAACACTACAATTCAAATTTAATCCAAATATATGAGTATCATATAAGTGATGCCAAGTGTAAAATTGTTTAACAGAGTTCAACTGCACCAGAATAGAATGCATCAAATATTTTATATGTATTTCTTTTAGTTTTCTAAAGTAAATCTAATCTACAGGTTTTAATCTTTTCTACAATTTCCTTTAAATTTAAATGTTTCCCAAATGCTTGATTTATTTATTTATTTGAGTACTAAAATATCTTTGAGAAAAGCCATCTTTGAAATAGCTAACCAGCAACAAACTCAAAAGTCTATAGAATAACCTAACCGATATACATAGACACAAAAACTTCCTTCAAAGAATTCGGTGATTCCAGACAACGTTAGCAAATTAGTTTATCACTGACCATACATTTAGACTTAAAAAAGGACAATCATCAAACAGAAAAGAGAAAAGCTTTACAAAAACAATTCTCTCATTTTGAAGATAAGTTTGTCATTATCTCTTATGAAGTAATTCTATTTTGCACACTTGCTAATATCACTTGATGAGAAAACCAGAGAGTTGAGAATGTATTTATTGAATTAAGTGATGCCTTGCTCACTAATGCTTCCAAGATAATTTTCCTTATCAACTTTCTAAATTTTTTTTTTTTTGCTTTTTCTTTGTTTTAGACAATATTCTAGCAATTTGCAGAGAAAAACGAATAAATCCAGAAAGGAGAAAAAAAATATACAGTCATCTCTCACAATGATTTTATAAAAGCTGAAAGTTGCAATCAGTTGCAATTTATGTACTGATTCTCAATGATACACATAATATCCTTATTCTGTCAATAATGCTTGCATTAATTCCTAACTACTGACAATCCCATTTTTCCCCCTGACTTTTAATGCTATAGTAAAACACTGCTACAAAATAATTATACATATAGTAGCCCTATTCTTTTAATAATGGCTTGCCTTCATTCCTAACCACTGACAATCCCTTTCTTCCTGATTTTCAATGCATTTGCATCATACATAAATATAAATTCATACAATGACTGTATCAAAATTTTTACAAATAAATATAAACCTTAGAGTGATTGCTTGATTTGTTTTTTATGGTGTATCAACCTTTTGTAGGTTATTTTAAAGCCTGAAAATATTTTTTAGATTCTAAGATTTCTTTTGGCAAATAATAATTTACTGAGACAAGTCTTATAAATTAACCCATAGCTGGAGAGAAAGAAATGGATTTAAGATATTTACATGTAAGTGAATATAACAAACTTGACTGGAATTGGAAATTGGCACTCTGATTCAACGTTTGCTTCATATGAGAAATGGTGTTTCAACATGATATGGGTATAAGTCTTAAAAATAAGTGGTTAGGGATCATGTTGGAATAAGTACAGAGAGTGGGGTGGAACTTTTTTTTAACAGTAACAAGTAAAGGGGGTTTACAATTATAACAGACATGAGAATAGAGATGAAAAGATAGAGGTAAAAGATTGCTGTACCAATCTTCTAAGTAGGGAGATTTTGCCTCAAAACTCAGGATTAAAAAAAATTTTTGGTTTCCCCTGGACTTGAACACTTGTGGTGCAGAGGCAGGCTAGTATTTCTGGCATGAGATGAGCCAGGTTTTACACTTGCCTGAAACGAACCCAAATTGGGAACCCAATGAGTACAAAACTAAATACATAAATCCTTTTATTTTTTAAAAAAGGAACTAGCTAAGCTTTACTCACTCGACAATATTCTGGCATAAAATGAAAATTTAAAACACGTTTTGAAGCAGGTGTGAAATTCTTGAAGTTCTGTCCTGACAAGTTTTTGCGGTTTATGTTTAAAAAAACATTGGAGACTTACAGTTTTGCAATGTCTCTTCTCACGTACATCTGAGATGAAAAAACACTTCACCTTGAGAAAGACAGGATTTTATTATCCTTTAAGAAAATAAATTTAATATACTGGCAATAATGTAAGGCTTTATGTTTGACTTTCAAAGGTGAATTGCTCATAAAACATGTTAAGTATATTTTGACATAACATTAAATTATCAAAGTTTACATTTGATCTTGAATGCTGTCTAAAGGCATTGGACAACTAATTTACAAAAGACATTTTTTTTTAAGTCTTTACATTTCTTTGTTTCATTTTGGTTTGAACTTTATGGATTTTTTTGTTGGTAGGTGGTCCGTTTTCATAGACTGTTGCCAATTTGCATTAGATTAAAAGTTAGGACTTAAATTATATCTGCTTCAAGTGGGTCAGCTAAAACAGTTATTCAGTGTTTGTCTTTAGCTAGCCTTGGGAGCATTTAAGTTTTAACCAACTTCAAAAAGAGTGAGGATTACTGCCATATCACATTGAAATACCAGTTCTCATACACTCACTGAAGTTAAGCAACATTGAGCCTGGTCAGTACCTAGGTAGGTGACCACTTGGGAATACCAGGTACTGTAAGATTGGATGTGTAGGTGGCGTAATGGATAATGGCTTGGAATTGAAAATCATAAGACGGAGTTCAGATTCTAGGTGGGTTCATTATATTCACTTATGCGCAAATATCCTTGGGAAAGGTATGAATCAACCTCTTCTCCCTCCGGCTATGGGTTAATTAGTATAACTCATAACAGTAAAAATTATTATCTCCAAAACTTCTTACAAACTAAAATTATATTCTGGTTTTAAATAACCTGCAAAAGGTTGATAAGCCATAAAAAACAAATCAATCAAAAAAGTATTTTTGATTGTATTGTAATTAATATATCAGCATTCACTTTTAAAATTTTGTAATTTTTATTTATTTATTCTAACAGTAAAACAAACATTTTCAGCATCATATGCTAATCTTGAGAAAATTGTAACAAATAAAAGAAAATGTTACACAGAAATCTGAATGCCCATTGAAACAGTGTAACTCCCACTGTCATTAATCCTAATCAGCAGTAACCAATAATGTCATGCCACTTGTCGGCCCTCAAGTTCCTTCAGACCGATATGGTTACCATTTAGCTGATTCTTAGCATGTGACTCATTTTGTCACTTATCGTGATGGTAGCATGGTTCCACTCAACTTGCGTTTGTCTGTTCACAACCATTTACTCTTCTGCCACATTCTGTTTTTGATCTCAGAGGGTGAGAAGATCACTGATGAAGCAAACTTGGAATGCGGATGGTTTGACCATTTAGAAGCTAAACAAAAAACAAGAATCCTTTGGAATAAAGAATTAACTGAGGTTAAAAATGTAACAACAATTTGGTTTATAAATGATTTGTTCACAGCAATTTTAACCCTTTCCATTTGTTATAATCAAAAGATAGTGGGATCTCCTTCAGACTTTGCAGCTTATTTTAGTTGTAAGTTAAATTTCTAATTTCTGGTCTTCAGGGCTAGCACAATGTCAGAAGGTCTCTGTGAATGATGTGGATTCCAGTAGCAGTAGTGTGGAGACTCTTTCCCTTCATGTGTGTCACAATGGTCCAAAATCTTCAATTTATTGGATCCTGCATCCAGCAGTGGTGCAATTGATTAGGGTCTGAGTTTGGTTGTCTTCTACCCTAAGTATCAACCTTTTCTAAATTTCCATATATAACAATACATTTACAAATTGGGGTTATCAAGCCTTCCCTTAACTTCAACTTTCTTTACACCTCACACCATAGCTCCATATAGGTGTGTGTATGTGTGTGACAAATCCAACTTCTAGATGGTAAAACAAAAACAAAAGGGATTTTCAGTTATTAATCTTTCTCTATCACCTTGCCTCATGCTGGATCTCTTGTTCAACCAGACCACTCAAAAATTGGTAAAAGGAAGAAAGATTATTTTCACTCTCCTTAAAACAAAAGTTTATCTTTTTTCCGTTTGGTCATAGAAAAATGCATAGACATGCTACAAAGCCTTTTTATCCATGGTTACTTCAAAACAATTAATTTTCCCTTATCACTTGTATCCAAAGGAATTTAAATTAATGTTTGGATATAAAATTTTCTCTGGATAAATGTCACAGAAATTATGATGAATGCATCCAGTCGGTCTATCTCTGTGGGGATACTTCTCTCCAGGGTGACCGATTCAGCATAGATGTTTTTTCCTGCCCCACGTTTTTTTGTCCAGAGGAATCATGAATGCTATTAATTTCAGAAAGCACTCTGGTCTCTTTATTGAGAGCAGATGTTTTTATTTTATCTGACATCTTCGTGGATACCTTAATGGTTTCTTTCTTTATCAACAGAAAGTGGAGACGGATGGATAGTCTTGGTTTTGCTTAATGTTACTGAATTCTGTCTACTTAAATTTGGGTTCGATTCTTCTTGGAATTATTTCAAAACATGATTTTTTTCAACACATTTCATTTTCTTCAACTTTTCAATCCATCTTCCTGTGAATTTCAATAATCACCATCCAGTTAGTAGACTCCCCTCTTCCTTTTTTTTTTTTTTGTGTTGTAGTATCAAACTCTGGAGATCTTAGCATCACAATAGTAAAGGATGCTTTACAAAATCTAAAGAAAGTATTAAGACAGGAAAATTTCAGTAGAAACAAAGAGTGATGAACTGTTGTGATATTAATCTGGCAGTGAATTCTGAAACAATTTCCTCACAGATGAAGAAAAGGTTTGAGGTGACAGATATGGTTCTACAGAAAGATGAAAAGAATTTCATAGACTGAACATATGAGTAATAAAGAAGTTTTAAGGAAAACTTAATATGAACATTTGTACTTACAATCAGACAGTTGAAATCTCTAGAAAACAATGATGAAACAGGGTTTGGAGAATTTTACACACAGAGGACAAGAGGAGAGAGAGGGGAAACATTGAGCAACATACCTAATTAGCTTGTATAAATGGATGGCAGAACAAGGACTGAGATAGATAGTAATGAGACAAACATTGCTTACAGCAAGAAACTTGTGAAGAGCCATGACTGTCCATGTCCTGGAGAGACATGGTATATAAAAAAAATGAAGAAACATATCAAGGTAGATTTGTGCATTTAATGGAAATGGTGTAAAGAATGACTATCAAAAATTGTAGGTGAAATTTCATGCAAAAATTTCTTTGTTTGAATTTCTGTGATGAGATGTTATCCTTATTTACACTTGTATTAATGTCCTCATCATTTGTTATAATATTTCAGCCATGTGCCATCTGACTTTCAATAGGTGTTTGTTCTGGGTAACCTTCAAATAATTTTGAACTGAACCCTTTGTTTCACTGTATCACTAAATTTACAATTCCACTAGGCTATTGTCCATGAGACAATTGTCGATAATAATCTAGAGGATTAATAAGTAATTGCAAGTTCAATCCCTGTGTCAGCAGCATGTACTTGGATTCAGTGAAAATGAGTTAAGCAATAACTGAGCAGTACTAAATAAGAACTAGATGTGATGTCACTAGACATTGTCAGTAGAACGAGAACCATCTACACCCTCAAAAGTTTCTCATTACTCGCATGTTCAACTAATAGTGTTTTTAGCCTCCTTCTATAGAACTATCTATTATCCTCATCTTTGTTATTGTTATCAATGTTTCAGTGACATTCATTGTGAGTTCAATCTCTGGTCCAGGTAGACTTGTGAACTATCCCTAGACATGGGGAAGTGAAACGAGAAAAATCTACCTTCATAAATTAAATAAAAGGTTAAGTTTGAAATTCTTTTAAAGTTACCCAAATTGATAAGCATGTGATGAAAACTAGAGAGCCCAAAACTATTGCAGAAATTTCTCCATGGACAATACTCCCATCGGATAACGTTGAAGCTGAGACAAATGAAATGGAAGATATTACTTAAGAATGATGCTATACAACATAGGAGATTACCAACATACTCAAAATATCTAAATCAGGTATCAAAAGAACCATTCTTGCACAAGTTTTGGTACAAAAATCACTTTGTTGTTTGACTTCCACATAATTGGAAAAAAAAAAAAAACTTATTGAAACTTATATCAAAAAACATTTTATTTTTACTGAATATATTTTTTATTACCTATCCTACACGTAAGTGTCTGTTATGTAGTCTTAAAACCTTTGCAGTTCTTTCAGCTTACTCCACCTATTGAACTATTGTCTCATAAAAAAAAGAAACAACAAATAAAAATAAGAACTACCTTCAACATGTTTTTTTCTAAAATCTGCTTTGCTTTCACTTAGTTACCCCAACCGAGTCTTATAAATATCCACTTAAACAAGTTCTTACTTGTGATTGATATTCAGTGACCCTTTTGTCTATTAAAAGTAGACCTAATAAGGGAAAAAGTTGTTTTTATCACATCTGATCCTTCTTTTGTTTACAGCTGGTGTGTCAAAACACCTTATACATAAAAGTTATTATTGTAGAGGTTTCTTTTTTTTTTTTTCATTTCAGGTAAACTAGTCTGATTTTTTTTGATTTTTTTTTTGTTACTCACCTGAAACTGTTTTTCTGAAAAGAGCATTTAATCTCTGGTTTGTAATTTTAGACCAGAGATTAGCTTGGCATCTTTTGAGTATCACACAGGATGGATTAATATTTAAAAAAATACTGTTTTTTTTTTTCTAGTAATAGAATCTATTAATAGTTCTTACAACAAATAAATATTCTACATACATTAACCTGTTCTATGGTGAAGAGAGTTGTAGATTTCCAACAGACATGAAAGTTAAAAATTTAGGACTTCAAATGCAGATTTTCAAGGTAGGTAAAAAATTGGCCAAATACACGACAGATTTTCATGTCACCAATAATTAAAGCACCAAACACAGATTTCCAAGATAAATAGGCCTTTCCTATTTGGAAAATTAGCAGAACACAATATTTTAAACTCATATTCCATGCTATCTGGCCTTATACTAAACTAAAATTAGATTTAAAAATTTTTTTTTGATATAGAATATCAAATAACTAGTTTTGTTTTTGTGTTAAGTCTCAAGTAAGAATTTACTTTCAGGATTTTACTGAATATTAATTAATTTAATAAAATATTCATGCTACACATGAGCAACCATAGCATACAATACATTTGTATTTATTGTATTTGATAATAAAAGATTCACTTTTACCTTCATATTATAATTTCATAAATCTGTACTAAATACATGAAAAGCTCATTTTGAGTCAAGTCAAATAGGGAACTGTAGAGAACATGTCAGTACAAATGCAAAATAGGCCCCTGATCACATGCAGACATGTCTGTCAACACCAGTTACATCATTTTCCCACCATGAGCAGCAGAACAGCTTAGCATGTCTAGATACAAGCCTCTGAAATGCTCAAGATCCAGGTCTATGTAAAATGCCTCATGCCAATAAAAGCAACCAGCAGTCAGCAGCTTGTGAAGTTGGTCCAATGGGCATTTTGTTTCTAAACTTACCGTGGTTTCCAAGGCAGGGTAATTTTTGTTTCCTACCATCTCTTTCCCCACTCTGTGCCTATTAACTCCTATAGCTGCTGGGAGAGCAATTGGTTAGGTGCTTCTCTCCAACCTCAACATGCTCTTGCCTTACATTAATAGGAATATTAATCAAGTCCAAGTTAGATTATAGTTATACTATCAAAGTTTTTTCTTCTTAATTTTCCTGTAAAAATGGAGGTGGGGGTATGCCCTCAAATCTGGTAAATGCTGAATACATAACTTACTTGATCCATCACAGGTCTTATATTTTATACTAGCTTTTAAGCTAGATCCCGCAGAGGGCTAACTAAAAGGACCTTTGGTCCAGCTTAGAAAATAGCAATGATAATTTTGAAGAAATAACTGAATTCCTCTATTCATTCTATGGAACCTCAAAACTCACTTTATCTATGATTATAGCCATAAGTCCAATTCCAGCTGAAAATTGAGTCCTTCAAATCAAACTCTGCAAAACTTAAAGACCTCATATCATGAAACCTCTCACTTTGACTCCTTGATATTTTGAAGAAATAAAACTGATTTCTTCAATTCAAAGTTTTGGAAATATTTTCAACAAAATTTAAAATGAAAACTTTTAAATTCACAAAGTTTGTGTTACTTTAAACTCAATATGAATTAAAAACTTAAAATCACTAATTTTTTTATGTTATTTTAAAATTTGAATTTTTAACTGTTCCCTCCTCATCTGGACACTTATCCCAATGATGGATATTCAAGCATCAAACAAAAGGCAGATTTTCAATCCCAGGATCATCTAGATTCCCAAAAGGTATAATATGTCTATGCAGTGTGGCCAGAGTTAGAGGACTTTCAGACACATGGATGGACAGGCAGAATTTGCTATTTATTTATTTAGAAGAACTTCTCTAAGACATCAGCTTTCTATTATTTCCCTGGTTTTTTTTTAGGTTTAGTTTTAGTTATTCTGACTGTTGTTCTTAATTCTTCAAATTATATTAAAGGACTTCAAAATAAACACACAGGTCATAACTTTCATTGCCAAAACAGAGTAAGCATTGCTACAGAATATCACATGTTCCGAGGATGTAAGTTTGAGTCTCATCAGAAGAAACTTCTGTATTCAAAATCCTCAATTGAATTCAGATTGGCCAAAAACATTGCAACACAAAGATACAAAGAAAAAAGGTTGTATAATAATGAAAATTTTAAAAAAAATACTATTATTATTTTCAGGTTATTTTTTGCCTAAATTTTGTTAGATAACGTATTTTAATCATTTTATAAAAATTTATTTGGACTAATTTGTCTGTCTTTTTACAATTTTTTTTTTACTCATGTACTCTAAGCTTTCTTCATGCATCTTGTTTTCTGGTATGTCATTGAATCTTGTTTTAAGACAGGACATACATTCCACTTTTATACATATGTCTAATGGGGATTGTGCGTCTTTTGGGATTATCTCTGCTTGACCTCAACACTGAACTTGTCACCTTTCATTGAACTTTGTATGCCATCTCCATCTCTTGAGTCATAGTAATAGAACTAAATTTATCACTTATTCTTTTCTGATTAATTCTCAATAATTCAACAAGTTACTAATTTCTCTGCTTGGCCTGCTGATTAAGTTATCTCAGCAAAGTATTTATAGAGATTCTTATGATATTCCTTTACATTGTCCCATAATTTATAAGATTTGTGCAGGTCATTTTAGTCTGACTATGTCCAGATTTATTAAGGTCAGAAGTAACATTTAACATCATAGAGTTTGATTATCAAATTGCAGAAGCTATTTAAAATAGCATGATCTCTGGAAATTATATGGTGCATCTTTACAATTTAGAAATAAAATTCAAATTTTTAATATATTTTTATAACAGAAAAAAATAATCATAATTTTAAATTGTATCTCATCCAATTACAAATTTATAGTCATGATTAAAAAGAATTATCCTTAAATTCAAGGACTTATATAAATAATAGTGTAGATATATAAATAAATATATCCTGTGCATTTACAAACCCAGATGAAAATAAAAATAAAAATTTTATTATTTTTTTCTCTCCACACCCACTCCCCTTCAGTAAATCTTCCAGTTAAAAAGGAATTACAAGGCGCTAGAATACTAAATTTACTCCACTACCTGACGACACCTAACAGTAGAAACCAAGGTCATGATTAACCATATACATTTTCACATTTTATAATTTTAATCTGCTCTACATATTCTATTTTCAGAATAGTGTATTGAGCACTTTACATATATGTCCATGTTTGGCTTGGGGTTACCCCAGTCAACAGTTAATTATATATAACATTTATTCTACACCTGTAATCTCATTATTTGCTGCTTGACTTTAACATTTACTTCTGGCTTGAGAAAAAGCAACAAAGTCGTTAGTAACTAAATACTTGTGGTAAATTATCAGTCCAATCCACTTTTAAAAATCTTACCAAATGACTAAGATTTGTGAAATCCCTTATTGGTCAACCTATTTACTTTTATCCATCTTCTCAGATTATAAATTTGGAGGGAGGGCATTGTTTTCATTACATAAAACAGAGATGTTCCATCTAGATAGAATCATTAATAAATCTGTGGGTAGTAAAATCACTGGCAATAAAATTAACACACACTATATATATATATATATATATATATATATATATGCCACATAATGACAATAAAATAAACATAAGGGCAACATTAATATATGATGATCTGATTTGTTGGGATATTGATTATCATGGACAATGGTAAAATCAATAAAAGATTGATATCATTAATATATATTTTATAAATGTACTGAAAAGTTCTTCAGATTATTGATATTGTTTTTGTCACTTTTGTTGGTATCCCAACATTTCAGTCAATACATTCTACAGCCTTCCATGGGCAAATGATACTGAAAGAAGTTGTGGACATAAACCTTACTAAAAAAAAAAAATGTTTAAATTTGGCAGGAACTGGATTCTTGGTCATAAAAGCTAAACAAATTCTTACTTAAAAGAAAAAAGAACACCATTTACTTTCTTTTTGTGGGTGGGGTGGGCAGGTGAACAAACAATTTCTAAGAAAAACAAAAGTACATTTTTATTATGTGTTTTACAAATGAAAGGTTACCAGAGATTCCGTAAGAATACCTGAACTGCACTTGAATGCTAAAGTTACATTAACAAAGATTCTTTGGCAATCATGTTAATATTTCAACAAACAATGTACAAAATTCTTAAAGGAATCAATTATCATTATTCCACACACAAGACAAGTATCCTCATCTTTGTTGTTTTTATTTATTACCTGATGGCCTACATACACACCAGCCTTTTTCAAATGTACAATTTAGTTACATAACAATAAACCTAATATAAAAATACAATGTAGTTTAAGCACCTATGGCCAGTAGATTAAAAAAAATGCTGGGACCTTATGTTCCTTAAAAGTTATTTGGTCAACAGATTTCACACATGTTGGAAAAAATGAATATACAAATGAATGGATTTATTCAATTTTTTTTTTTTTTTTTAAAGAAGGCCAGCATGCCAAACCCTTTAGAGATGTCTAGAGCCACGGCTCAAGCTTCTCCATTATTGCTTAGTGCTTGGTATACAAATTCAGTTATGGCTGTGAGCACATCATTGGTAGATCAGGCAAAGCAGAAAGCATATTGCTTGTCAGAGAACAGATTATGTGAAGTAAGGTGCTTAACCACTTCAGTGTTGATTAAAGCCTCAAAGACTTTACCGAAGAGTGGTAGGAGACTGATAGGATGATTGTTAGATGAGTCAGAAGGGTCACCAGAGTTCTTAAAACAGGCACAACAGATTAGGACTTTGAACAGACTGGAAAGCAAGAGTCGCTGAGGCAGAATTTATAAAGTTTATAGTGGACAGGAGCCAATTCAGAAGGACATTTCTTTAGGACAATGGCTGGTATCCCGCTCACACCATTAGCCTTATGGGAGTCCAATTTAGAGATGATTTTTTTTCAATCTGAAAATATTCCTTATTACTATAAACATTATTTTAGTGGATATATGTGTTTGAGTAGACATCCACCTTTATTTACAGACAGTAAAATTAACATCAACCCAGATCATCAAAAGGTTTATTTAAAAAACAAACAAAAAAAAAAAAAAAAAAAAAAGAAAAAAAAACAAAGAAAAAAAGGCCAGTAGACATTAATTACTCTACATGTAAATAAACAGATGTTTACTCAAACACATGATCCCACTAAAATTAAAAAAATAGATATTTATTAGGTCTTTTATGCATCATACAAATATTTGTACATTTCTTTTTTTATGTAAAAGTGCATGTTATAGAGAATATATAGTGTAATATGTTTTCAAACTACACAGACTTACTTACATACTGCTAGTAAATAATGAAGAATGAATTGTCCGTAGAATTTGCTTCATAAATCAATTAACCAAATTAAGTGTAGAATATTCCAATAAACTCCTGTAGCTTTAATGGCAAAAACACAAACATAAAAAAGGAATATGAAATCATTATTTTTAAATTAAATTTATGATAGATGAAAAATATACAAACAAGACTAAAAAAAAATATAATATTATATCATATATATATATATATATATATATATATATATAAAACATGAAAATAAAATAAAAGATTGAAATTAAATTAAGATTAAAAAGGCGAGAAAGAACAAGATTTAGCAAGTTGATAAATTTGTTTACTTCTGGATTGTGACCTCAACTGGTTTTAATCTTATAAAAATCTTACCGGTGGGCTTGTCAAGTTAAGAGAAGACAGACTAGCAAGATAGAGATAATAGAAAAATAGGTAACCTGTCAGTATAAAAACAATGATTACTATTTAAAATGACAATCTTATTCTGAGTTAAGATAAGATCTTTATATTCATTGGCTTATAATCTTTTTAAGCCATCAAAACAAATGTACACTTTATTATAGTTGTCTCTAATACACAGTGTACTGTGTTGTCAATGAATGTGGATGCACTTATAACTTCTGAAATGGAAGGCAAATATTCAGATAGGGTTGCAGTTGAGGCATGGAACACAACTTATTGAGGTACGAGATGATACTTTCCTGTATCATTTGGCTTGCCTTAAAACAATGCAAACACCATTTAACTTAAAAGTTATTTGCAATCATGAAACGGAGGTTGCATCACTTACTTGAGTTGATAGCACTGAAGGTTGGGTTGGACTTTTGATTGTGCTTCTCCCTTTGTCAATACAGAACATTACTGTTTGACACTATTTCTTTGTAGAACATCATCCACAGTATTTATGGGAAGTATATGGCTACTTCATCTGATCCATACTTTCAGAATATTGACCTCAATGTACATGGAGTTGACTCTGTACAAGACAGTCAGGTTGAGGGATGCTGTTTTGCTAATAGATTAGAGAGAGTCATTATGAGATTGTTTGAGCTGTTTGATATGTATGCAATAGAACCACCAGGTTTCACAGCCATACAAAAGTGAGACATATATAATAGTATTAGAAATTTTGAGTCTCCTGAAAAAGTCTTTGTACTGTAAAATTTTGATGCAGAGTTTTCCAAGCACCAAGTTTGCTTTCTGGACTGTAAATGGTATTATTTCTGGAAATGGTATCCCCCAAGTACTTGAAAATGTTTATACTCTGATGTTGTAGATCATAAATTGAAATGCATGTTTGTAGCAAAATACTGTAATATGTGCTGCAGAGGAAGGTCATGAAATTAAAAAGTGTGTGGCACTTCTAGTCAAGTTCAGGTTCACCTTAAACAAATTCATACCATCAGCACTTTCTTCAACTCTGACTTTCTTTTACCTGTAATCAACTTTAGCAACAGTGAAAGGGAATGGATGACAAAAGCAGGTTTTGGTGAAACTGAAAGCTTCTAGTCCGGAACTTGCACATTGGTGGTGAATTTAGTCATCAATACCATCATCATAAAGAAAGCAATCAGCAAAGAAGAAATTAAATTCTTGGATAGGTGATAAAGCTGACAACTGTAAGGTTGTCTATAAACCTGTCTTCTTGAGGTTAACTGTCAAACCAAGCAACTTCAATGCATTAGAGAATGTTGACAAGTGTTTGTAAGGGGGTTCTCTTGGTGCACAAAGACTGCATAGTTGTCCCCAAAGAACACTTTTACAAGTTATAAATATCATTGCAGGTACTAACTAGGCAATGTAGGTCAAAGAGTGACCTCTCCAAACAGTATTTGATGTTGGTCTAGAGTTTTGACAGCATACAGTAAAATTCAAGTGTATACTGTTTCTAAGTACAACATATAAATATGTAAACTTAACTGCAAAATGCAATTCTGCTCTTTACTAAGCAATTATACATCACAAAACCACTTAAAATATTCCATTTGATATTATATGCGAGTGAAAAAAAAGTCACCAAAATCAGCAATTATTTTCTACTTTTCAAAAATGTTTTAAAGAGATCACTTCACTTTGTAATAACAGAAATATATGAGCAAGTAATCTTGAAATGGAACCAGAAGGCAATGGAGGAGAGGACTTATATTAAATTCATAACTGCACAACATTTAATAGGAAAAATTTATAAAAAAAAAAAAAAAAACCACACACAAACATCACTCAAAGTTCATGATACTTTTAAAATAGACACTGACAAATTCCTGAACAACTAAAAATTGTGCAATTTTAAATGAAAAGAATTTCTAATGGCTAAATTAATAAAGTATTAATTTTAGAAATGATCTGTACAATGCTGAAGATATCTTTCAAACTGGTGACACCAACAAATAGTTTACTGGACAGAATTTTCAAGCTAAAATATACATTATCCAATATAACAGATCTTCTATAAACAGAAATTAAAAAAATAATTCTAGTTCAAGAAAACCAATTGTCATGAAGATATAAAATATTCTCTAGTAATTTTTATCTTTTAATATTAATAAAGAAACAGCTTTTATTTTTTGGTTTTTAACTTGGATTAATATTATTTCTTTAAGATTATATATATATTTCTTGTTTGAATTGCAAACTAATTCACATCACTTTTCAGGAGATACATTGTTGAAAATGTAAAATAATATAATCCATAGTTACGCAGAAATTAAACACATATGGATGGAAATGAGTTTGAAAATGAACAGTTTCATTTTTTTGTATCTAGTCTGTAAGAATTTAAGCGACAAGTCATTAACCAATTTTACATTTTTAAAATCTCAAAAGATAAAATAATACAAACATACATATACATACAAAAGTGCAGCTTAACATGTAACTGAAATTTTCATCAATTAATGTTTGATCCAAGTAATTAATATTCAGCACTAAATTAAGTGCATTTACAAAGATTATGTTGAAAATATTTGTTGTGTAAAATAATTTTTTTTTTCATTTTCCTATGCTCTTACACATGCACCTACAAACCCATGGAAAAAAATTGTAAAAAGCAATAAAAAGTTGGGTATGAGTTCATATTGGATTATTGCTTTATCTATAGTTTTTACTTATATAGAAAGCATGGCCATATTTACATTTAATGTACATTAGAAAACAAGTGAATGATTCTTTATTCAACTAAAATTTAAAATACAACGTTGAAAAATCCAAGGTCAGTTAGAAATATTCCAACATCCTATCTCTTCCTTTATACCAACTGCAAAACTATTTCAAAGTAATTTAAAGGTGTAATAAAAATTACAATAAACCAAAAAATAAAATAAAAATAGTACTCTTGTAACAGATATAAGTGCTGTCCATAATAGTTATGCTAGTGATAATTTTTAAATTTATAATTATGTCAAAAAAAAAAAAAAAAAAAAAAAAAAAAAAAAAAAAAAATTTTCACTGGGAATTTTATGTACATTTAATAAATGAGGAATAAAATAAGTTTGTCATGGAGAAAGTTGCATGAGAAATGACAAGCATGCCTTACCAAATGATAGGAGACCCAGAATGGAAACTACAGGGATTCCTAGAGAAGGTAGTTAAAAAAAAAAAAAAAAAAAAAAAAAAAGAAAGAAAGAAAGAAAGAAAAGCAAGAGGAAAGGATGAAACACCAATTATAAGTAGACAAAATGTATGGTTGTCAACAAAAGTAACATCCCAAGATGCGAACTAAGAATTAGAGACACCAAAACCAAGCAAGCAGAAAAATTTAAATATCTAGGAAGCATTTTAATAGGGAATAGAAAAAGTAACACCAAAATTCAAAGAGACATTGCAATAACAAAAAGATATCTTCCAAAAAGCTAAGTAAAAGAAACATGAAAATTTTGTTAGAAACAAAGAAAAGAGTACTGAACAGTTATGGAATATTGATTCTCTTATATTGCAGTGAATGCTGGACAATCTCCTTACAGATCAAGAGAATGGGATTCTACAGAATAATACCAAGAACATCATGGACTGAACATTTTAGGGAAAATAGAAACAAAAACGACACTTATATTTTGAATCAGAAAAAAATTGAAATTTCTAAGGCACATTGGGAAAGAAGACTTGGAGAATTTGACACTCACAGGACATTCTGAATGCAAGAAGGACAGTAAAACAGTATATAACATAACAAGCTTGTGTAAATGGTTGGCAGAACAGGGAGTTTGAGAAATAGCAAAAAAAACATATTACTAAGAGCTACAGGAAGTTGTGGAGAGCTATGATCTTCCACATCCTGAAGGGACCTCTTACATAGAAGATAAATATGAATTACAATCCACTTAAACACAGGAGTTATAAATAAACTACAGTCATTAGATAATTTTGTTGCAATTATGAATTTCTTCTGAAAAAACTCACCAGAAAAGCAATGTTTCACACAAAGAACCAAAAAGAATGCCATTGTTGTATAATGTAGTATTTTTTAACTTCAAACACTGAAGAGTTATAACAATATACCACTATTATACATGTAAACATTTTGACAAAGTAATATGGCCTTCATAAAGATAGAAGAATCCAATGCAAAGCAAATATCACAAAACATTTTCTTCTCACAAAAGAATTAGACAGCAAAAGTTCACATTTTATCATGTGACAATTCTTTGAATTGTTTATAAATCTCAGGGCCATTTTTTTTAATATATATTTCTCTTGCTCCACTGAAGTATTGAAATTATATATATATATATATATATATATATATATATATATATATATATATATATATATATATATATATATTTCAATACCCAGACTTTTCCTTGTTTTTGTTTTCAGCATGCCAGGGCATGTCACGATTTACTTACTCACACACACATGTCTCAAACAAAACAAAAAATATTCAGACTAATCTACTTACAATTTTGCAGAACTGATTATCCATTCATAAGGCGGTTTATATAATAACCAATAGTGACCAGTTGAGCATTTATTTATTTATTCTTTTTTGCAAAATACCGTTTTTGTTTGGAATTAATGGATTCCATTCCAACATTATTTCCTTCTACTCTGAACATTATTTTTGGTGGATACCCATGTTTGAGGAGACACCCTGTGTTTTTTTGTGTTAATTCTAATGGTAGGCTCCATCAAGAGACTTAATAAAGAAAATATGGCCTCCAGCAGGGTTTGAATCTGCATCCTCCTTTACGAGGGAAACCACCATCTGATCTTGTATGCTTTAGGCCACTATCATAGTGATTTCCACTACAAAGAACACTACTAGAAAGGACATCTTTATTAAATCTCTGTATAGGTAGGTAGACATAATTCAGACTGTTTTTTTAAAAAAAAAAACAAATAAAATAATGAAAGCACCTCATTTACATAAAAGTAAAAGTAAGATTTAGAGCAATAACAATTTGTATTATATATTTTAGGAAATGGATTAAATCCAACATTTTTAGTTTATTTGTTTAAATATTATTTTTGAAATGTGTACTCATATTTGAGCAGATGCTCTGCTTTTATTTACTTATTAAAGCAGTATATTTATTTATTTATATCCACCAGCCTGAAATATTCAGGCCAGTTGATAATAAATATACTCATTAATAAATAAAAAAAAAAACAAATATGAATATATATATATATATATATATATATATATATATATATATATATATAAGTATCCATTTAAAATATTTAAACAATATATGTAGATATATATATTACATGAATGAACTGGGATCAAATATGGATCATAATCCAACAGAATCATAGGATAAGGAACAAATAGGAAACGTTTATAAATTTAATGTTTCGCTTCTATTAAAAGGTTCATCAGAGAATAATATATGGAGAAAAAACTAGTATTTTTAATCTTTGCTTTGTTTGTCTTTCATTGGTTAAGCAGACTTTATATACCTTTTGTCTTGTCAAGCAGCCTTTGTGCGTAAATTTATGTAAGCAAATGTAGCATGATTTTAGTTTGTCTATGTGGGATTCAGATGATAGTGTGTGTGTGTGTGTACGTGTGCATGTGTGCGTGTGTTTAGTAGGTGTTTTTATTTATGTATGGTTGTTGTCTACATGTTCATTTGGGGAGGTTTTTATGTAACACCTTTTGTCATGGTGATAATAGTAGTAGAAAAACTTATTTTAGATTCTTTATAGATTTTATAAAAGTTGGTGATATCAGGTAATGTGTTTGACATGTGTTTATAGATTGTAAGAGATTTTAGCAGAATCTCCAGAAAGTATATATGTAAATAAACAAACATGAAAACATGCATGAAGTTAATTAATATTTGATTAACAAATTTTTATGAAATAGTTGTCTGGTTATTTGGTTAGAATTGAGCATTTTGAGGAAGTGGCTTCTACTTTCATGTTTCTGATATAAGAGTAGATCTTCATTCCTAACAGTAGGTTGAAAAAACAAAAAACGTTTTGAAACAATTAAGGAACAAGGCATGGTGGTTGCAGGAGTTATACACATTTTCGTTCTTTTTAATTCAAGAAACTGTCTTGATATGGAAAGCAAGCAGGTGCAAAACAGCTTGTGTCTCTTATATCACAATGAGTCAGACTAGTAAATGATTTATTGAATATTCTTAATACAAAGAACAGAAGAAAAACCTATAATATATATAATGTCAAACTTTGTTGAAATGAGTTCAAGAAGAAAGAGCAGCTGAGGTATGAAATAAGTCTTTATACAATCTTATTGCTTTTATTTTGATCTTCTATAAAACAATAAAAAGAAAAAAATGAATAATAGATAGAAAAAAAATGACTTAACAAAAACATGTACAAAGCAAATAGTAGCTATATTTGCATACATGCCACAACTTGGATTTATGGACATAAGAGCATGACTTTTTCAGACTATCATTTGAAGCTGCTGGCCACAGAGTTGCATATTCAACTCTCAGCCTGTAACTGCCTTAATCCTTGGGGAGGGGCTAAAGAAAACACTTGTGAGAATTTTTTTTGTTCCAAAGTGACTGAAAAGATATCTCTAAAAATTTGGCAGTGAATTGGATAGTGATTCAAGACAGCTACCAGTTATCAGTGAAACTAACGAGACTTGGAGCAGGGGAAGAGAGCTTAGAGATTTTGGCACTCACATGAATAGCGAAGGCCAGAGAGATACATCAAGTAATGTACCAAATAAGTTTGCATAAATGGATAGCAGAAGAAGGACTGGAAGAATCATAAGGGTACAAAAACTGCTTAAAGCTACAAAGGATAGGAAGTCATGAAAAGCCATGACCACCTAAGTCATGAAGGGTCATGGTATATAAAAGGATATATTTAATATGAAATCCTATTACCAAATAGTAACAAGTCTTTATTTTTTTTTTTAACAAGTTTTAAGTAGAGTGGTTCTTGCATTCGGAAAAATATAGTACAGTATGCAATTTCTAGCAAAATGAAGCCTCAGAGGTAAATTGGATAGTAAAAGATAGGTAGTGCTGACATCCAATGTACTGGAGGTCAAATGATATCAAGTCTGGATTAAAATAGCTTTTTTACAGAAAAAAAAAAAAAATGTAATCAAATTGCGGAAATTAGCTCTATAAACAACATTCTTACTCCAAAGAATGGTGCAATGAAAAAAGTAAACATGACTGCAGAAACATTGAAAAGCCAAAACATAAGGAGAAATTAAAAATCGGGCATGGCCAACCATATATGGAAAGAAAAGGGAGATCATCACCCTCAGTGGGGTGAAGAGATAACATCACTGGAAAATACAGAAACTTATGGAATAAGTATATATGCTAGGCCACAAAAATCTAAGCCAGCAAAGTATAGACATGAATACAATATGGGAATCAGTAAAAGAAAAACAAAATTGTAATATGAACTCTGGTAAAAAAATTTCCAGAGATATTAAGTTTATAAGTCCCTAAAATTCACTCACTCAAGGACACACAGTGGATAAAAGCATTTGTTGAAATAATCCAAAAAGTGACTTGACCTAAAGAGTTGCAAGTTCAAAGCAAAAGGAACAAAAACTTGGGGAGTTGAATTACTAAAGGGAATTAACTGAAACAGAGATATCCAAATAAGGCAGATATGTGGAATTAGAACAAACTACCCCTGTAGACTAAATAAAGGGTTTAATTTGAAATTCCAATATGGATCACCTGAAGAAGGCCAGAGCATACAACAGCCGAAATGTTGTGAATATGGCAATAAAGATGAGGACAACAGTCCAAACAAAGTAAATAGTGTAAATAGTTACAATACCTCATCTCAGAAATATAGACAGATGAAGCTATTAATAGATTCCTGAAGATGTTCAGCTATACAATGCAGCAGACATAATTCTAGAGACTTTGCAGTATATTCAGAACTCATTTGAATTGCAGGATGTTACTCTTTACAGGCTTCCATTAAAAGTTAGGATGCCATTCATACTTCAGAAATTTCAACTCTCCAAAGTTGCACAATGTAACTTGTCAAGCTGTCCCACATGTCATTGAAATAATTATCCTAAATGGTGTTGGCATAAAGAGGATATGTTAATTCACAAGATTGCCACATTTCTAACAGATATGCCCTTTGAACTTCAGTGACTTTAATTTACAGCGAAGGTTAGCTTTACCATGATTATGAACAAGGCACAAGGACAATAACTCCAAATGTCTGGCTTCAACCTGACTTCCCTATGCTTTTTCTATAGTCACATCTATATTAGTTGATCTCAGGATGGACTACCAAACAAGCTTTTCATATTGGTGCCAAATTAATAAATACTATCAAACTAAAGGATACCATTTTATTTTATGCATTGCAATATTTTTTCAGGAACAGCTATGTTGTGTAAATAATCTTTTCCATGTTTATTTGAAGTTATTCCCTTTGCCAATTAATGCTGGATATTCCAGCTGGTGTTATGATTGTTTTATTTTATTAGATAATCTTGTTAATCTCTTATTGCGACTAATTTATTAATTTAAATTAGTCATAGGTAGTAAGCATAAAAAAATAAAAACTGTGTGCATGTATATGTACATTATAAAACAGTTTTAAGGCATACTATGTTTATGGGATAAAAGCATTTAATATCTTGTATGGAGCATGTGTAAATATAAGAAGTGTGGAAACTGATGTCAACACCAAATTGTGACAGTGTTTCAAGCTTGAATGCCATCTTCAGAGCTGAAAACTGTATTCAACTATGAAATAGACTGTCGCCACACAGTGTTGACCTCAGTGTCCACACTTCTTTATATTAGATACAGGGAAAGAAAGACCGTGAGTTCAATATTATCTGTTAGGCATCTTGGTTTATATCTCCCATAGATAAGAAGAGACAACTGCAATTTCATTAATTTATTTCTTTTACTCATATTTGTCATTTTGCATGTTTTTTTTCCTTTTATTAAAACGTTTATAGTTGATATAAAATAAAAAGTTGATAGCTGATTAAGAATGAAATTTATTTTAATTCATTCATTAAAATTTCCTTTAAAAATAAAATGATTAGCCTACTCTACTTAAAATAAAAGACTTTTCCTTCTTGGGAAATTATTGCTTGTTTTGAACTTGGTTAACAAGTTCTATAACTGGCATTCCTGGGGAATTGAAGAAGCTTTCTTAAAAAAGATGTTTTTTTATTTTCATTAGATAAATTACATTATTTTGGAGAGAGATTCTTGTTTATTTAAAAAAAAAAAAAAAAAAAATAGAGCGACAATAAAAAAAATTATTTATAACAATGAGATATACAAAAATATTTGGTTTATGATGTGGTTATGTTTCATGTTTCCTTGCATTGGTCAGTAAAAGCAAAAGAAATTTTTACAGGCTCTAAAATAAGTTATTTTAAAACTTGCCTCTTCCATTTAATTAAATGGTCTATCAAATGTAGATCAGCCATTCTTGTTCTTCTATGTGCTGTTTCCCTTCACGTCATGGACAACTGTGACTCTCCACAACTTCCTGTCCTTTGTAGCTCTTAGTAAGTTTTGTCTTTTCACCATCTCTCCCATTCCTGGTTTCACCATTCATTTACACAAGCTTGTTAGGTTACTTGTCATTTCTCATTATGGTATTCTCAGCATCCTACTGTAGAACCACATTTCTGTTGCCTCAAAATCTCATTCTTCATCTGTGAGAAGATTGTTCAACATTGTCATAAAGGAGGACCAATATTACATAAAAGTTCAATCTTTTCTTTGTTTCTAATGGAATTTTCCTGTTAATACTTTGCTTAGCTTTTTGGAGGCATCTTTCGCTATTCCAGTGCACCCACAAATTTTGGTATCACATTTTTTGTTGACTGTTAAAACACATGCCGGATATTTTGGCTCATCCCTGCAGACTAGGGTTTCTATACAGAGTCTCCCTATTTTCTTAATTAAATGTGAAAGTTTTATTTTAATCTTTGTCTTAAGTAGAAATAACATTGATACTCTTGAGCTGGAAATCATTCAAGGAACTGAAAAAGAACCCACAAATGTCTGTTTGGTTCTATTGTGCAAGCCATTTGTGTAGTATGGCACAAGGTCAAATAGATGGGGTATTCAGATTCTATTATGCCCATCTTTTAAGTAAGGAGTGCCCATCTGCTTTCAAAATGAAACACTGGAAATCAAAGCTTTTAAATGGGCACAAACACTGAATACTGGTAAATTCAGGAAATATGAAACTATTAAAAATAAATAAACCTATTTCATATGCAAAGATTTATAAGCTATAAAAAAAAAACAAAAAAAAAAACAAAATCAAACAATCATATGTAAGCAATTTAAGTTAATATTTATTTTTAATATGTTTTTCAGGATGTAGATGATCATGGCTCGCCACAGTTTCAATTCATTTATTATCTCTGAATTCCCATAATATTTTATGGAAGATAGAATGGTTTCCCAGGATCTCCACCATGGGTTTTGAATTCAGAACAGTCCTTCAAGATTGGCTAGAACCAAAGACTAGAGAATCCAGTTTATTCTTTTAGAGAACCCATAGCTGGAGGGAGAAGAGATGGATATGTGCCTTTCTAAAATTTATTAATATGAAAGTGAAAGGAACAGAATAGGTGAGAATTTCAATTTGTCTTGCAGATTCCTTTTCCACATTGATAACCATCATGGTACCTATAACTTAGTTACTGGTTCTTTATTAGATGTAACCATTAGCTGTAAATATTTAATGTCACTTGTGAAAGCTGAGGATTATGTTCTCTCAAATGTGAGTAATCCAGTAATCCTTCTAAAATACAGATAGTTCTCTGTATATTATATATTGAATGCAGACAACAGCTGTGCAAAAACACAAAAAAATACATCAGTTCTTGTTTATTAGAAGAAACAAAAAAAAAAAAGAAAAAAAAAAAGCTGATCTATCAGGACTTCCATAATTGAAAGCTACACACCCTTAACACAAAAATCAACAATTCAATATCTATCGTTCTTCACTCTTTACATTTCCTTATACAATACAAGACTCCCATATTATTAATGGGTGGTTAAATGTGCCTTATTTATTAGAGAATCACTGACTGATTGCAAGAAGTTATAATATACACTAGTTTATCAAGGGTACTGAAAAGTTCTTGACTTTAATCAAGAAAGCCTTAAATTAATAATAAAGCATCATGATTATGTGCATCTAAATTCTCACTGGTATCTCAGTATGAAATATGTCTTTCATGTGACCAAGAAGTGGTATTGCCACAAATCAAAGATGGTTATAGACAATAAACAAGCAAAACTCTTGTGGGACTTGCATATCCAAAGCAACCATAAACTTGAATATATGAAGCCTGATATTACTGTGGTCAATAAAGTCCACAGAAAAATGATGCTGCATACCCAGGAGAACAAAAAACAGCTAAGAAGCATCTGTCTATATTTCTGAGATGAGGTATTTTGTACACTATTTACATTATTCAGACTATTGTCCTCATCTTTGTCACCATATTTATTACATTTCTGCCATTGTATGCTCTGGCCTTCTTCAGGTGGTTGGAATGTCAAACTGAACCCTTTAATTTGCTCACTGGGGTAGACTGTTCTAGTTCCAGGTTTTAATGAATGTCAGTTATCTCCTGTTAATTCCTCTCTCCAAGTTCTCCACTGCCTTAACAAGGTATTAAACGCACACTCTTAGTTAGATCCAATGACAGGACCCAAAGAGTAGGTGAAATAAAGGGTTCAGTTCGACATTCCAACCACCTGAAGAAGGCCAGAGCGTACAATGGCTGAAACATTGTAATAAATATGGCAACAAAGATGGGGACAATAGTCTGAATAATGTAAATAGTTAAGAAGCAGATAGGCAGATTTCCATACTGATGTTGCATATTTGTGGGATATGAATATTGCCATAGTACTCATTATCATTGGTTCATTAGACTATTCCTAGAATTTTAAACAGTAACCTGGAATTGCTTGGAATCAAATTGCATATTTCAACCCTTTAGAAATCAGCATTACTAGAAACTGTCAATATTCTGAGAATGGAGGTCTGAGGTCAAAGCAACTTGATATAACCAATAATGTAAGATCTCCAATATAATTTAATACAGAAAAAGTCATTGTTAATGGCCATTCCTCTGAAGCCCAGCAGATCAATGCACGAATCCCCAAGGCATGTTTCTGAGTTTTACCCTCTGCTTTACATTAATGATCTGCTTAAGAGTATACTACAATCTTTAGTGAATATTTATGCTGATAATACAACAGTATATGGATGCACCTCCAAAAATCTAATGACCAAAGCCTGGTAGCTGACCTCTCCTCTGATCTAGCTCTAATGGTTCAATGGGGGGGGGACAGGTTTGTCATATACAATACCTCAAAAACCAAACTAGTAATATTCCGTCATCACTGAGCAGACCATGGATTGTGATGAACAAATGTCGAATGTTCTCTCAAATAGGCTCCTTGAACCAAACCTTGTAGAATTTGTATATACGTTCTATCACTAAAGATGCTGGAAAAATGGTTGATTACTGTGCTGCTCCAGTAAATAACCAACTTCTACTATACGCTATACTTATAGCAGCCAGATCAGCTGGAAAAATGGAGTATTACTGTCCAGTCTTCACTTTCTAGACTTGACAGAGTTCAAAAATGTCTGCCCAGCCTCGTGGGTGATTAATTATCATCTACCCTACAACCCTTTTCCTACAGATAAAATATTGCAGACCTCTTGCTACTTTATTAGTATTTCTATAGAAAAATGTTTAAATGAGCTACATTCCTTAGTTCTACCAACTCTAACTCCACCAGGCCACATACACATATTTCATTAGTAAAAAGGAAGTTCCACTGCAACAGCTTCTTTTCATGGACTGCTACTTTGTGGAATGCTTTCTTGACCACAATCTTAACCTGTTCAAGTCTAGGGTTGATGGCTATTTTTCCTCACATATCCTCAAAAAATTGCATCTCTTCTTACTTATACAACAACCTCCTTCAGTAAGCCTATAACCTTGAGTAGCTCTTGACCTTGTATCAGGTAAAATTTAGTGGAAGAAATAAGATAATCTTATGTTTGGTCAGATTTGGGAAAAGAAGTTGAGAACTTTTCAGCAACCTTCTCTACATTAACAACCGAAATACGGAAAGTATAACAACCAAGTCTGAATAGCAAAGCATATAATAAATCATGACAGTTTAAGACAATACTAAAATTTACATCAAAATAGTCCAATATATATTTTTCTTTATATAATGGTCTCTTAATAACGCAGGAAAGAATGATACTCCATGAACATATGAAATGACTTCTTTCAGTACAAGTTAAGAAAACCTCTCTTTCAATTCCGGCAACACACTGCCAATTTCACTAGTAAATACTGATGTTGCTAGCAATTTCAATTTTGTGTGATTTCAAATAAACCCTAGCAAATTCATCTGAAAATCATGTAGGTATCAAAAGCATGAATACTAGTCATTACAAATACAAGAAAAAAAACTGAACAGTCAAAATAGAACCATGGTGTCATCAAGTATAGAATTATTAATTACAAATATGAAAAAAAAAAAAAAAAAAAAAAAAAAAAAAAAAAAACTAATGAATTTTATAGAAATGATCATTCCAAGAAACACAAAGTATTAGAAAAACTATGAAATAATGAAAATATTAAATATAATAAAATGAGAATAAAATGGCTGATGAAATTAACATTAACGAATTAAATAATCCCCGCCATCAGGCAAAATCTTAATGCCATGAGGCTCTGGAAGAACGGGGAGGCTAAAGGAGAACATATGGTTGAAAATAATGGATTTACAATTATTGTTAACAGGGTCAAAAATAGATCCCATAACTCTTTTGTTTGTCATATAATCTGGTTCCCTTGGGACATAAACAAATTTACCTAGCAATATAAATTTGATATAGGTCTTATGAGAAAATCAATAAGTCAATATCTGCTTTTGTCTCATTGGCTATTTTATAATTTTTCTATGTTTGTCCATTTAATTTCCTCATCTTTGTTTATCATGTCTCAGCTGTTGTAGATAACAGTCAAAGAGTGCAATGGCTGAAATAAGATAGGCAACAAAAAAGGAAATTGGTTCAAATGAAACAGTATAAACTGATAACACTACCTTGTGTCTGCAAAATTAATTCCAATTTATTTTGTAGTAGAACTTTATAGGAAACATATACAAAATATACTGATAACACATGATTATTGAGAACAATTGTTCTTGATAAAAATGACAAGAATTTAAGAGTGTTCTACAGTCAGAGATGAGTAAGTAAGAACTTGTATAGAGGTAACTTTAAGATGATGAAGCCTTGCTGCCAATCTAATGTTACACTTAAATTCATAAAGTTTAGGTAGCATAGAGGAGAGCTTGTGATCATCAATGTCATCATACACACACAGACACACACACAGATCATATGACAAGCATTCACTGGTTAATCTCCTCAAAACTCACTCTCTGATTAGTCAATTCCGACCAATCAGATCGCCTGCACACGAGGAATAATATTTCCTGCACAGAGAGCTTGGAGCCTGTCACATGAGACACTGCCTATATAAACAAACATGAATAAGCCTCTCACTTTTCTTCTCTCTTACTAAGCCAAGATGTAGTCTTCAAGAACTCTCATCTTGACCTTGCGGTCAGACATTAAAGAACATTCCATACCAACATACATTCACTACAAACATTCACACACACACAATGTTAATTGTCTATGTGTTTTGTAAATGTTTTGTTAATACATACATTTGTTTATATATATATATATATATATATATATATATATATATATATATATATATCTTTGTTCGTTTGTCTTCCTTATCTTCAATTGGACTTAATCAAAGTACATTTTATTGTATCTGGACCTTCATTTAGCAGGAAATATAATACACGAGTTTTCTTTACATCTACACCCCATGGTCTGCTACAAGCTCATCAGGACGATCAAGATGAATATATTTATAGAAAAGGCAGAGGGAAGTTACGTTATGGCTGTGAGAAAGTGAATGAAGCAGAGATATCAGGACCTAATAACATTAGATTTTTTCGAATTTTATCAAGTATCTCTAAATACCTATCAGAATCATCAGAATTTCGTTTTTCAATCTTGCAACAAAGTAAATTTCTTTGATTTTTTTTTCTTTCTATATGCTGTGTCCTTTCAGTACGTAGGCAATCATGGCTCTCCACCTCCCTCTATCCCTTGCAGCTCTCAACAAGTTCCTTCCCTCTACTTCCTCCCCCAAACCACGTTCTGTCATCCACTTGCTTAAGTCCACCAGGTATGTCACACGTTGTTTTCCCTTCTCTTTTTTTCCCTCTATTCAACCCATGAGTATCAGTTTTTCCAGGCCCTTCTTCCGCATTATGTGTCCCAGGAACTTCAGCTGCCTCTTCCTGATGTTAAGTATAAGCATTCTCCTTGTTTGCATCCTTTATAAGACCTCATCGTTGCTCACATACTCGGTCCATGTTTTCCTTAGCATCCTTCTGTAGAACCCCCATCTCCATTAACTTGAGTCATCTTTGAGGAAATCATCCAACATTCACTGCCATAAAGAAGGACAGATGTCACGTAACAGCTCAGTATTCTTTTCTTTGTTACCAAAGAAATCCTTCTGTTTCGCAATACTCTGACCAGCTTTTGGAATGTATCTTTGGCCATCCCAATATGTCTATGGATCTCAGTGTTGCATTTACCATCCTCTGTCAGAACACTTTCCAGATATTTAAACTTATGAGTGCTTGATTTTAGAGTTCCTGACATGCAAATTGTGTGACTTTTCTAAAGAGGGCAAAATATTAACTGAGCAAGTTTCTCCTGTTTGAAACATTTACTTTTTGCCTTCTGAAATTCATTATATATCTCATGTATATGGAGAAGTGGAAAAGTTCTCTACTCAAACCACCAGTTCACAAAAATACTTTTCACAGAGTACATAGATACTGAAATTCTCAAATGTAGGATTAACATTATAATGCTTGACCAAGGGTACATATAACGCTCAACCTAAGTAGAAGTGACAATCTATACCCGAGTCCATTTTTTAATGGTAATATGCTAGTTCTCAATAAAATGTCAACAGGAAACCTAAATTTATTTATTTTTTTTATAAACCAACACAAATCCCATTCACAAAAAAGATTAAAAGCAGATTTTTTTTTTTTTTTATTATTTTAGATATCATAAATCTATCAGAGGGATTATGTGAAAATCATGTTGTAGAGCAGATACCTAATAAAAGGGCAGATTAACACAATGGTCATCAATAATTCCCTTTTACATTTGCATAGACATGGAGGAACTAACAAGCCTTTGGGACCTGTCCTGACTTGTTAGATTACATTCTCTTATATGTAAACAAACACGTTTGAAAGGTAGCTAGTCATTCAATATCTTCACTTTCAGTTTTTATGCTGTTATATAGCAACAGTTTCAGGAGATGCATGTACTTGTAAATTTACTGTATATTTTTCATTTCTTTTCAAGCTTACCTTTGTTGGTAAATGTCATATTTATACTGATGGAAAATAAAATTGCAACATTATGAATATTCATTTCAATCTACTTAAGATTAAATGTACAGGTATGATCACATATACAGATTAATATATATACAGGTTTAAAAAATAAATAAATAACTTATACTTTGTATAAATACACTGTATATCCTCTTTGGGCATTAACACAGGCCTGTGCTCTCATGCATATCATAGTAAATATAATCCTAAAATACATTATTCTATTAGTCTAGCATGCTGGCACAATGCAGCAAGAGTTGCACATACACTAATTAAATGGACTCATCAAGTCCCATAAATGTTCCAATTGCAACAGATTTAGTGATTATATGAAAAAGTTACCAGATATCTTGCAGATTATATTAAGTAGTTTGAGCATCATTTCAGTAAGAATTATCTTGCTGAAATAATAAGTTGGAATAGGTTATGGATAAACATTGTATGGTTCAATGTTCTCTTTCCACAAAGGTAAGGTAGAATTAACTTTTAGCATCCCATGCCATGATGACCTAGGTTGGGTCTATATATTCATTTGATCAATGTTATCAATATCAAAGTACTACTGAGGTGTTATGTCTAACATATGTGGTAATTCTCCAAAATGACCATTTAGCCTCTTGTAGGCTCAAAATCCACCCCACCTGTCTCAAACATCTCTAATTGAACAAAAAGAGCCCATGTACATCTATGTGGCATGATATCCACTTGCAATGGATTCTTTCACCACACTGAAACTTATTGCAGTAAACATCACTGTCTAAAGCTCATACTGTGTACTGGCATGAGTGTTACTATGTCACAAAATGGCTGAAATCTTTGAAAAAAAAGTTTTTTTCTTATATCTACTATTCCCCTAGTATTCACATTAGGTCAAAATTGGTAATGTCCTGCAGGGTGTTATGATTTTATTTTCCAATAGAATATTTTCTCCTTTGGACATCAGGATGAAACCAATCTATTGATTGCAGCTCACCAATAGAGAAGTAAACTGACTCCTTCCCTTCGATAGTTCTTTTTTTTTGGGGGGGGGAGAGATTTTGAGCAAGTTTTAGAAATCATGAAGCTCCCATGCCAGAGATATGGTGATGCAGTAGCAGCAGGCTTAAGTATCACAGTTGCTCAGCACTGCTCCCTTAGGTGGGCAGAGTTCTCCAGCAGAAACAACAGTTTGTTGATGCCTAGTACAGTTAGGATGCTACTGAGAGATATTTTTTACTAATGCCTCTTCACACAAATTTCTAAAAGGCTAGGATAGGGTTTCAAGCCTTAAATAGAAAAGTAAACAGACTCCCTCCCTCCACTAGGTTGGGGTGAGACCTTGAGCGATACCTAAGCTCTCTGTAGCAAGGATATGGTGAAACCAGAGGCAGAAGGTTGGTTGGTTGTAGTTGCTGAGCACTGTCTGCATTAGATTGTTTGGTCAGCACTGCTTCCTCAGCATGCAGAAAAGTTTTCCAACAGAACTAGTGGTTGGCAATACCTAGTACAGTTAGGATACTACCATGAGGCATTTGGCTAATGCCTCCATTGTACTGCTTTGGCTTTCCATAGGATCAGGTGTTATTCAAACCAGGGAGTGCTGCTGTTGCTGTGCAATGACAACTTGGCACTATAATCTATCACAGAAAATGACTGTCTTTGTAAAATATGACAGTCGATGATAGTTACTCAATGCCAATAATACAATAAGAGATAAAACTGAATTCATTTTTTTTTTTTAATAAAATTAATTTCTCTACTACAGATAAATTTATTTGTTAAGGTAATCACAATTAAGATAATACAAAATCACTACCTCAGTCTCACTATAACATACAATGTACATCATAGCACTTTAAAGAAGAGAATATAGCAAAATAAGTGTAAAGGTCATATAAACTCATATCATATAAAGGTCATATAGAGAGTAATGTGTGTAAAGGTCATAAGCAAAATAAACAAAATAAGTGTAATAGTTGCTGAAAACCACAAAATCAAAATAAATTTTAATGATAGGCAGATTATAGACTTGATGTCTTCTGAACACTTTTGTATTTTTGTACGAATCCCTTTATAAAAAAATATTTCATTACTTCCACAATTACTTGTATCAAGGAAGATATGTTCCAGTTTTATTATAGATGGAAAGGGGGTCTGCCTGTACATCTGTGTGCAAAGCACTCATTAGATATGATTCTGGGGGTTTTGATTGAAAAAGTAGAGAAAGATTGCCACCATCATAAAACTCCAACTAAACTGCAATTACTATTTTGATATGATCTCGACATGAACAATTACAGACACTCTGGAGACAGATTTCTTTTTATATGATCAGAGAAGATGGCATTAAAGTAATTCATTGTTCTGTCATTTTGAAAGACATCAAATTGGGTCCATATCTTTTATTGGACTACTAGGTTACTTGTACTGTCAAAAAAAAAAAAAAAAAAAAAAAAAAAAAAATATATATTTGTGACATATTTAAGTAATTTTGAAATTGCATTGTACTTATCTCAAGAGTTACATTGCTCTGCATTCTCTAGTTTACATTACACACCTCTTTAGTATGAAACAAAAAAGTAAAACTAAAGATAACAATTGATTCTCTACCTTGCTCGCTTACTTTATTTTTTACATATTTTAGTTGCATAATTCATTACAGGATCTTTGGAAAACTCTTGTTCACACAATCCTTCCATTTTTTTCTATTCTTTCTACCATGAAAGAAAGAAGAAAAAAAAAAGAAGAAAAAAAAAAAAATTGTTCCCTTTTTAATTTGGCCTTTTCTACACTTGGGAAGTGCACCCCCTTGGTTTTGGCGTGATAAAATCTTTCTTAAATGCTTAAAGCACATAACTGGATTGGTTTCTTCAACCAACATGGCCAAACCAGTATAATTTTTTTTTTTTTTTTTATTACAAAGTCAGTGATTTTTTTAATTCTTTTCCCAGTGTTACAAATAAAAACTATTATAATAAATTAAGCATATTTTAGAGCATTATTTTGAATTATATTTCTTTCTCTACGATTTGCATTTAGTAAATATCTATATTTCTGAGATGAGGTATTATGTACACTATTTACATTATTTGGACTATTGTCATCTTTGTTGCCATGTTTATCACGTTTCAGCCGTTGTACACAATAGCCTTCTTCAGGTGGTTGGAATGTCAAACTGAGCCCTTTATTTCACTCACTGGGGTAATCCTCAAGGACACATGGCACAGTGGATAAAGGTGTTAGTTAGATCCAGTGACAGGACCCAAAGAGTGTGAGTTTAATACCTGGTTAAGGCAGTGGAGAACTTTGAGAGGGGAATTAACAGGAGATAACTGACATCCATTAGACATGGGACATGGAACTAGAACAGTCTACTACAACGAGCAAAATAAAGGGTTCAGTTTGACATTCCAACCACCTGAAGAAGGCCGGAGCATACAATGGCCAAAACATTGTGATAAACATGGCAACAAAGATGAGGAGAATAGTCTGAATAATGTAATAATAATTCACCTATCATTTTTCTTTGCTTTTGATCTTTTGTTTACATCTTTTAAAAATAAGAAACTCTTTCACACTGTGTGAAATTATAAAAGGACAAAGTTAAACTATTCTAGTTTAACAATGACAATGTGCAAAACTTATGATAAAACACACTAACAAATGAGTTGACCTCTTAAAATAAGGTATTACCAATCATTTGAAATCAGCTATTTTGTTCTTTTAAGTTTTAAAAAATTCCAGTGATAATATTACTCATGATATGTGCCCCTGATTTCAAACCAGGAATCCAGATTTAATTATCAGAAATTTAAAAAACACAAAAAAATCATAGACTTCACCACAAAATTGAAAATATTATGGAACATAAACATGTGAGAATTATACTCATCATAATTAATACATTTCAGAAAATCTCAAGTATTTTTTTTTTTTAAAAAGACATGAAGAATTAGTAAGTGAAGAAGAACTGAAACTCTCATGAAAAAAAAAAAAAAAAAAAAATCTCTAAAATCAGTGAAAGAACGAAAACAAACACTAAAGTATTAAAGAAACTTGCTGCCACTTGATTTTCAATAAAAGACATTAAGTTTTGTTGGTGTGAAAAGACATACAAAATAACAATTATATCTACATTGATGCCCTTGTTTGTATCACCCAATCTGTAGTATGAAAAGCAAAGAATGACAGATGAAAAATCAGATATTTATTTTTTAATACTAAAGTCCCCTCAGTATTTAAGGCTCAAGAGCCACTCATGGTAGAGCTTTACTGAAGGAGGTGTTTAATATGAATGTAGGAGGAGATAGAAGGGAGTAGAAATTATGAGGATAGATTGACCCTTGATTTGAAGAGGTTAATATTGTAGTCTTCAGGAAAATATCCATACAAGATTTTCTTCTGCAATGTCGTAGTTCTGGGTAAAAAGTTTTCAAGGTGTAATTTCTTCCTTACAAATGGAATATAGAGGAAATGTGGTGAATCTGAGCTAGTGATACTAATGAGTGGAGTTCATCTGCCATGGAAATATTTGTTTCAGATATGTTAGAGTAGATGGACTTTGAAAGCTGACTATATTTTACAATACTTGGCAAAGAAAGCATTAATTCTCAAAAGCAGACTCTAGACACGACCAATTGAGTTGTGTAGGCACATGAATAAATTAGTAGACTAATGACAAAAAAAAAAAGATTTTATACAACAAATATTTTTTAATGCATACACCTTTGTCAATGCACTTAATCTAATAAGGAATTAAGATCACAAATTGAATGTTATAAAGAATTCAACACAAAATTCAACTAATAACTATATATCAGGCTGCAGATTTATTGATGCATCTTTGTAAGTAATATTTGGTAGAATCAATTCAAAAGAAAAAAAAAAACTGACTTTTATTTGTTTTATGCAGTGTACGTCAGAGGCACCATTATTTTAATGGGTTAGCAAACATCTTGTGGTCACTGATACTTTAACACACATTTTTTTTTCTGAAAAGTAAATGAAGAACAAACAAAAAGGAAAAAATATGGTAGAACTAAAAAAACAAAAATGAAACAATCAGAGCTATAAAATATTGGTTTTCCAGTCACTACCATTGGAAATGCATTTTTGCCAGTAATGGACAAGGGTTTGTATGCCACACTTAAAAGAAAATCTGCACCAGCAAAAGGAACATAAATACTTAATATATATATATATATATATATATATATATACACACACACACACACACACATATCACTGACCACTTCTGAAACATTTACTACTACCTAACTGTGCTCATATCCACTGTTTGTTTTTTGTACATATTCAGCCAGCATTTATGAAAGTTGATAGGTGTAATATTTTCTGCAAGTAGGAATTCAATGATACACATTTTCTTCATACATACTTCCATCACAAAAGCTATTTTGCCACAATGCTACTCAGCACCTGTTAAAAGGCAAAACATGAGTTACTGGAAGAAAGGTTCAACCTCTATTGCCATATTATTAATATCTCCCCCAACACTGTAGAACAATATCAAAATAGAAGGCAGTATCTTTCAGAGCAACTTATCCGTGGTAAAAAAAAAAAAAAAAAAAAAAAAATCGAGCTAATTATTTCTTTTAAAGTTAAAAGTATTTGTACAGCATTGCAAGTGATGAATTATTTTCCAGCCTACTACCCCTTTCCCCACAGATGAAATATTGCTAGCCTCTTGCTACTCTATTTTCATGGCAGGTGTATGGGTGAGCTACAAGCTCTGGTGCCACCAGTTCAGACCTTCACACTCTAGAACATGCCATGTCGCATACACTATCAACTCATCCTCATTCCCTTCATATCCCAATAGTCAGGAGTAAGCTCTACTCGGACAGCTTCTTCCCCAGAACTGTTTGTATTATGATACTGGACTCCAAAAGAATGCTTCTTCAATAACTAAAATCTTAACCTCTTCAAGGGTCAGCCATTGTCTTTCCTTCATATCCTCATAATATGCACATCTTGCTCCCTCCCTTACAACAATCTCATTTTGTAATCCTCTATCTTGTGTAACTTTCGTGCCTTGTACTGAGTGAACAACATACACACACATATTTTATATATATGTATGTATGTATGTATGTGAGAAACTGGTTTCATTGAATAATTTAGACAAATCTTGTACTTATTTTCACAGAGAAGCTTTTTGGTGTTTTTAAAGGAAGAGAGAGAATTTACTGTGTTGATATATATTATCAACATGGTGATTTTTCTCTCGTCCTTCAATAACGACACCAAAAATCTTGTCCGTGAATAAGAATCCCAATGAAAATAAGTAGACAAAAATAAAATTGTTCAATGAAACATGTCTCCGTGAAAACATGCTGACAAAATATACACAATTGAAATAAAAATATACATTTTTTTTTCCTTCCTCACTGGTAGCATAACACAGTTTCATGCACAATGCAATCTTCAGGTGCTGAGTAGAGGGAAAAAACATTAATATATACTTAATAGCACTGTTATATTACATAGAGTACTATTTTATTATCATCTGCCATGCCATACATACATACATACCTCCAAGAGATTTATTTTTACAATGGAGTCAAGGTAAAAGATAGTGAATCTTATTGGAAATTATGTACAGTCAATTACAGTGTCCAGATGTGCTTGACAAAGGACTGTATTAGTAAACCCATTATAGAATTCAATGTCTCAGGGCTTGTGTTTAGTAGAGCAAAATAAAAAAGCCATTAAGGCCTTCCATACCCGAGAAACAATATCGGTGTTTCATACAAGAACTTAGACAACTGGAGGATGTGTTGCTTTCTTCAGAGATTTTCAGACTGACAACTAACTTATAGTGATATCAGATGAAGCATGCAAAAAACAAATAAAATAAAATAAAAAAATAAGAAACCTTGCCACTGAAGTGAAAATTGATATTTTCGCCAACTACCTATATTAATAAAAGAAATATTACATTTTGTATTACCATTGTGACAAAATTAATACTCTGGATCAGTTATTACATTATGCCATAACATACTTTTCCTGTGGCTCTATCTATAAATATCTTCTTGGTAATTGTTCTAATGAGCTTTCCTAATTGGTACATCAACAAATTTAAGCAAAGATGAATTCCCAAAGCTAAACAGGAATTTTTTTTTTTGTCATTTCAATTCTCCTTTTAATTTAAGAGATTCATTGATAAATAATCATGTATAGTGATTGATTATAACATTCAAACAAAATGGCTATCTGAATTCTATAAAAGAAAATTAAAAGAAAAAAATTGAAATTTACTGATACTAAATAGCTTGGTTTTAGCTACCATTACAAATTATGAATAGTTTCTAAATATGGTCGGAATTAAAATTAATAAATATTTGCTTATTGTTAATATAAATGTATTCCTAGATAAATTTCATGTTATATGAAATTCATTTTACTAGAGAGATATTAGTTTTTTTTTGAAGATCAGGAATCCAAAAAATCTAATAAAATTTATAAAGCTAGAATTTTTGTTAAGACAGTGTGGATTGTCTAAGGAAAAGAGTCTCATGAAGATTTGGTTCCAAAACAACAGATGTTACTCATCAATATCAAGAGAACATATCTGTTATATAAGAAACAATAGTAAACATGACAATGTATAATTCTTAAAAAAAAAAAAAATAGTTACACACAGGGGAGATAAACAATAACATGTTAGTAAGATTGTAAGTCTTAGAAAGTAAAAACAAAATCTAATTACTAAAACATGAATCAAACCTTGTAAAACATTGTTAGGAAATGGAAGTGAATGCTAAAAAGATATGTAGCTACAAGTATAAAAACATGATGACTAACAAAAGAATAAAATAAAAAATGACCAGTTTGTACTTCAAGAGTTTTATAAAAATGAGAAACAGAAATTTTCTATTGACAATTTGAAACAATGTACAAATTCAGAAGGTCTGTTTTTTTAAAACTATCTTTCAGTATGAGAAACACCAAAAATAAAATTTAATATATATATATATATATATATATATATATATATATATATATATATATGTGTGTGTGAGATCCCCATACAAGCCTGTTTGACTGTATCACACATCAGTGTGGCTAGATAACCAATTGCTTCAAGCTGGGATTGAAACTCAACAGATTTGACATCAATTAGAGATTCTACCCCTAATTTATCAGCACATAGTAAGAGAACAGGAAATTTTTAATGTATTATATACTTGATGTATACAAACACCAGTAGCCAGGAGCACTCAATTCATAAATGAAGAGCAATGCATTAATAGCAGGAGTAGCCAATGTTTTTAAAATTACCCATTCTCTATTGCATGCATACATACATAGATAGATAGATACCATCTTTGAGAAGTATCTGAAAACCATACCACAGGTTAACTAAAGACTTGTGAGTGAAATTTGGTAAACGTAATTGTTCAGAGGCCATCAATGGTTGTAATATCAACTCATAATTATTAGTGGTGAAAAAAAAAAACCCAACTTATGATAAACAATTTCAACTAAGATAAAAATTAGTGTTTATGAACTTAAAGTAGTGAGACAATTCAAATATCTTGGCTGAAAAAAGAAATAATTTCAAGAGAAGCATGAACCATCTGTAAAAAGAAGAATATCTTTCCAAAATCAAAGATCCTACTGTTGCATGCACTGGCCTTGGACATTAACAGCAGAATTACAGTAAAAAATCCAAACATTAAAAATGAGATGCTACAGAACCATCCTAGGCATCTCCTATGTAAACTGAATCACAAATGACATAATGAAAGTCACTATCAAACAAGGAAAAGGTCTATCGCAAAATCTCATAACTTATCTTCAAGAAGACAAAGTTGAAATTGTATGGGCACAGCATAAGAGCCAACAATCTTTCCATTGCAACCTGACAAGGTTCCACTTTAGACA
Source organism: Acanthosepion pharaonis (assembly GCA_903632075.3). Classification (NCBI taxonomy): domain Eukaryota; kingdom Metazoa; phylum Mollusca; class Cephalopoda; order Sepiida; family Sepiidae; genus Acanthosepion; species Acanthosepion pharaonis. The sequence continues at coordinate 559,899 of CAHIKZ030005505.1, read as the reverse complement.
AGAGAAGAAGATGCAGACAGAGGGGAAAAATGGGCCGAGTGGACTGGATGGGGGGAAAGAGAGAGAGACTCAGATATTGACATGTAACAGAGATATATGGAGAGAGGTGCTCATCTGCGCAGCAACTCTACAACCACACCCACATGGGACTGGAAATGATAATGAGCTTGATTACATTTTAGTATACACTTGACAATCTTCCAATAAAAGTAAAAGAAAAATCATGTAATTAGAGATGTGTGAAACTGTCTGCAGTTGTACACAAAAGAATAATTGACTTATTTTCATTAAACAGGCAGAAGGTGAAAAAGTTAACAATTTGATTTTGGCAAAGAAACCAAAAGATATTTTTTAATAAATGTTCAAACCTTTTAATAAAGTTACAGAGGATTACAGCTCAAGCTTTATTAAAAGAATAAAGTTAAATTATTAAACTCTAATCACAATACAAGATTTCTAAAAAAAAAAAAAAAAAAAAATAAAATAAAAATAAAATAAATAAATAAAAAATAAAATCTCAAAATTTATGAAATTAAATATCATACAATTTTACAAGCAAGAAAAGTAATCTTAAATGGCTAACAGATATTATTTATGTTTAGGCACATGCTGTGTAATTATTCTGGCTAAACAGTCAATCAACTTTTATAAAGTAAATTGTCAATAAAAACCTTATGATAAAAAATTATTTTAAAATATATTGAAAAGAAATTAAAGTAATCCTCCGATATCAGAGTGAGAAAAAATAAATTTACAAAATTTTTACTTGAAGTTTTAAACAAAATAATTCAAATTAAAAGGAAAATTTAATTTTTATGTTTAACACAAATGCATGCTCTACACAGTATGAGAAATATAAAATTGTAATGAAGAGAAAATTTATGTTGCCTTTATTGTCCATTATCAAATGTGGTTGGTAACATTGTTTATTGGCATGTGGATCTTGACAGCATGACGCACGAGGTTGAATGACACAGAAGAATTATGTCTGCCTTTGATGAAAATAATAGCCATTTACAGAATTATACAATGAATTTAGTGCTTTAAATTACAAATCTAAATATAAAATGGGAATGATTTCCTTTTTATATTTAATAATCAACCTTTATAATTTTATAGCCAGGGTAGGCATTGACTAAACTGACAGTACGTGCATAACGGAAAGGCCCATTTAATAAACATTTACCGATGTCTACATTGAATTTAATGCATCAAGTTACAAATCAACTATAAAATTGGAAATGTTTTCCTTTTCATATTTTATAACCTTTAAAACTTTAATCATTGTATGTCTATTATTTATGTCTATTCCTACCTCCATACCTTTGGTGTGATTCAGGATTTTAATACGATCATAAATCATATTAAATGTTCGTTTATTTCATTATAGAACTAGTGAACTATATTTTAATGTATCATAAATATATAAACACAATTGGCCACTTCTGGATGTCTGTACTGTAAACATCTACATTTGGTCAGCTGTTGGATGTTGATAATACTTTTATCAATTTAACTACATGTTTTATGAATTCTGATCTTCACAAATCAACTTTTTTTTAACACTTCTCTACAAAAAACATTGATTCTTCTCACAATGCACTTTTCCAATTCAATGATACTTTTCATTTTAGAATGGAAAATTATATATAGTGACATTATTCACTGGTATATAAAGCCCAGGCCAAAATTTGAACCTGTTAGTATTACTTTTATGCTTTTTCCAAATCCAGGACATTACAAAATATACAAGTAAATGTAACTGAATTCTTTCCAGGGTAATGACCAAACAGAAAAAGAAATAACTTTTTCAAAAAATATTTTGTGAAGTTGGTAAAAATTCATGTATTCCTTTCACTATAAATCCACATCAAAAACTTATTGCTTAAAACTTTTTATTGTATCATTAAAATAAATGAACTTTAGTTTATCTCCTTCATTACAAATACATGAGATTTGTGCATGTCCCCAATAGTAATAATAATACTTACAAAAATGTATTTATTAATGACAGCATGGAAAAATACAATGGAAAACAAGTACTTAATAAATACTCATTTGACATAAATGAAGTCAGTATTCCTAATGCAAAAAATGAAAAATTATGGAAAAAATACTTCACTGAATGTAACTGCTAATAGTTATTCTATAAAGGAGAAGTGTTTTATATTGCTGAAATTGAAACCATGGAACAACAGATCTTTGAAGTATGAAACATCTACACATACACTTTGGTAGAAGGCATGCTACATCAGTAAACTCTTTCAATTGATGAATACATCAATTAGTTTATGAGCAACTATTGATACTTTTTACCAATTATAGTAGTGAATTGGTAAGATATACAAAATCATTTTTATCTGGTATACATAGAGCATGAAATCCTGGAGAAAAAAAATAAAAAATAAAAAACTGACCTAAACTTTGATTACGAGCCAGTGTTAATGATATTCATGAAAGTTTAAAATTTGATATTCTAGCAATCTGTTCTACCATTTTGGTCTTTTTCATCAAAGGAAATTGAACAAATCACTTGCATCAAAATCCAAGTAAAAACAACAATCAACTTAGAGAAGTGACTTAGAAAAGCAAAGTTTATAATAAAAAAATTTATAAATTGAGAATTCTGATATTACAAGAAGCAAAACATTTAACGTATAAAGGGAGAAAGGAAAAATCAACCTCTCTAGAATAGTGTTATGGGAAATATAAGATAAAGATTTATATACATCAGAAAAATGTTTGGTAAATTAATGACAAAGTGGTAAAAATTCTGTGTAATACATTTTGCCCTTTAGGATTTCAGACTATAAGTAATGTTTTTCTTGACAGAATTATATAGAGGTGACATACCTGGTGAGCTTGAGCAGATGGATGACAGAACATGGTCTGGGGGAGGAAGTAGAGGAAAGAAACTGGTGAGAGTTGCAAGGGATAGAGGGAGGTGGAGAGCCATGATCACCTACGTCCTGAAAGGACATGGCACATAAAAAGAAAGAAAGGATTTGTTTTCTTATATTCCCCCCTCCCCTACTTACACATAATTCTATCAACAAAAAGCATCAACTTTAGTGTGATGAAGTCTTAAAAGGACTAAAATATGTCAATTTTTTTTTTCCATTTTTGTCATTAAGGGAAAATAGTGCAATTAAAAAAGTAACATATCCAAAGATCCATTGAGCAAACATGACTTCAATATAAAAACATCCAATTCAGAAAGAAAAATCCTTGGGTTTAATACTCAAGAAGCACACTGCCTCATTGTCCTAGTTCGTATTCAGGAAGTAGCAACTTTAATCTGACTCAACAACAAGTGCAGAAACACAGAAAATTGTTAGATGAAAATCTTAAGTAAATATCTGAAAACTAAAAAGAAAAAAATCTATAACATCAGGTTAGCAGAAACAAGTAATCTCTTAAAAGATTGAAAACAAACAAACATTGTAAAGACAACCAAAATGAGGATGCAAATTTGAAAGAATCATAACACTACATTTTTATTACCCTTTTCTTGATTCGTTTTCTATTAGATATGTAAAAAAAACACACACTGTCTTTCAAATGAAATGTCTATAGACAAGTCTTAAACAAAAGAGTAAAAAATAAAGAAATCCTAAAGAACTTATTAAATTTTGTACACCTCGAATGCTTGCTCATGCTTGTATAAAAAAACATTTGCTGTAAATTACACTTTCAATGTAGGACATTACTCAAAGTGTCTTCTCCATCAAAAGCAAAGATTGTTTTTAAATTAATTTATTACTCGGAAATGAAAGTTTAAATCAAGTGAAGAAATGTTTCATCATATTTAAACCATCATGTGTATTCTATTTTTACTGATAAACACGCTTTTTTTTTTAGCCTTTGAAATAAAAAAATCTGTCCAACTTAAAGAAAAAGTAGAACAAATCACATTGAAATTATCCAGCCATTTTGAATATCTTAAGAATAGTTACACAGTTCTGATGCTATTTTGCATCCAATCAAAGGATACCTTTGTATATGTATGTGAATGGACACTCTCCAAGGGATCATTTGATTTGATAGCAAGACACCATTGAGTGAGATTGTGTATTTTGGGACTGATATATCAATGATAATGTGCCTGCCCATTCTTCAGGTCTTTTGTAATTTTTCTTTTTTTAACCACAAAACTTTATAGTCTAGATTTGGCTCCCTGTAACTTCTGAATTTTATTTCATTATTTTAAAGCCAGAAGAAAACAAATTTCTATCAAGAAAGAGAATTTAATCCATAGACAATGTTTAGATTGTGACTAGGCAACTGATGGTAATTGCAAAAGAGGACTGAAAACTTGTCAGAATTGAAAAGAATAAAATAAGACCAAGGTTATCTCCTCTTGCCAGTAATAGGCTTAGACTGAACACACCTTTTGATAGCAGGAATTTTCCAAAATAAAAAACCCTGGTACCAGAAAATAGAATTACAGAGTTTTTCTCAATATTTATATTTGTACAGAAAATATAACAATATAGCATAAATTGAGAATTGGGGGGAGTGATTTTTCGATATCCTGTCGTTAAATTTAATTAAACTGCATTTATTGATCCAACCATTCTTTATAGTTCCTTGAACCATAACATTGCATTTATTTCATTATCTTTCATACTACAATCACCAAAAGTCATTCTTTATGAAATAATCTAATAAGGAGAAAAAAAGAAGGAGAATAAAAAGGAGAAAAACAGAAAAAAAAGGAAGAAAAAAGAAAAGAAAGAAAAAAGAAAGAAAAAAGAATCTATCAATTCATTTTTAATGATTTAACTTCCCCTCCTCCAAATTTAACATGGCATAAAAAATAAGTTAACCTGTCAAAATATGTGGGGATAAAATGCTGGAAAGAAAGATAAAACAAAATATTCTCAATGCTAGGGAACTTTCTGTCTTCTCTTAGGGAGATAAGTGGGTATGCAAGAAATAAAAATATAAGGCAACTAAAAGTAAAATGGTCCAGTAAGCATATATTCCTAAGATAAGTTAAATTTACTTAACAAAAGATACAAAACTATTATACTTTAACTTGGGTTGGGCTGACAAGTAATTCTCAAAAACACAAAATCATTTTCCTAAACAGTTACTCATGAGATGATACCCCAACTTGCATGACACAGTTATGCAACATTCATCCACCTTTTTTCTTTTTATAAATATCTTCTGAGCATGGTCTCTCTAATTCCATCAGTTATTAAGCTAATGCTTAAAGAAGGTGATCAGATACATTGAAGAGAAAATGAGAAATTGCTATGAACTTCTTCAGTCATGTTGTCCATACTACAATTTGCAACAATCCAAGTAAACACAGAAACAGTGTTTCTTCTCAAAAAATGAGATCATTATTCAAGAAGTTTACACAATAGCTATACAACTGCTCAGGGACAGATGATGCACTCAATAGACTTCCTCATATCATTCCAATGCATGCTTTATTTTGCTAATCCAGAGCTCATCTCAAATCATCGGCAAAGTGAAAGCAATACTAGTCCTAGTGAGGCTGTGCTCCTTGATCACTACTATTAATAATAATGATAATAATAATGATAATAATAATCATCATCATAATTATAATCATAATACTGATATAATGCCATTTTCACAAATGGCCAAGTTTCAAAGAAACCAGCTTCTCCCCACAAAAAAAGAGACTCCTGTTGGTATTCACAATAGAATAAACACTTATTTCAAGGTAAATCATGGGCTTATCCCTCCTCAAAATGAAAGCCAGAAAGATTTTCTTAATATCTTCTTTCTAAAAGATGGCATTATCATCATTTTGTTCATACATTCAGCTTAAGTAATGTCAACTGATCTTGAAGTTTAGCATCCCAAGACCAACCTGAAAAGGATGAAGGAAACAAATCTTGTTGAGTCCTGTGAGACCAAAGGAGTTCAAATAGGACCCTCCTTAGTACAGTTAATATGGTAGATGAGAGTGGAAATACTGAATGTTGATTAAAGTTAAAGTGGGTAAGTCTGTGAAGTACACATATTGACAGCCTCTTTATAGACCACAAATTAGCTGCAATTTCAGCAGTTTCCAATATCACAGCTGGAGGTTGGAAACAAATCAGATGTTGAATATCTTACACAGCCTGTTTGTTCAACTTAATTTTCTGGCAAAGGATAACATCTACACAAATTTAACTGTAAGCCAACAGACATCATGGTTAATCTTGTCCCTGTCTTATACAATCTAATTTCTTAGCTGACCTTTTGGTATGGTCTCTTACAAGTGTGGTGAGGTCATCAACATGGCTACAGTAGCTGGTTAAGGTAGTAGCACCAGGTAACATAATTCCACACAGAAACAGGTTTACCATCAACTTATGCAGAAAAGGTTCCAATGCAAAGGAAAAATTGGATAAACTTCTTGAACTGATCTGGATAACATAAAAGGCTTTGCTCATGCTGTTTACCTCCAGTGCTTTAGGCAAGGCCAGTGAATATTACATCCGAATCCTCCAGTAAGGGAGAGAAAGCCTGATTGGGAGGCCCCCAGGCAGTGCTTTGTGACCACAACTATCTTATCAACATTTGCTTCTTTTTTTAATTTTTTTTCTCAACCTACATTTATGTACGTTACTTTGGGAGGTAACACAACAACTCAACTGATGATAGCAGGTAGGAACAAAAAACTTTGAGGAGGGTAACCAAAAAAAACCCTGTTGTCGCACATCCAATCTTCTCATGAGCCAAAAGCCCTCTGATCCGAAACAGCAAAACGTGCCTGCTTTATACAGCCGAGGACCGACCACGATTTGCATGCGAATGACGAGACAACGAGATTTCACGTTAACTAACCGAGACCGCCCGGCATATGGGCACCGCTATTTTGGTTCCTTTTACCGCTAGAGAACTGGAGTTTGCACACTGCACAGATTCGCAGGTGTTTCTGAGGTAGGCCATTTTCACAATTTTCCCCACAAATTAAACTAGGCACAACTAACTATTAAAGGATAAACAACTTTTGGATTTTGTAGTTATTCTGTGTTTTGGGGGGGGGTGTCCAAATCCATGAACTACTTTTTCTCATGCTAAGTCTCGAAAAAAAAAAAAAAAAAAAAAAAAAAAAAAAAAACACTTCATTATTTTTCATCCATAATGTTGAACATGTTAGAATTAATCAAACTTTTAACAAGAAATATCTCAAGTTGATGCTACAAAATTGCCGCAAAACATTGACTTATTTAAAATAGAATGATCTATTATGATATGTGTCTAATTTGTATTTAGATACATTGTATTTATTTTCAATTTTTCTAATTGTTTACCTAAATTGCAAATGATCCATTATGGTACATAATTAGGTTACAATAAAATTTGTATTTTATATGAATACTACCTTATGAAAATTGAGATGTATTAGGCCCTACATCAGATTTGTTGGGGGCCCACAAGACCCATGCACTGGCCCTGGCTCCAGAAATGACATTTAGCATGCATATTTAGAAGTAAAATGAGTTTTCTTCTCATGTCCCTCTATTATCATAGTAGTAATTTTCCAAGTGTAGCTTAGACGTGGCACAAGACTGAAAGTAGGGGGTACCCAGTGAGGATCGACCTCACTACTCAGTCATAATTGTTCTAGCAAGACAAGCTTGCTAGCCATAACACTGCCTCGAGGTGCCCACGTCTTTCAATTGTTATATCTGCAACAAAGAGTTAACCTTCAATACCTAGACTGTTTTGAAAAAGAAAGATTTCAGTTTACGTATTTGAAATACCAAGAAGTATACTTTGAAGAAGACAAAAGGTGCAATTGCCCAGGGTAGATTATCTTTTTGTTAATATTAAATGTCTGGATACTTTCCAGACAGACTTCATCTAAAATATAACATCAGATTAACAAAAGGGAAAAGTGCTAAATTGGTAAGGATCATTAACAATTTTCTCCTTGAACCAGGTTAGTGCAGCCATGTAAATAATATGCAAACTTTGAAAAGTTTCAGAAAAATTTATTATAATTATTTTTGTAAGGTATTTTTATTACTGGATTTAGTGTTATTGTTACAACTATTATTTTTATTTCTAATAATTTAAATCCCCTTGAAAAATAGAAACATAATTTCATAATGCTTTGTATTAATGCAGTTAGAATGTTAAACAAAAAAAAAAAAAAAGACTTCAGTCTTTATAAATCTAGCATAAAAATTATGGCTTTTTTGCATCAAGTAGAAACAAAGTATTGTGTTTTGGAAATTGTGGTTACATTTAATTTTTTTTATCTATCATTATGCCCTGACAGATATGTTAACAGTTAAATTTAGTTCTAGCCATAGCTTAGTAAACTTTTTTTTCTGCATTTTCTAGCCTGTGTATATCATCAGTGATTTTCCATAGTCGACTGAAAAATTCAGAAGAAAAATATTCTCAATGATTGATGGCAAACTCATAATCAAATCTAGCAAAGTTAAATGCACAAAAGTCAAGGTTCAACCATATATATATATATATATATATATATATATATATATATATATATGTGTGTGTGTGTGGAAAATAAATATCTCTACATTGCAGGGAGCTTGACAAAAAGAAAAGAGGGGTAGTTGAAAAGACCCAATCTGTGTGCCCTAATGTAGGGCTTCACATTCAATTGTTCATTAAATAAATACAATAAGGAAAAAGAAGAATAAAGGCTAACAATTCAGATTAAATTTAGTATAGGTACATCCACAAATTCGGTATACATAAAGTTTAAAATTAATTTTTAGAAATGAAAAAGATTTCATTTTATTTTTAATTGATAAAAGGATTTAAAATTTACTATTTTCAGTAAGCAAAATAATCTGTGCTGTATTTCAAACAGAAATTATATTGATTGGAATTAATTTTTTTTTCAGAAAAATCTACAAAAAAATAGGCATTTTTGAAATTTGTAAACAAAAGTTAATTCTTGGTTTTAAAAATCTTGCAAAAATAAAATATATTTCTGAAACATTATTTGAGAAAAATTAGCAAATTCAAAGTTAAAATAATCTAATTGGAAACAAATATTACTTATAGTATAAAATGTTGTATACAAACATTTCTTAACTACAGAGTCTTGTTTTTCTGATGTGTTAATTTATTGACAGTCGAACGTGTTCATAGTCAAGTATGGTGGAGCAGACAAAGTTTATAAGGAGGGATAACCCTTAAAACATGACCTTTTAATGATAGATTTATCAGTTTGTACATCCATATTTCAAATAATCACTATAAAATAAAGAGACTAGTTTGCTTTCTTTGTTTTGTGTTAACTTTTGATACATTTATTTTTACAGATTCAAAAAGATTTTAAAGATTTGTTTAGGACTATCATTTCTCAAAAGGAAGTTGTAGACAACAAAGGCAACTTTGAATTAACATTAAATTTGACAACAGAATTAGCAGTTATACAATAATTCATATAAATATATAAAAATGCAGTGTGTGTATGTTTTTCATACATTTTGTGCCTGTTAAACAGTGATTTGCAATCTTCTTAAGTGTGCCATAAAATATTGTTATGGCATACACATGTGTGGGTGTGTAAGTAGTAATGGTAGAGCATTAGTATTTCACACTAAATAAGCTGTACAAATAGCTGAATAGAAGCATTGAAATAAAGTATGTTCATATTTGTGTGCATTTGTTTTTAAATCTATGGTTTTTATTTCATAACATTAAATGTATACCTTTTAAAAATTTTGCAAAGTGTGCCCTGATATTTTCATTTACTCCTAGGTGTGCTGTTGCTTAAAAAAAAAAAAAAAACACTGCTCTAACACTTTTCTACATGAAAAAAAATTATCATTCCTATTCTTCTAATGAAAATAAAAAATCTTATTCAACAGTGATAAACATGTTACTTGTTGCATATAATATTCAAGAAATATTGGAGATAAGCAAAAAAAAAAAATGAAAAGTTTTTGAATAATATAGGTACAATGCAATTACTTAAATATTGCTGCTATGGATAAATATGTTATGCAATATTTTCTCATGTTGAAATAATAACCCCCAAATCTTATTTAATTTAAAATCATTATGGACAGAAAGTGATTAAAAACAAATTAATCAGCTTACACATTTTAATTCAAGTGTTTAAAGACAAACACTGAAGCAAATTTTAATTCCCTTCAACTTCTAAGTTTGTTTCAGATGAGTACAAGGGTTAAAATAAATAAAGTGTTCCTGGCATAATTCTAAAAATTAGGATTAATTAATCTGAAGAGTATAAAATATGGTAGATAGTGGTATGAAAGAAAGTCTTGTGTGTGGGTTTAACTGAAAAAAAAATTCTAAACTGTGAGAACTAAATTTCTCTCTGCATTTTAATTGAGATTTACCATTTCAAAGTTTCCCATTCAGCAGCTTTTGTTCAAATTGCTGCAATTAATTGTGCAATTAGGTATGCTAGATTACATGCAACTGAAAGTTTACCTGTGTGGGTGAAAGTATTTAGCAGAATTCTATTTCTATTAAAATTTAAATTTCTTATGCTATTAAGTAGATGTTTAATGCCTCTCAGCCTTCATTGAGATGGTGGAGGGGGGCATCAACAAATGAACAAGTTCCCATAACAGTTCAACAGCATTTGAAATGTTAACCTCACACGCGCACGCACATACATACATACATACATACAAGTGTAAGGTGGGTTCCAATGGAGTATAGTTCCAATGCCCAAATATTATATTTTAAAGAGTGCTCAATGCTGTATAGAGCTTAATATATTTTATTAACAATTATAACAAAAACATGTTATAAAATCACTACATAAATGCAATCATGTTTCAGCACCATCGGTGTTTCTTCACTACCTGAAGAAATACCAATAGTGCTGAAACATGATTGCATTTATGTAGCGGTTTATAACATTTTTGTTATAGTTGTTATATATCAGGTCATCCCATAAGTTCTGTCCGAATTTTAACTTTTTGTTAAAATGAAATTTAAAGAGTATTTTATAATGTCTAATAGAGCTGAACATTATTTTTATGTTTAGATGCATTTAAACTGATCAAATTTTATTTCAGAGAACAATAAAATTAAATTTTGTTTGATTAAACGCCTGCTAATATGGAAGTACCCAAGAATCATTTGAGGCACATAATGCTTTATGAGTTCAAGAAAGGAAACTCAGCAGCCAAAGTGGCTAGAAACATTCACTCAGTTTATGGAGAGGAATGTGTGAATGAAAGAACTTGCAGAAGATGGTTTGCAAAATTCAAAAGTGGAGATTTCACCCTTGAAGATGAAGATCGAATTGGACATCCAGTTGAGTTTGATGAAAAGCTTCTTGAAGCAGCCCTTGAAGAAAATCCTGCTTTATCAGTTGAGGAATTGGCAGTGGTTCTCAGTTCAAACCATACAACTGTTCATCGTCATCTTGGAAAACTTGGCAAATGGGTGCCTGATGAATTGTCTGAAAACCTCAAATCCCGAGTTGACATCTGCTCTTCTTTCCATTCTCGCCAACTTGTTTCACCTTTTTTGGATAGACTTGTGACTGGCAACGAAAAATGGATCTTTTATCAAAATGTTAAATGTTGTAGACAGTGGCTTGGTAAAGGGGAAGGACCCCAGCCACAGCCGAGAAGGGAACTTCATGGGAAAAATGTTCTCCTTTCAATCTGGTGGGATCGCCAAGGAATAATCCACTTTGAATTCTTACCACCTAATGCAACAATTAATGCTCAAATATACTGTCAGCAATTAGAGCATTTGAACCAAGCTTTGAGGAAAAAAAAAGACCTGCTCTAGTGAATCAAAAAGTGGTGATGTTTCATCAGGACAATGCGCAACCCCACACAGCAAGAATCACGTCACAAAAGATCGAAGAACTTGGTTGGGAGAAAATTCCTCATTCACCTTCTTCTCCCTTCAAACTACCATTTGTTTCTATGACATTTGAAGAGTTCTTCACAGGAATCAAAGCCAAAAGAATTTTACAGTAATGGAATTAGTAAGTTTGTTAATAGATGGAAGGAAGTCATAGATAATCAGGGAAAATACATTGTTGATTGAATCTGTAATTAAAAGGTAACATTTGGTCACTTGTTTTTTTATTCAAAATTCGGACAGAACTTATGGGATGACCTGATAGAGATTATATATATATATATATATATATATATATATATATATATATATATATATATATATATATATATATATATATATATATATATGTGTGAAAAAATTAGGATCAAATACAGATCAGAATCTGAGAAAATGATACAATAAACAAACAGGAAACATTTATCAATCTAACATTTCATTTTTATTAAAGCTTCAGAGAATGAGATAATTTTTCTCCATCCATCTATATTTCTGAGATGAGGTATTGTAACTATCTGCATCATTTGGTCTGTTGTCCTCATCTTTATTGACATATTCACGACATTTCGGTTGTTGTACGCTCTGCCCTTCTTCAGGTGATATTTGTTTGAATTTCAAACCAAACCCTTTATTTAGTCCACAGGGGTAGATTGTTCTAATTCCACATGCCATGCCTTTTTAGGGATATCTTTGAAGTAACAGATCCAAGAACACATGGCCCAGTGTTGGTTGAAGTAATCCAAAAAGTAACTTGACCCTAAGAGTTACAAGTTCAATACCTGACCACAGCAAAAGGAACAAAATCTTGGAGAGTTGAGTTACTAAAAGGAATTAACTGAAAACGAGATAAATGGCATGGCTGATGGAATTAGAACAATCTACCCATGCGAACTAAATAAAGGGTTCAGTCTGAAATTCCAACATATATCCCCTGAAGAAGGTCCAAGCACACACTAGCTGAAGTGTCATGAATATAGCAATAAAGATGAGGACAACAGTCCAAATGATGTAAATAATTTTTCTCCATATCTCATTCCCAGATGAAACATTAATAAAAGTGAAACATTAGATTGATAAACATTTCTGATTTGTTCTTTATCATTATAATCATACTAATAATGGGTAATGAAAGATAAAATGAAAAAATACTTATAAGTGATGTTTCATTATAAGAAAAAAAAATTTTTTCAGACTAATAAGAGTTTTATTGATGGAATCAGTTTTACAAATAAAAAGTCAAGGAAATTTGGGAAAGAAATATAAAAATGATGATTACAGTTTATATTGAAATATTAAATTATGGTGACCAATGTATCTAGAAGTTTAACTGAGCATATCTTGTTCAGCTTTTTATTGCTTTTGTTTTTATATTTATTGACTATTGTCCTCAATTATCACATGTTGTATTAGCAGCAAAGAAAAAAGTTATGTTGTATGATCATCAATGTAAATTTATATATAGGATTCTAAAATTAATGTACTACTATTTCACAGGAATAGCATAGGGCAGTCACACAGTAGGAACTCGGCGTACTTTGTTCTCTTCCCTACTACTTTGACAATGGAATGCTCCTACTTATGGCAAGTAGCCACATTAGAGTAGGATTTGAGTAGTTGCTTTTCTCAAGTTTTTCCAGTCTATGTACGATTATTTAATGAGCCTCTCCTTTGTTTTCTTTACCTAGTCTTCTTTTCCTTCAATACTCTTTAACTACAGCTTTCCTAATTCTCAGAAAAGAATTTTGAACAAAGACAACATTACAACTCACTATCCAAAAGATCTTCTACAAGTATAATAAAGTACTTAATACAATTGTAATCAAATTATCGGGCATGTATAAAGCATTGAGATTCAACAATTTGGTTTACACAACTAAAAGTGTTCAAAAAGGTAAAACTTGAGTTACATGTGAACTTGATCATTTTTTTTTTTTTTAATCACTTATTCATAAACATGTCTTCACACATACACATTTTATATATATATATATATATATATATATATATATATATATATATATATATATATATATATATATATATATATATATATATATATATATATATATATATATACACACATAAAAAGAATTGAAATAAGTTTCATTTCAAGAAGGTACATCTATTTAAGTTATTTTTCCAGCTTTCACATCTGGTTCAAATTTACTGAGAAATTGTCCAAAGTTGATATTTTTTGTTTTGAGTATTTTACATCTATAGTCAGAATTGTTAATGCTATGAACATCAGAGAAAATTATTATCTTCATCCTAGTATTTTTAGGAATATTTCTTATTTAATTATATGCATATCATATACAATGTTATGTGTAGAATGTTTTGTAATGATATGTAATGGGTTGAATTTTAATCTTAATCCATTAGGAGTCAGAAAAATTGACATCACTTGTGGAAAAGTATGTTTTTTTTTGTTTTTTTTTAAATTGACTTCATGAAGTTTGACATAAGCTAGGACCTTCACAGCTAGTACCTGCCATGCCGTGTTTACAGTGGCAAACCATCCATATTTCTTTTGTGCTCCTTTGATAAGGAGCAAGTTCCACTCAGACAGCTTCTTCCCCAGAACTGTTACTTTGTGGAACAAACTCCCAAGAACTACAATTTTGGTCTCCGAGTCCAGGGTCAACCAATATTTACACTACTTATTCTCATAGTACTTTCTTACTTCCATCTTCCTTACAATTTCACTCTACCTTGAGCAATCCTTGACCTTGTATTAGGTGAACTATCAGTTAAAAAATTTAAATTTTACAAATAGCAACTGATTTAATAACACATCATACACTAAGTTCACACTTGAGAGTTTCAGAGTAAGGGTGGGAGAGTCTTGGATTTTCATTAACAGTTCTATTAATTACAACTGTCATTTGTGATGCTAATGGATACCTGCAGGAAGATAAGAAACTATTTTCAGACATTGTTTCTTATCTTGAACTTGACAATTGTCTTCAGGTCACATTTCCCAAGTTAACTGCTGAATATTCAATTTCTGATTATTCTTCAAAAACACGTGAGGTGGACAACTCATTCTACTGACAGTCACCTGCTGCTGTAAAATGAGATATCCGTCACTTTCCAAGAAGTGTTTAACTATTAACAATTTACACTGGAATACGATCTTTAAGTAACTTTGGAGATCAGAACATGTATTTAGATTTTCTTTAAAAATCACAACTACACCACATCTAATAAATTGAAAGGCAACTTATAAATCTAGCTTTGTATTCAGGTTAATTCATTATAACAAATGATATGAAAGTAGAAAAATATTGTTCTGTCCATGAGGATATTACACTATTTACATTATTCGGACTATTGTCATCATCTTTGTCACTATATTTATTACGACAAAGATAACAATAATCTGAATAATGTAAATTGTGTACACAATACCTCATCTCAGAAATATAGACAGATATTGGGGGATATTACAATAGAGAAAAGCTTAAGTCAAAGAATAGAGAGTTTAGGCTAAATAGTAGCATATTTGCCATTGGGTGCCAGCGGCTGGTATTTAATCATCAATCTTGCTTTACCATCATATTACCATCAATCTTGCTTTGTTCTATCCAAAGCTAAGGTTGCTAAACAATATGAATATCACCTGCATGTGATAAACAACCTTTTTATAAGAGCCGCTTTTTTTTTTTTTAGCAGATATTTACAGTTTGGCAAAGGTGCCATTTTCCTGTCTGAATTTCTGGGATGAGCAGTTATTTACATTCAGACTAATATCCTCATCTTTGTTGTTATTACCCCATTGGTGTATCCCATTATGTCTGTACCGATTTAATAATTTCCATCTGAATTTCTGGGATGAGCAATCATTAACTACAGTTGGATTAAGGTCCTCATTTTTGCTATTATCACAACATTTCAGCCATTGTACTCTTGAGCTTTCTTCAGGTACGTGCCAAGCTTCAGGGAATTTCAAACTGAACTCTGGACCATGTTGTACAGGTTCAGTCTGTGGAAACAGGGCAAGCAATAACTGAGAATTACTTAAAAGAGAACAAGATATCACTAGACATGGACTGCAGAATGAAAATCTACTAATACAGAAAGAAAAAAAAGTTCAATTTCAAATTCCAAGAAGGTTATCTACATTGGCAAACACCTGAAAAAGATAGTACAACTTCAAAAATATTGTGATAAAAAAAGATGAGGACATTAGTCCAAATGTTAATAATATTATAACAAATGTCATCTTGTTAAGTGAATAACTTCCCTACTCTGAAGATTTACTTAATAATGGTAAACACTAATCACAACAACTGGTAATGAAGGTATAATCCATCTCAAGTGGAGGATGAGAAGGAAAAAAAGAAAATGTTTTTTTAAAGATGTTGCAGGAGTCAAGACACATTCTTACCATCTTCTTCAGGATCAAATGCCAGGATAAGATTTAGCATGGCCAGTGGCAAATCAATTGCAATAAATGCCCAGGAGTGCCCTTCTCATGTTTCACTACTTGTACACCCAACTGATTTGAATTCAGTTTCCATTCTCTTAGATTGGCAGCTACTCAACACTAGATAATCCAGACTGCTCTACTATTTAACCCATAGCTGGGGTATACAAAATATTACATGCTAAGTGCATTTTTGCAAAGTGAATGCAACAATTTTGGCTTGAATTCAAACTTGATCCCATTCACTATTATACTCTCTGCATATCCACAATAATGTTACATGTACTTGTAAATCTGTAATAATTTAGTGCTTTAATATGTATCATTTGGAGTGCAGTGGTTAGCATACTTGTCTTGGAAATCATTGCTTGTGAGTTCATTCTTCATTCAGCCCTCAAGTTGCATTATATCAGAATTTTGAAAATGCTGAATTATGGCTTACTATCCAGACTAGGAGGCACGGTAGATTAACAGATAGCAACTGGGATCGAGGAATCGGAGAGACGAGTTTGAATTCCAGTCGAATCCATTACATTCACTTATGTGCTAATACCCTTGGGAAAGGTATGAATCCTCTTCTCTTCCCCCAGCTAAGGGTAAATAGTAGGACAGATTGGGTTCTAAAGCCTTGGATGGCAACTGGTCTACTGCAGAAAGAAATGGCAACCTACTACAGGAAAAAATCTGCCTCATCAGTCATGTAGCAAAAAGATACATGATCACCTAAGTGGGTATCACATATGGCACATAACTGACTGATCCAGACTAGTTTACTCAGAGTTTTGATTGATACACGATATCCCCTAAGAATGGAAAGTGGAATGGGAAAAATCTACCCCAAGGAGTCAAAGGTTGTTTTTTTTGTTTTTTTTTTTAAGCATTTCACCCCAAGCAAGGCGGGAAGCCACTAGCATGCAAGGGGTTACAGAGGATTTGGAGCAAGAGCAGATAGGAGTGATAGAGGAAAGGATAGGGAGAAGGGTAGTGGATAGATCAAGGCAACTAGAGATGTCGATTGACATTACATTTGAATAGTTGGAGATTATAGAAACAGGAAAAGGGAAGGGAGTTCCACAGGTGAGAGGTGTGAGATATGAAGCTATTGGAGTAGAAGAGATGGCTACATTTAACAGTTTCAACAGTGAAAGGAGATACCATCCTTGTAGGACGCTTGAATTCATGAAGTCTGAGAACCAGCAAAAGCAGCTCACTGGAGCAATTACCATGAAAATATTTGTAAAAAAGAGAGAGGCGACGGCATGTCTGTGAGAGAACGACTGCAGACGAGATGCCGGATCAGGGCCAATTACATTGCATATCTGCCTCTGGATCTTATCAAGAACCCCAAGGCAAACTTTGGGTTAAAAATTCTTAGATTACCAAGTACAACAAACCTAAAGAAAACCAGTGTATAGAATGATTGAAACATCATGAGTATAACAACCAACTGTATGCTAGTCTGAATATAAACTCATATAGTGAAGTTACAGAAGTCAAAGATATTTATTCTACAAAGATTTTTCATTTGATGAGCTCATCTGAACAATACCTGTTAGGCTCACTGTGCATTTGAACAGTGAGCAAAACAGACATGGCTAAAGACAGAATGCAAATTGCATTCTAAAAGATAAAACAACCAAAGCATTGTGATAACAACAACAAAGATGAGGAAAATAGTCTGAATGTAAATAGTGTAAATAATGAACTCATCATCCCAGAAATTCAGACATAAAAGAGAAACTTCATTTTTATCCCATGATTAAGAATAACAAAGAAATATTTGAGACAATAATGACAAACTTCTTTTAAGAATTAGTTACTACTGGGTTTATTTGTGTACACTGTTACATTAGTATGTGTGTGCATGTGAATTTGCACGTATAGACATATGTACATGTGTGTATAACAACAATTGTCAAATGGGGAGGGGGCATGAAGCTCCCAGAGAAAGGAATTGGTAGAGATTTAAAAAAAAACAAAAAAAAAAAAAAAAACTCCCAAATAGGAAAGAATGTACACTAAGTTTGTATTCTTAAAATCATGAGGACACAACTTTCTATCAAGTCACTTACTAAGTCTGCTGCTAGAAAGGTTGGCTGTGTCATGCAGGACAATTTTTCTCACTCAAGTCCATCTTGCAGCTTTATAAGTCTACCATTCATGCATTGAATATCCTTACCAAATCTGGACTGGTGCTTCTGGAGATTTTTGACAAAATCTAAAGAAGAATCTGCAATGTTATCAGTCCTGACATCTCAGCTTCAATCACTTTCCAACTACCATAACGTAGCTTCCTTTTCTATAAATATTTTCATGGCAATTGTTCTGACGAATGTTCATCTTCGATACCATGACTTTATGAATTTAAGTGTAGTACAAGATTAACAGCAAAGTCATCCTTTTACTGTTGAAACTGTTAAATGTAACTGTAAGCATTATACTAATAATTTCTCCTCTCACAATCCTCACCTATGGAACTCTTCCCACATTTTGCTTTCCTGCTAAACTTTAACAGACTTCATTATTAATATTACTTCCCTATCCCCCCCGCTTTCTTTTTCAAGGCCTCTTAATTGCAGTCTCTCCTTATTGTTAATTTCTCTCAAATTTGTTTTCTCTTACCATAGCAGGATATGACAACACAACTATTAAAGTCAAATATTGTTCAAGAATCAAAGTCCCCTTCAGTAGCAGGATAAACTTTTTCTACAGCAAATGAAGTCACATATAGTACGATAAAGGTTAACTACAATCTTCAAAAATTTAAATGCAACATCAATCATCATCTCCTGTCTTCTCAAATCCTGTTTCTTTCTCCTTGGTAACATTTTCTCAGGTTCCATCACTATCAGTAACACCTTGCATCTTAGTGGCTTTATTGCCTTGCTTGTAGTGAAATGATTAAAAAAAAAAAAATAAATAAATAAATAAAACACTGGTCAGGCTTGTTATATTTTTCTAAGACTAAATGAAAAATTCCAACAAAATTTATAAAATCTGAAACAGCCTAAGAGAACTCAGTGATTGCTTTTGACAATGTAATAAAATGTCTACATATCTACTTGTAAGAGTAAACACTCTATAGAAAATTACTTTAAATGTTTATATTTCAAAAAGTCAGTGTACTTGAATATTTCAGGAGGATTCAAACTAACTTGATCATCTTGATAATCAAAAAGACTAGCTTCAAAATGCCATTTCTTTATTGAAAAATAACTAATTTTAATGGCCTCACTATAAATATATAGACGCCATAAAAATCTTGGGTCAATAAATTATCATAAATCCAACTAATTCCTGAGTCATGGAGATTTATATCAATAAGATTTACAATGAAACTGAAATTCTGTATTAGTCATTTTTTAATAACTATTTTGTTAAGATTTAGAAAAGAGAAGAATATAGTCTATATAGAAACAGATTAGTATAATTTTTTTTTTTTTTTTTTTACAAAATTTCGATCAATACACATTTTGGCTTTTAGTCAACAGTCAAGAATTTTGGTTATTATTGACACATTGAAATAATTATTTTGAGGATTCATGATCTGCTTTCAGGAAACAATTTTATATATTTTATTTATCAAAGATTTTGCAATTATTATAAAACCAGTTTAACCATGTCTTCAAAAAAATACAAATATTTAATAACTCTTCAAATGCACTGTACTTACAAAATATCAAAAGCTTTTCTTGCATTTTCATGGTTATGTTCAATACTTCCTGAATATCCAACTAAATAAATAATATTCTAAACACTTTTCAATTATTATGATTTCTATGTCAATTCATATTTGCCTCATTTCCTGTTGAGAAGTGAGGATAAAAAAATTTCTGCTTTTTAAATTATTAAATGAAAAAATATTAAAATAAAATTAATAATAAAAATTAAATAAAAAGCAATGTATTAACGACCTGGTCTTAATTCTAAATGAGAGATTGCATTATAAGGTTTATATTCTTAGAGCAACAATTAAAAATTGCTTTGAGTGAATAAAACATGCCAGCCTTAGTGAGAATTATCCTTCTGTCAGGTTATTTTCTCCTAATTTTCGAAACCGTTACTAGGGGGCGCTCTCCAGTACCATAAATACTTTGCGATAATTTTTTAATCACTCTTTTTTACTTTTCCACTTATACAGCAATAATGTAAATCTCTCATAGAAGATCGCGTTTTTCCCTTTTTGGGAAATGCATAATATACACACACATGCACATTCACTCACTTCACATACTCTGGACCACAAAGTTTCCACATTCATTTGTTACACACATTATTGTCTTTGTCACTTGTAACCAATTGTTGTTAATGCATTATTATTTGTTTGTACATATCAGTCCTTGTTCTTTCTTTACATTTCTTTTAGGTGGACTCATACCAAGTCTGCCATGTTGTGGGCATTTCAGGAGACACATGTGTATCTCACAACATGTACACCAATCTGCAACACATCTTTGAGCATTGTGGACTGACACTACAGAGTCACAAATAACTGTACCAAATAACAGAAACCACATCAAATGAGGACTACAAATGGCAACTAAAGTCAATCACATGTATGTCAAAGAGAAAATAATGACAATCAAGATGTTGATGTTCCACACTACTTCAAACAAAAGGTTAGGAAGGAAGCCCTTAACAGTACTAGAAAGCCTATTTTGCTGAAAAATTGTTTTAATAGAAAGATTTTATAAATTTCAATCAAAAGTAGAACTGGCTGCTCAATTAATAAAAACTTAATGTTTCCTTATAAAGAAACACCTAATATTACCATTAAGCGATACCAGTAATGATTGGATTTTGCCCTAACAGTACAAAAAAGTGACCAATAATAACGATATCAAGTCATTTCATGTTTTTATATAAACAGTTATAACATTCATAAAACATAAAGGATTACATTCCCCCACCCATGTATTGTAAACAATTGTGTGTGTGTGTGTGTGTGTGTGTGTGTGTGTGTTATGCTCTCAAAAAAATTTTGGTTGAGCACTAAGAGATAGGGTAATTCTAAACAGCAGCATTCATTGAAAATAAACTGAGCACTATGGATGTCTTGTGTTTGTTTACATTCATAAAAAATAATACATTAGAATTTCCCTTTCCCTCTGCTGATAGCTCAGGAGTAGAAACTCCAACTGATTGATTGCTTCAAGCAATGTCTAACTGCACTGATGAGCTGTGATACAGTGAAACAGGCTTGTATGTGAATGACATATATGAAACTATGATAAAAATACTTGTAATAATTTCATACAAGAAAATTTATTATACAATTATTCTTTCCAACTAGGTTCCTCATCTTTGATAAAGAAATGAGGAAATTGGTTCAAAAGAATCACTGAATAAAAGTAACACTTTCTCACAGTAATACAGATGAGAAAATTTATCTTGTAGTAAAAGTGTTGCCATAATTAATGTAATAACTTTTCAAAAAAAAATCTAAAAATTCAAACAAAAGCAAAACAGAAACCCCAAATTTTTGCAAAATAGTGAGAATAGCAGTAAAGACAATAAAATAAGAACAAAAAGTTGTGAATTTGTTTGAACAACATTCCTGAATCTCTTAAAAATGATGGCGCTCTACAAATATTTTCATGGTGACCAAATACAAAATGACTGAAGTCTTGAAGGAATATGTCAATAAGAGAGAAAAAAAAAAAAAAAAAAAGAATCAAGGATTATGACCAAAGGAACAATTTTAATATTTTATTTATATTATTAATTGTATGAAAAACTTAATTTAAACTGTATATCATTATTTTTTCTAAGTTGCAGGTGATATCCATTTTAGTTGTTACAGTTGAAAGTCTTTAAGTGATATGGTTTCTGTTATTTGGTACTGTTATGATGTTGATTTGGGGTTAGTAGAGACAAATGCCAAATAACACATAACAATAAAAAGGGTTTTAATAGGTTGCTAAAAAAGGTACAGAAATCGCCTGAGTAGTCAATAACTAGCTCAGCTAAGAACTTCTCGGTCTACCTGTCTTCCCCATGTCAACTGACATGCCACTATTTAAAGTCTTTGTTCACAGACGCAGACAAGTTCATCTTCAAGAGGGGTGGTAGTTTTCCAACACAACAGGTACAATTTAAATTAATTTCATATAATTAATTTTAAACAACTTAATAACTTGATCATACTACCTTTTGGTAAATTCAATCTTTAAGGTGGTCAACAATTTGTATTTTACTCATACAAAAAGAGAAAATAAAAAACAGAGAGTAATAAAAAAAAAAATAAATAAAAAGTGTTTAAAAAGCTAAACAATAATCCAAGGAGAAGAAACGGTTTTAACTATGACTGAACATGATAATGGAATTTTTAAATTCACATGCACAGTAAAGCATGAAATTTTAACGCATTCCTAATTTTAAATATTTTAAAAAAAAATATTAAATAACTATGTACAGAGTGAACTATTATTCAGCTACCTTTGAGACACAAAGACTACCATTCACATATATAATTATTTATTCAGGTAGCAATTTTTTTTTTTTTTTTTTTTTTTTTTTTTTACAGGCATGAAGGTTAAAGATTGCCAATTTTTTTTTTTGAAAAATATCTTATAGACACTTCTAGGTAGTTTTAGCAGCATGCGGTCAAAACCTGGCAGGTAGTAATTCAAAATGAACAAATTGGAGCTAAGATTAAAAATTAAAAAAAAAAAAAAAAAAGTCTAACCACAAGAGTTTCATTTACCAAAATGATTATGTTACATGGATGTGTAGGTGATGGAATGGATACAGGCTTGGAATGAGAAATCTCAGAGCAGAGTTCAAATTTCAGTTGAGTTTGTTACTTACACTTATACATAAATGCCCTTGAGAAAGGAACAAATCCATCTCCTTGCCTCCCACCCCACAGATAAAGGTTAAATAGAGCTGACTGGGCTCTTCAGCCATGGTTGGTAACCAGTGTAGGAGAAAGACATCTCTGAATTCAAAACCAGTTCAAGAGGGGGCTAACAACAATGTCATGAAAATCTGCTACTCATTACAGAAAGCAGAGCAGCAATGCCTAGTATGGCGAAAGATGCAGCCCCATACACCTGCAGGACTTAAGTGAATTGCTACATGATATAGCAAGCTCCTACAGTACAGGATGCAAGCTAGAGTTTCATTCAGAGCAACACGTCTTTTAAAATGTTTGCAGTTTAATTTGTTGACTGAAAATATACTGGCAAAAAAAAAAAAAAAACAACACTGATTAAAATTTGATAAAAAATATATGAAACTACTAATGGTGTTGTTTCAGGAATAATAATTGTCTTCAAACAGTTGGATGCTTTTTGCTTGAAATTCTCAGACTAAGTATTTCCATTATTCTATATATGCATATTTTTTTTTAATTGGTAACTTCACTTTGTTGCAATCCCAACAGCACTTTGACTATTGTACCTACTGATTGTAATACTCCAATTCAGTCATGACTTGAGCTATGTTGTAATAGTATTTACTGGTACATTGAGGTTCTATAAGTATTTTTGATTATTTACTCCATAATAAATCAGTTAAATCAAAAGATATTTTGAAAAAAAAAAAAAAAAAAAAAAAAAAAAATTCAAGAATAAACCATATTTTTTCTTTTTCATGAAAAAAGAAAAATTTATTTTCCCAAGACAATGAACACTAAACATTTTACCATCAAAGTTAAACTTGAAAATATAAGGAATTATTTCTGACAGGACTACTATAAAATAACTTATAAGAATTAAACTTTCTTGATGTAAGTTTTAGTATGCAAAGGGCATATCTTTTATAAAAGATAAAAAGCTTACAGCAATAATGGTAAAGAAAACTTAAGGAAATATTCAAAATCTAAAACTGAAAAGAAATCTAAAAATTCCACTGTTGAAATCAGAGATAGAAATTTATGATATAACTTTTAATAAAAACAGCACTGATTGCTTGTGGTATTATGAATATAGCAAAAAACAAAAAGCTACTCAATTCTTTTATTAAAAATGTATACTGATAAAACATCTATTCTATAAATACTATACTACTTTATGTATTTATCAATATCATGTGCTTATCTTGTTTTGAAATAATGAGATATTCCATTATCATGGTATCCAGAGGCATTTTTTATACCAATAAGTGAACATGCCTCATATTAACATTTCAAAATATTATATTAGTAAATAGGGGAGAACAGGCTGCTAACACAGTGCTTTTTATTGCTTTTGCTGTGTTCTTCTATGTACCATATTCCTTCAGGACATTGGCGATCATGGCTCTCCACAACTTCTTATGCTTAGTAAATTTTGGCGTTTTGCCTGTTCTCTTAAACCCTGTTCTGGTATTCATTTACACAAGCTCGTTAGGTAGGTTATGCACCGTTTTCCTCTTGCTATCAATATATCCTGTGAGTGTCATATTTTCTAAGCCCTCTTTTCTCATTATGTGCCTCAGAAATTTCAACTCTGTCCTTCTGATGTTAAGTATGTGGCCATTTTATTTGCATTTTCTCTAAAACCTTGTGTTCTTTAATTAATTTTACGCAAAATATTAAGACATGGAGAAGATGCAATGTGAAATGACAGTGGCAGATGGTGGCAATGGGTGAAGACATTAAATATCTCATCATTGACATGCCACAATGGCTGACAAAGAGTAAATTAACATGTATTTGGTCAAACCATTCCAGACAGAGTTTATCCTAATTTTTTTTTTTTTTCTACAAGGGGGAGGGGGATGTTGAAAACATTTAGGGCTCAGTCCATTTCCCCATAATGCTACACCCACAGAGTTGAATCACCTACATTTCTTTTGTATTCCATTTCTAAGAAGAAAGTTCTACTTAGATTTTTTCCCAGATAACTGGTACATTGTGGAGAAAACTCACACATGGATGCTTCACTGAACACTAAAATCTTAACCTTTTCAAGTCAAGGGTCAATTGCTATCTACCTCCCTTATCCTTATAATCTCCACTTCTTTCTATCTTCTTCTTACATTTATATCACATACCTCATTCAGTAAGATGAAAAACATTCTATGTAGTAATGTGTTTCAGCCTCTAAAATGACTTCATCAAACGACTGAGGAAGGGGGAGGGAGATTCTTAATCGAGTAAAGAACTTTTCAACAGCACATTGTATAAACGATCAGAACAAAAACAAATCTAAAATTTGAAACAAAAATATGTACATTTTAGTCTGTGTGTATGCCTGATAGACATTCTCAACAACACATAAGAAAGTATTCTACTTTATAAATCACCTGTTCATTTTTACCATAACTCATACTGTGAGTAGGTCTTAATTTTAGCAACATGAGCACTATTGTATTTGTAAAAATTTAAGTAAAATGTATGAAGCTAAAAAAAAAAAAAAAAAAAAAAGGAAAGAAAAAGCATCATTTCCAATATTCTCGACAGAATGATTGACAGCAACATGACCTAACACACTTTTCTTAAGCAAAGTCTATTTAAATCACGTTATTGACCGAGTCTTGTGATAAGAGATTTTTCCCCAAAACCTTATTTACAAGATTATATATATATATATATATATATATATATATATATATATATATATATATATATATATATGTGTGTGTGTGTGTGTGTGTGTGTGTGTAAAAATTTGACAGAACATTTTTTAATCTTAATACCACCTTCCCTGGTTCTTGCAAGTTAGTAATACCCATAATCTGGTGACTGGGGAGCAATCTCATACATCACCTACATTTAAACACTAGGATGCACCCAGCAAAGCCCTAAGTTCGTAACCCAGATATATTTTGGTAATTACTTACATAGAAAACAAATGACCTTCTGAATATACAAGATAAATATTTGATTCAGCAACATAATTTAATCACTAAAATTGGAAGTTTTTCAAAATAGTGCTAGAGGTTCAAGTCCAGTTAAAAGCAAGAGTTTCAAATACCGATTTTCAAGAGTTACAGTTTTATTATTTGGGAGATTAAGTGCTACATTCTCCACACCCCACCATCTCATTTAGCCTTTTGCCATACAAAACTAAGCTTATTAATGATAAAAAAAAAAAGAAAAAAAAAGGTTTTTATCGCTCTTAAATTCTCCAGATTGTTTATAAAAAAAGTGAAAGGAAGAAAGAGAGAAAAGAAAAGTAGGATACTTGAAAATGGCATTCCATTAGCAAATTAACAGGGTAATGACATAGTAGATTTTTTTTTTTTTTTTAATCATGTTACTGCCATGATCAATAATTAATAAAATACTATAAAATCTTTGGGTTGCAGAAAAAGTTACTCAAGAAGCAGGCATTCATATTGTTTTATTAATTTGTTGTTTTGTTTTTTACGACTTGTCAACCCTTTGTGGATTAAAGTCGTAACATATTTTGAATTATAAGAATTCATTAAGAATATAATTCATTTTTTTTTTTTTGAGTAAATTACATTAAGTGAAGAAAACCATATTTACTAATCAAAAGTTGAAAAGCTTAATACAAATTACTAAGTATGTTGCTCTAAGACTTTTAAAATAATTTTTAATTTTTTTATGTATATAAAATATTACGTAATGTGCCCCTGTTTGAAAGTATGGTCGACCATAAGAGCGATGACTATAGTAACTTTAAAAAGTCAACATTGCTAAAATTAAATTATAGAGAATATTTTCCAACATTTTACTACTGCATACTTAAAAATTATATAAAATATGCTCCCGCCCGTTATTTTCTTTATGTTTTAACAGTTAAAGTCTTCGTAGGATAAAGGTGTTGACTCATTTTATCAGCACTTTTTACGTCAATGACGAGTGACAAGCGCGTAATCACCGCTACTGTTTGTTTTAAAAAATCCATTTCTCTTAAAAAGTAAATATTTTTTTCAAATCAGATTAATATACTAAATCAACTAATATTCCTCAAATAAGGTTTCAGAAAAGTATATTTTATTTTTGGGAGATTTTTAAAACCGAGAATTAATTTTTGTTTACAAATGTGTCAAAAATGGCCGATTTTTAATGATTTTCTGAAAGCGACCAAAAAGTTGAGATTCTAATCAATATAGTTTCTATTTGAAATATACCAAAGTATTTTGCTGGTTTGCTTATTAGAAATAGTAAATTTAATCATTTAGCTTTAAAGCTAAAGCTTCAAGAATGCTTTTTCATTTTTTAAACCTTAGGTATCGAAAATTTAGTGGAGGTACCTATTTGTAAGAAATAAGATGTTTTTTTTTTTTTTCTTTCCTCATCATAAAGAAAAAGAACCGATTTCACTAACTCAAGATAGCCACTCTAATCGATCCACTAAATGCCAAATCGGGAGAATGGTTTAAAATTTTTCATTTTATGTCGTTAATTAAAGAAGAAAGAATCTCCTAAAAAAAAAAAAAAAAAAAGAACTATTTAGACATAAACAGGGTAAAAGGTGAGGGGATATATAATTAAAAAACAAGAAGTTTTCGCTTTTTAGAACTTTGCTTACTATTGGTCGATACATCATTTACAAAACTAACAATGAATGAAACCGTTTAAAAATAAATAAACAATGAAATTAGAATAGCAAGAAGCTAAAAAGTGTGAAAAATAAATAAATTGATTTTGTCATTAGCACCTGCCGCATTGTTTAAATACCCATTTTACAGGGAAGGGATTTTTAATTTAGGCAAACAATGCACAGGTTTTTTGTCTTATTAAATAAGTGCAAAGAGATTTCTTATATGCGACTAAGAAGTTATTGATTTTGGCAAAATTCTCAATTCGACACACAGAAAAGAAAAAACTTTTGAAGCAGAAAAATTGATTTCTTTGCAAATTTGTGAGGACAAATCCTTCACGGTCCGTTTCAATATAAAGAAAAAAATAGGTACCTTATTTTTTAAAGCAATTAGTAACAGTCCCTTTTATTTTGTACATCACTGATTGAACGGTTAACCGTTCAATCAGTGATGTATATAACCGTTATATAACCTAAAAATGTAAGCGTAATAATAGGCTTCAGTTGACAATCTCCGTGGCCACCACCACAAGAAAGAAAACAATGCCTAAAAAGATGTTATTGCTAATTATTGTCCCAAGATTCTCACATGAAATCCTGATAAAAGTTCAGAAATTTTGAAAACTAAATGAGCCTCAATCATCATCAAGTACCCAACACTAGTTTTTAGCCGAGACCAATTTAAAAAAAAAAAAACTAAGCTTTGTTCTTTGTTCGTGTAAGACTTAAAAAAAAAAAAAAACAAGTTCCGATATATCGATATCTACGTGGGTCATATATATCACCTCATAAATTTACTTTTTTATTGAAAACACTATTTTTTTTTCTTGTAACAATATATTGTGGCCTGACGATTGCATAACATGAAACAGACTGTCGACTCTAAGTGTTGACTTCTATGTTCACTTTTTATATAATGAAACTGGATATACAAACACTTTCCCAGTTAATGATGAAGATATAGTAGAGACCGCAGGATCGAGTCCACACGAAGGACGACTTTTGAAGAAAAACGCAACAATTGACTATATTTTTTTTTATGAAATAGAGTACAAACATTAAATTTTAACTCGAATGATAATGATGAAGCACTCAATAATTAGAGCTATATTTATTATTTTCTTTATTTTATTAAAAAAAAAAAAAAAAAAAAGTTGAAAAATTTTAGTTTAATTTAAGCAAGTACACTGATGAGGCAGGAGATAGGAAATTGGACCTTTAAAAAAGGCCAGAAAGGTCAATTATTGAATTTAAGTGAAAACCTTTAAAACAAAAAGTTTTGTTTCAATCTCTTTGGCAATAACATTCATTATTTCCTTATCGCTAAAGAAAGTATCTAAAAACCATAAAGTTTTTAAGGTTAGTATGGTAAAAGGCCAACGAGAGAGAAGGCTGTTGGGCCAAATAAACGAAAGACAGGTATATCCGAAACCCTGCAAGGTTCGAATTCTGCAGAGAGCTTTTGTGAGCAAGCTCTCTAATCAATTTCATATTCAGCAATGAAGTTCAGCTTCTTTTTTTTTTTTCATTCATAAACGAAATGGAACGTAAATGAAAATAACCTACGTATGGTAGTTAGTTAAATTAATAAAAATAAAACTGACAACGTACAGTTGTACAAATATCGATAAATAAAGTTAATTTGAATTGAATTTAACTTTTTTTTTTATTATTTGTTAAAAAAGAAGGGCGGGGTGATGCAAAAAAAAAAAAAAAAAAAAAAAAAAAACTTTCGTCTCATTCTATTTACAAAGCGTCATATCAAGATTCATTTTCCGATTAGGTCTTATCGAAATTTCTATAAAGAAATTTTTATTTCATTTCATACATGAAAATTAAAATACCGTGATCATTTTCCCGCTTTTCTTCAGTAAATTTTATGAAGTTATTTGATCACGTGATTACATATTCATTATTAGTCTTGTTACTCTTCTTGTAATATGGTTTAGAACACTGTTAAAAAAAATCTTTGCTGTCATAAAATTTTGGTAACTTTTTTTTTTTATTGAAACTTATTCTCAAAAAATTAATGCTCGCCGTTACCAGTTGTAAAGTCGAAATAAATGACTATATACTATTTTACTTATTTTTGTTTAATCTGAAGTGAAATTAATTAGTTTTAGTTAGGATGTTCCAGTTCCAGATATGTTTTTTAAATTTAAGTTTACTCTCGTAGTATAAACCAACTCTTGGGGTGCACCCGATCAAGATCGAACTCAAGAGAAATAATAAACTAATTTGCTAATCATTACTCGTGACAAGCTGACAATTTTTTTTTTTAGTTAGTCGTTTTCATAATCTTTTTTTTTTTAAACTAAACAGTTCTTTTTTATTTATTTTTTATTCAATCTCGAGATTATTTCGGGGTGTTTTAAAAAGCAAACATGTGAATAAAATTATTCTTTGTATGATATAAAAAAAAAGTCTGGAGCAAAAAGTAAAATTATCAATTAAAAATGTGGGGAATTGTAAATTTCCCTGTGAGTGTACTGCTTGTTTTTTTTAAAAAAAAAAAAAATCCGAAGTTTCCCTCTTAAAACAGATTTCGCACATTCATTTCAAAAGTCTTTTTTTTTTTTTTTTTTTTTTTTTTTTTTTTTAACATGAGCCTGCCTAATTATTAAGTTAACATATCAAATTATTTATATTTGATATAAAAATGACAACAAACAGTTAAAAAAAATTTTCGGACAGAATAAAAATATGTATGATTAGCAAACCAACAACAGAAAAAAGACGCATAAAAAATATAGACGGACGAAAAAAGAAAGAAAAAAAACTATAACTCACCATGGTCAAACCCTATGAACCACGTAGCATAATTTTTGGTTTCCTTTCTACCTCGAATCATATTCAGTATATGTTTGTAATAAAACCCGTACGATATGATCCAACAGGTGCTAACTCCATACTTTCAACTTCTAGTTAAGGTTGTTCTCTAGCCTGTGTAGTGAATGTATAGTGAGGACATGACTCAAACGAAATTCAGGTAAAACTTCAAACTTCGTCTACACTACAATAGTAAAAGTGGTCCATCGCTTGCTGACTGATTGTAATAATAATAATACCAACGGGTAGGTAGGTAGGCACGACGCTAAGTAGAAAAGAAGAATTTTAAACTTTAGTTGTTGTGGTGGCTGTATATTGTTATATTGTCGTCAGTCAATTTGTGTAGTAGTAAAACGCAACAATAACGCTGGAGACAGGTAAGAAGATAGACTTGTTAGATGCGTGTGTTCTGCAGCAGCTGGGGAAGGAGGAACTGACTGGTAAGCTCAGGTAGCCAAAGTATGATAACAGTTGGCTGTGAGTTTATCAGGTGTGTAGCTGTCTGACTATGTACGTGTGTACGTATGGCTGGACATAATCTTTATATTTAGTTAAACATTAAACAATGACACAGCCCAAGAGGTATTAGTAAAAGGGTTGGTTGGTTAGCAATTATTGGGTTTTCTGAACTGAGGAAAGATGCCGCTCACCACTCCAGCCAAGCTAGTTAAAGACTGCAATTTATTTTTTTTTTATCTTACATTTTCCAATAACTGAAAGTAGCCCACCTAACCAGAACATTATTTGTCAATGAGTGTCTAAAAAAAAAAGGAAAAATCATTTATGGTTTAAAGTAAAGACCATATTCGGAGAAAATGGAAAAGAAAGACCGAGTTGCGCCAAGCCTCAAAGAAGAGAGGGCAGACTAGCTTTGAAAATTAGTTTTCTTTTCTTCAGAATCTTGTTTTCCGAACTGAACAATCGACATTACAACCAGAATTTTTTTTTCATGTTACTAAAAAACCGCTCCAAAACACGGGTGTGTGTAACATTGTAATATTAAAAATTAATTTAATTTTAATTATTAAAAAAGTTTATAGGGGGTTTAGTTTTCTGTTATTGATCTGCTCAAGGAAGCCAAGACAAAAAAAACAAAAAAAAACAATCATATACTCACTAACTCACACCGACGTAATTTCTTAAAATAAATAAATAAAATAAAAATAACTTGAAAATCATAATCTGGAGTGTTTTTATCAATTGATATGAAAAAAGAACTCCAGATTACCGTATTAAGAATTTCATTTTTTTGGAGGGGGGGGCTGGTGTATATAACAAAAAAGAAAGATTTTTTTTTTTTTTAGTTTATGGACCTATAATCATTCTTTTAATTACTGTTTTATTCCTTACTTGTTCAGTACCTATATCTAATTAATTCTTAGTGGGTTTTATTACAATTTTGCTGACAAGCTAACCTTGCAAAATAGACTTAGGCTTAGTTAGTACATAATGGATGATGATGAGGAAATGAAGGTAACCCCCTTGCCTTGTTGTGAGAAAAGAAAAAAAAAACGGAAATGGTAAAATAAAAAAAATCATCAAGCAACTTAGAAGCTTGCTCTTAAACCAATTGGCATGTTTTATCTGAAATGTCTATTTTGAACTCCCGCCCACCTCACAACTACATGAATCCACCTATTATCCCAATAGTAGAGATCATGGTCTTAAATGACACACTGCCCTCAATCCACTCCTTATTCTCAATTCCCCCACTAATCCCAACTTAGCCTGAATGGGGTCTACAGCCTTATTCAGCAACTTTCCTACTGTGATCAGATTAATAAGAGTAAATAGGCTCACCTATCGTCCGGTTTGCATTCCTTCCACATTTATTGAACAGGAGTAGAGGACCATCCCTTGTTCCCTGTTTAGGT